>LPNX010929042.1:68491-440336 GCA_001517045.1 Pseudotsuga menziesii | reverse complement strand
ATATATATATATATTTTAAATCTTTTATATATATATTTTAAATCTACTCTATTTTGATAAAGATAGTCCATGTCAATCATTAAATCACAACTAAACAAATTTATATCATTAATCCACAATTTTAAAAATCACTAAACCATGCCTTTAAACTAAGAAACCATGAATATAATTTTGATTTTAATAATTATAATTAAAATATATTAATTCAAACTCTCTCACATAAATGTGTTAATTTAAAATTTAAATATTGTACCATATTCATGTAAAATTAAAATTTACAAATTTTCACATTTTAAATAAGTAGTTTACACATTTGGACTTTTATATCATAAAACATAAAAAATAGGATATCAACTATTGGCAATTGTTGCCAACCACGAGCCTTTGATATCAACAAGTTCCTTTTCGTTAAAAGAATGCATAATCCAAAAAAAAATCATGGATTTCGTTAAAAGAATGCATAATCCAAAAAATTATGGATTTGAGACTTTGGAATTTTGTGGTTTCAATCTTATCTGAGTTCCCATTCTTATCTAATTTAATAGTTTGAGATTTTTCTAAAAGATTTTGTATCAAACAAATCTTGGTCTACTTAAAAAAATATCACTGGAAGATGTGACATTTATACGAGAGAGTCATGGTGTTCATGGTACACAAGAAAAAGTATTAATATGCAAATCAACCATTAGAATGGATAATGCATAACAATTAACACGTAAGAAGGTCAGAATACATGCCACAAAATAATTATTTATCATTAAAACAATTCACAATACATTCCACCAATTTAATTAATTATAAAATCAGATTTGATATTTGATATTTTATGTCTTATCCCATCAAACCAATTTATGATTTTTTTATTTAAATTATTATTATTAATATGATTATATATTGTGTAAAGAGAAAGGGGTTGAATTAAAATGTATAAATAAGTTAAGTAAAAGTGATTGATTAATGATTAAGAACATGTTTGTATTTGAAATTTATTGATTTAAATCTGTAAGGATAAAATATTTATATTTTTATATTAAAATTGTTTTTTGTTTTATAGATAATGAGGCTTTATTTAATAATTTAGTGTCTAACTAACTTGCGACTTTAACATTAGATTATTATTATCATCATAAAAATGAGGTATATATTTGAGACATTTAATAAATATATGCTAGATATTTGTATGTCTTTGTACTCTTATATAAGTTTAGAAAGGTGTTGATATATTTATGTACTATTTATGGAACTATTAGTGAAATATTCTTGGATATAATGAGATCTGTAAGGTGGGTGATGTCTTTTGGAGGATTGTATTTATGTCTATACTATTTGAAGAGGTAATTTTAATTTTAATTTTCATAACTGAATGAAACATAATTTTAATTTAATGTGAGATGTGATCAAGTGAAGTGTACTAATGTTCTCTCTATCTTGGACCTTCTTGTGTACTTGGTATTTCTCTCTCTTGGAGTCGCTAGGGTTTCTTAATCTTATTGCAATATCTTGAAGTCTAGGGTTAGGCTTGTATCCCTTGGAGATTTGGGTATTAGGGTTTTGTGATGAAACTCTAGGTTGTACTTGGAGAAGTGAAGAAGAAAAGGAGGCGCTTTCCCTTAGATGACTTGCTTGAGTGATTCATGTTTGTTGGTTCTCCTTGGTTGAGCTAGTGTTTTCTTGGTTTTCCCTAGCTAGTGTTTTGGAGAGGTAGTGGATTGTGCTAGCCTTGCAATAATGCTATCCTATGTACATGAACTTCATCTCATTCAGAATAATGAAGTTTTCAATTGTCTAATATTTATGTAAATTGCATATTTGTTTTTCAACAATATATGTTAATGGTTTCTAGGTTCTAATATATGACTTGCTGATTTGAAATAATTAAAGGATAATTATGTTTTAAGTGATTTAGCACTATAATTGAAAGAAGAGAAAAGTTGTTTCACTATTTTATTTAGATTTGTATATAAGTTTTCTTAGATATGATATCTATAATAATATTTCCCCATAGGGATGAAATTTATCGAAACACTTCGGTATATTTTCTCTTGTATTGCCTAGATGTTTGGGGTTGTTAAGGATTGAAATATTATATGTTGTCATTGATGTTTTAATTATAATTTTAAAAAGTTACGATCGAGGAAACCTCTAGTTAAAATATTTTCCATTAAATTTAATTTGTAAAATTCCACGATTATGGTGGTCTCCATTATTTGGGTGGGTTTAAGGGGCATTTTTTTTCTTTCAAATTTTTTGGTTGATATCTTAATACCTAGGTTATTATTATATTTAAGACATAACCCTCTTTGTAGGGTAATAATGATATTTAGTGTGTGTATATCTGTACATATGGTTGTTTTTTTCTATAGATGATAATGTATAGAGCCATCCATTTCATTGTTAATTGTAGATTTAAAAAAGTCATTTTTTTGCTCCTCTACCTTTATGGTAAAGATATTAATCAAAGTGATTGAGAAGGCTACCTAATAATTCTTTTACATATGTCCCGTTGTCAAAGATGTATTTCTTTTAATCATGAGAAATATATGAAACATATATATCTATTTGTTTGAAAGGATGTTAATGTTTCTATTTAAATTCTTATAATAAGAATGGAAAAAAGTAAATTTACAAATTAAAATGGTATATATTCTCTTAATGTTATTTGGAACTTGATTTCAATGTTGTTCTTATCTGTGAGATATACCATACAAAAACAAATTTTTAACTTTAAAAGGTAATTCAAGATGTTATTAGCCCTGTAAGAAACAAAAATCTCATTGTTTTATTGAACATTTTTGGTCATCCTACTTTAAAATGATACAACAATATGCTATCTCCGGGATAAATTTAGATGTGAATTTTCTTCACTCATTGTACCTAGTTGGGAAGCATAACAGATGGTAAATATTTTCTCTCATGCCATTGACAACATTATAATTTCAACACTAGAAATGATTAGGTGTAAAGGAAAATGGTTGGGTGTAAAAGGAGATTGTATGGATATTTTGAATTTCTAGCATAATTCAAGATGTGAATTTTCTTCATTCAATCTCCCTAATTGGGAAGCATGACATCATGATGGTAAATTCTAATTGCCATGTTTTCATTTCCTTAAGCATGATAATGCGTAATGCCTTAATGGTAAGACCCAAACATATGTGATGTTGTTATATGATTTTATTATGGCACTAGGTGCCTGGACTATGGACTAAGGACATTATTATTATTATTTACCTATAATTAAATAATAGCTCAACATGGACAACAAGCATGACTGAAGGGTCATGGATTGCACATGTGAGGGGGTTGGAGGGTTAGGAGTTGTTGCTCTTCCTAACAGTACTCTATGTTTCCTAATTTTCAATATATTGGACTTTAGAGATCCTATTACACCTATTTGATGCTTTGCATGCACAATACACCATACACCTAATTTGAGTTGTCTTCAATTAATCAAAATAAATTTGGGACAATTCGAGTTGCCTTCAATTAGTTAGAGTGATTTAGGGGAATTCGAGTCCTTGGTGCATTTGAGTTGTCTTTATTGCATGGGAGTGATTTTGAGGGAATTTGAGTCAGTATTGGTAAATTCGAGTTGTCTTCAGTGCATGGGAGTGATTTAAGGGGAATTGAGCTAGTCTTAGTGAATTGGAGTTTCCTCTAGTGGCTGTGAGTGTTTTTCTAATGAATTGGAGTCTGTCTAACTAGATTTGAGTTGCTCTCTTGATAACTTGAATGGTCATCTAGTGATTTGGAAAAATACTTAGTGAATTAGAGTTTCTTGCTAGTGAACCTAAGCTATCCTCTCCTAGTGAATTCAAATTTCTATTAAGGGATTTGAATGGGCATTCATTCACTTATCACATTCTTGGTTTTGTGAGTATAGTTCTCTCATGGAATTCAAATGCTTATGAATGGATTTAAATTACTGCCTATTGTTGATTCTTCTTTTGTAGGGGATTATTCTTGTGTTTTTCTCTCTCATGAATTTGAATGCATGTGGATGGATTCGAGTTTTCTTTTTGTGCATAACTATCACACCCTTTTGGTTGTAGGGGAAATACAAAATCCTATGAGGGTGATTGTACACTGATATATTCCAATGTGGTGACTGGATACATTTTCTGTTGAACACCGAAGTACCTCAATAACCCTTATTTGTCTATGATTTGGTCACATGATTCTTGAGGGTGGATGATTATGCCTTGAGGGACTAGATAAGCGAAGGGAATCTCATTGCACCGGGAAGTGTTGATACAGAGAAGATAAGCGGTGATATAATGTGTTGTGTCTCTCAGGTTGTGACCTTAGTATTATCTGTTTGAGCTCTAATTAAAGAGTTCCCTAGTGTGTGGATCCATGGCCTTATCTTGAGGATGACCTTTTCAAGTATTTGGCTTGACTGTCTCTAAGGCTGGGTGGAACATTGTCTAGTTGAAGTTAGTTGTTCTATTCAAAGATAAGTATTTTATTTTTCTATTATTCCTTCTGTATTTTTCCGCATATGTGCCCGTGGAGGCAGAGATTATCTTTGTTATTTTATGTTGGATATTGGTTTATATCTTCATGTTATATGGCTGAAATTATAGTGTTAAATTGATAGCTTATTTAACAGATTTATTGTATGTATTATTACCGCTATTAGATGTTGCTTTATTTATGTTTGTTGGAAGCGAGTAGATCTGGTGTTTATGTTGATTATATGGCTGTAGATGAAAGTATTTGGATTTTCTATATTATAAGTTTAATGGTTGTGGCTTAGTGTCATAAAATATGATATATAATAGTGTCATAATTAGGCTTTATTGGAATGTTGTAATGTTGATTTGCTTACTATAGTAAAGATGAATTTTATTAACATATGTAGATATGAATTTATCATTTGGTTAAATGGTGATGGGATGCTTCCCGTAAATGTGATGATGATATTTAATTTACATGTGAAAAAGGCTACTACGACCTTGTTGTATTCATGTTACGATCACATTGCATCACATGTACATTTGGGGAATAGTTTGCATTGGAAGGGTCATCTTCCTTTTAATGGCTGATTGTTTTTATTTATTTGGCTTGTTGGCATGCTGGCTTAGCCTTAAAAAACCTTATTCCATTGTGCATTATTTATAATAATCTTTCCCCTTTGTTAAAATCCAGTGTACTCGACCCTAATGGTGTGATTTAGGGTTTGATATAATATATAATGCCATCTTAAATCACAACTATTGAAAAAACTAAAAAAACTATGTAATGTAAGCTACTTCATCTTTCTTAAAAACTATAAAAGTATAAAACTTTCTTTAACCCTTGTTTTTATAAAGAATATAAACATTTTTATGAAAATAATAAATACATTTACGAGAATAAAATGATTTTTAACATGTTTAAACATATTTTATGTAAACTTTTTTAAAAAATTATATAATTTTTAATTATAATTTATTTTATTGGCAAACAAATATAAACTATTTTACTAAAATTTCAAAGCTACTTATGCCACCTTACTATGTCATCAATATAGGTCCTACACAACCATTATTTAATGTATCATTGTTTCAACTCTAACACTTCAGTATCCATACTTTATTTGCATAGTATCATCTAAAACAAAAATAGTATGACTCAACATAACACCTCCATTATGGTTCATCATGATTTAAAATTTGTAACCATTAATTAATTAATATTTAATGTATCATTGTTTCAACTCTAACGCTTCAGTATCCATGACCCAATTCTACCACTTTAATTGCATGATATCATCTCAACAAACAAATATTTATGATTCAACATGCCACCTCCATTATGGTTCATCATGATTTTAAATTTGCATTATGTTATAGGTAAAAGGGTTGATGAGACCAACTAACGAGATACATGGTTTCCCATAAACAAGACGATACTAATCTTTTATTACATGGTTCCTAGGAACAAGACGATAATAATCTTTTATCAAGGTAGAGGAGGGAGATTGCTGAAAACAACATCTATTGATTATTGCATTTTTTTGTTTATCTCGTGCGGTATCAAGAGAAGTAAGATTACCATGCAAGTTGGGATGTATGATTTGTGTTATATATATAATAATGAAATTAAATTAGATTAAAAAATATATCCAATTTTGAATATAAAGAAAAAATAATATAAAAATAAATATATTGAGATTTTTCAAAAAATAAGAAATTTGAATTTATTTTTGGGATTGATTTTTAAGAGAACTAGTAGTAGTTTTATATTAAAAGCGAAGGGATTAAGCCCTCAAATATACATTACAAAAACAACCCATGCCTTTAAACCATAATCTTGTTCATTTATCAAAATACCATTACTGCAAGTTTTTTAGACCTTGACCACATCTAGAAATTCTATATTGAAAGCTATAATATCTAACATGCCAGCATAACAAAAATTGACATTGAAAACATAATTTGACATAAAGGATTTCCTTAGGGGACTTGCTTTTGTTCTACAACTCCAGAGGGTGGGAGGAGGATCGTTCAGTTGCTTGTTTTTCATTTAGCTTCCATTGTAGGGTGACTTGGGACGCTTCTATAACCAATCCACGACGCCTCTATTGGAATCGCTTGGTAACTCCCTTGTCACCCAAGTGATTGCACACCACCAACACATTCCACCACAATTCTTTCAACCCCCACATTTTCACAGTGAAATAAGCTTTAGAACCATCTCCCCACTTTTTGACATGATGACCTCCTAAGCTTGAGGAGCACAAGAGATTAATACTCATAGCTATGAGGATAGATTTTGTCATGGCCCCCTGTTGTCCCATGCAAAACCATGATGCTAGGAGGATCTGGCCCGAACAACCTCTATTTATCATTTTAACTCTTGTTTGATGAGTTGTGTGTTGGATCTCCTGATCCCACATGTTCTCTACTATTGTTGCTTCATGATGTCAACCTAATGCCATGTTTTCCCCTTTTTCTTGCTTGTCCTTTCACCCTCATGATTAACCCCTTTCCTTCATTCATATGTTCTCTTAATTTGACCAAGGGTTATCCTTTCAACTCCCCCCTTTTTGTAATTCCCTCACTTTGCCTCTTGCTTCTTAGGGTGTACGTTCTTGTCATTCATTCCCATTGAAAGGTTGAAGAATAAGATTGGACAATGCCAATGCCATGTTGACTAGTTGATCCACTTCCTTGTTAATGTTCTCCCAGAGGGCGTGATAGAATTGAGTCGCCCATGTTTTAGCAACACCCTTATTCAATCATATATTCTAGCCAAATTGAGATTTATTGGAGAGGTTTTGGAAATAAGGGATTTGATTAGAATTCAAGAGTCTTCAATGATGGTGACTTTGGAAATACCTTCCTTTGATCACAATTTAGACTCGTTGATTTAATGCAAAAGCCTTCGAGTACACCATGTTATTGGTAGATCAGATCCTTCTTAATAATTAAGAAATATAGATTAACATAATTTATGATAATATAGATATGTAGAAACAATAATTTCAAATCGTAATTTAATCAACCAGAATGTGTTCACATGATTGATGATAATATAAAAATGTATGAATAATAATTCCAAATTATAAGTTACTTGAAAATAGAAAAGCATAAATAAGTTATAGAGTAACATAGCTTGCAAAGGTACAATAGTCACACAAATTTGTCCATCTATTAGTATCTCTTTCTCTTATTTTGATTTTGTCAAAACTTACACAATTTTTCCTCTCACATGACCAAAATCACACAATTTTTTGGTCTTTAACAATTTTGCTAGATCATTTCTATATTGTCGATAGTGCATACCAACCTTAATTTTGATTATTTGATAAGTTTTGAAGCATACCAATAAATCATACTTCTATCATGCAAATATAAATAATCAAAATTAAGGTTTTAAGTTGTTATAGTACATTGTTTCATTATTTTTTTCCTTAATTAAAATACTATTTTATAAATAAATAAAAATAATGCAGTATTAGACCAACGAACCAAATCAATATTAAAAAATATAAAAATTTCCATCACAGTAAAATATAATTTAAAATAAACTAAAAAAACAAAAATGAAATAATTTAATAATTAAAAATAATTGTGAAACTTGGAATTCAAATTTACAAGTACCAAACATTCAAGGGAGCATATATTTTCAAGTACTTTCACAATCTTGAAAGAATGATTACCATTTTATGAAACAAAAGGTGGTAGTTCTCATAAAAGCTAGTTTATTTTAACCATTATATCTATCATTTAAATCATTACACATGCTTTACTCGTCATTATGATTAATCTCTAAAATGAATGTCTATTAGTCATATCTATATGTAGATATAATTATAAATAGCAATTGCATTAGAAGGTGTAATGTTCCACCGAAAGGAAAAATAAAATAAATGACGAGTTGAAGTGAATTTAATGACAAATGAAACAAACATGAAGGTGAATCCAATGAAAACAACAACAAAAAATAAAACCATGAATAAAATAAAAATACAATATGTAATCAAGTAAAAAAATATAAGGAAAGAAACCTGAAGTCCAAACATTGCTGCCATTCTAAATGTAGTGGAGACTCAATGTGAAGCTCAATACCAATACTTAACAATTTCAATTTTTGTCCACCAACACCAATCTCATCACCATGTTTAGAATTTCCTGAATTCCAATTCCATTTTCTCTTTCTAGATACGTCTTCAAACATCTTCTTAGATCCTACAAGCCTCTAGCACTGAACCTTGGAAAAAATATAAGGTTTCAAGGGGTCAACTAGGGTTTAAAGGAAAACGACCACAGGTTGGGGAGAGAAAAGCTAAGTCGATATAAGCTACAAATTCATGTGAGAATTTTGAAAGACTCTCATATTATATACATAAATGCTGGTGAAAGTTTGAGGTATATATTAACTCCGTAAGAGACATCTGTACTGAATGTGATCGAATACTGCACAATATCTCTTAAAGATGAAAGCCAATATTAAAATCCTTGGAAGTTTCTCTGCATATTAAATTGCTTATATAGTTACTTAATAATGTTCCATAGCTCCCAAGTGGTGGAAACAAAATGAGAAGTCAGTTGGAGTACAAACGTATGGTATTTTCATTAGTTAGGGTCTTAATTGAAAGCACTGAGTGTAATGCCACATTTTGATTAGACATATTTACCAATTGGACATATTATAGTTATTTTCCTATTACATGTTGAACTCAACATTATTGAGTAAACTATGCGTGTACGTTGTAACTATTTTCTTATTATCTACTGAAATCAGCCCGATTGAGAAATCTGTATTTTGCGACATGATGGCCCTAATTATATGCTATTACTATATTTTATGATAATTGTATCTCTTGTTCAATAATGACAGTATATGTTTAATTTTCTTTCTGTAGATAAGATGTTAGCGATATAATGTAGTACATGCAAGCCGTTTTCTTTATGATATGGTCAACTAAATTATTGAATGTCATGCACACATGTGATGGATACTATATACTAATGATGATGATGATCAACTAATGATTCAATGGAAGTATTTTCTATAAATGCATGTTTCTGGATATACTAACCACATGACACATGGGATAAGTGATAGTTGGGTACTGAATTTGATGTGGGGATTAGTACTTACTTATACGAGGATCCTTATTAACCAAATTAATGATACAATGACACACTCCGATATTCTTGATAGCAGCAAAGAACACTTTGATAGGGTATAGACCCAGTATGTTGAGAGGGATGGATGTATTTCCCACCCTATGTTACTATGTTACTCGGGGTAATGGGAGGGTCGAGCTGAGACATGCTCCCCAAGTTGTTGTGATGATGACGGTCATATTCCTACTAGGAGAGACTAGGACCAATGTTTAGCTGACGCTATCCCTCTCAGGCTCTTATGTGTTTAGGTCGGTGAATCCGCCATCCACTTCTATACTAGCAGAGGAAGGATAGGGAGGATGTGTTAATTAGTACTATTGAGGGTTGGGAATTCCTTGATGCCGAGTTAGTGGTAGTAGGAACCTATCCTTCTGTTGACTAGTTAAGTTAATAAGAACATAAAGAAAGGATGTGAAATCATAAAAGGGATTAATTGTTAAATAATTGAGAACAGTAAATATATGTATGCTTCCTCTTTCTGCATGGGGTAAATTACTATTATTAGTTAGAAGGTATGCATAGGTGGGATGGTGTTGGTTTATAGTGCATATCTGACTTATGCATATGCTGGCCACTCATGCACACCTTGTATATGTACAATAGTATTGATGCACGACATACTTGTCACGCTTGAATAGTGGTATAAATTGTCATAGATAACTTAGTTAAGGATATATATTAATCAACTTAGATAATGAATGTTAAGTTGTTAGTGTGTGAAATAGGAGAATTAGTCATTTTATGTAAATGCCACAATAAACAGTTAAGATAGGTATCACTAACGTGAATCATCATAGATAAAACATCAACATTGGAGAATTTTACTATTTAACTATCAATCATGAGTAATCAGCCCATTAAGGGTACCTTTTTCATTAATATAAAGATACTATATTTATAATAATTTACTTATCAATTAAACAAACAAATATTACTATTATTATTCACCATTATTATTATTATTATTATTATTAATTTAATAATAATATTAATAATGTTATAACTATTGTCAGATACACCTACGATTCATTGAATATGGGTAAGTGAGTATTTAATTGTCCAAATTGTTTTACATGACTGGTAATATATATATATTTGTTTCCTTGGAAAAATTCATAATTTTATTTCTATGAAAGAACAAAATTACATTCATAGCAAAACATAGTTAGCCTTCGCCGCCCATGCAGTGTACAAATTACAAAACTAATAATTTAAACGATATGTCAAGTCCAATTTTGAGACATAGTATAGCCGATCTTATACATCAAAATCATGAAAACTAAAACCAGTGTATTTGAAAAGTATCTGTGTCTCAAATCAGCTGAGAAGCGTGTACTAGTCCTTCATGGAAAGGACAGTGATAATATCTAAAGACATGGTTTTGGATGTGCTCTTCAATATGCCACATGCCCAATTGTAGCTATGTTCCTTCTTTGGAAAGCTGATATGCCAACCCATTTATTTCCCTGTAAACATGTGTGAAAGTAACACTGTCAAAACGATGCTTTATATCCAAAGCATCAACAAGTATAGGAACAAGGTGCATAGAGTGACAACGCTGTGATTATTTTATCCAAATTAGTATGATCACTGAGTCTCCAAAAACTTTTAGCATCGTACATCCCTTTTCCAATGCAAAAATAAAAAGCAATTTTAAAGTAAATAGCTCCGCATAATTATTGGTACCATCCCCCAAACCAACAAAAAAATGGAAGTAATGAGCATATGTCAAGTGTAATACTGCACCCCCTCTACACCTCACAGGTTTTCCCTGTGAGGCCCCATAAAAAAACCCCATGGCCATCCCCTATCAATCTCCTTTGACCGAATATTTTGGACCCCTCTTGTCTTGCAAGTATGTGGGTAGAAACCCAAGATCGAAATACTGTTAGTAGCAATCACCTCAGTGATAGTAGCCTTGTCTTAAAACATTGCAACATTTATGGTCAACCATATGCCCCAGGAGACAACGCATGACATTGCCCTAAAATTTACATTTCGACAATATGAGAACTAGGAGAAAAAAATATGCTAAAGAGTTCTCATGCTAGGGGCCACCCCCCTGAATAGATTGAGTGACCAAATCCCACACCTGCTGTACAAATCTACAACCCAAAAAAAGGTGACATGCATTTTCAGTGTAATTCATAGACAACGCACATCGTTCCAATCCATCAAATTTACGGGTTTGTAAAACATCCCAAGTAGGTGGCTTATCTTCCAAAATCACCCAAAATGGAAGTTTTGATTTCCCTGTGTGTTGAAGTTTCCAAAGCCGCCCCCACAACCAACAGATATGTTTGTTAAATCGATCCAAATTTAACTGTATATACGCTTCCTTTGGAGTGTAAATCCAAGAAGGATGTAGATCCCAAATGAGTTCATCATCCCCATATGTTATTCTAACATGAGTGAGTTGAAGACCCTATTTATAAATGTTCCAACTTTCCCAATGTTTCACGGATAATCCCAGTCTATCACCCCCAAACTAGTCCCGATTCCAGATAGTTTTAGTAACTGGGTCTTCCACTTGTGATAAGAAGAGAAACCCCCTTTTGGATAGATCCAAACAGATCTCCACAGGGAGTATGTGGGTTCTCACACTCCCAACCCACGGATCCATACCCAGCCTCACCTTGGTACGATACCCCACTCTCTGCACCAACCCAGTTCCAACAAGGTCAAAATCTTGAACAATTTCCTTCCAGATAATATATTCTCCTCCCCTATTCTTTTTTTCCAAACGAACCCACTCAAGAACTGATATAGGGGCAATATATTTCTAAAACATCACCTGGGTACATAAGCTCGTAGAAGATATCAAACTACAAGATACCTTAGATGCAAGAGCTTTTGAAAACATATGTATGTTTTTGAGTCCGCATCCACCCAGGGCCTTTGGCAAAGCAATCCTGTCCCATCGAACCCAAACAATAGAGTGCTAGTCCTTATTTCCACTCAACAAATAGGAAAAACATAGGTGCCTAATATTTTCTAGAATCCCTTTCGGAATCCATGAGAGGAATATCCAATAAACTAGAATGGCCTCAAGAATTTTTTTTATAAGAACAAGTCTCCCTTCCCTGGACAACCATCTATTACTCCATCCCTGGAGTCGTTTCTCAATATTTGCAAGAAGCCACAACCAATCCACTTTCAAATAAGAATTAGTCTTTAGCTGGAAACCCAAGTATTTTATCCCCAAATCCAACTCTCCCACCTAAAAAAGAAGTTTACTCACCTGATAATGAACCTCTTTCCCTCACAAGTTTGAAACAAAGATGGTTGATTTATACATGTTAATAACCATACCAATGGACACTTGTAATAGGTACAAACCCTCACAAAATTTATCAATATCTCTCTGATATCCATCACAAAAAATAAGAATGTCATATACAAAAAAAAGATGAGACATGAATAAAGCATTCGATGTAGGAACCCCTTTGAAACCCCCCTCCTTTTTGCTTGATCAAGAAAATGGATCAACCCTTCAACCTCTAGCAAGAAAAAGTAAAGGGGATAATGGACACCCTTGATGCAATCCCCTCCTCGCCTGAAAGAAAGAACTTGTTGATCCATTAATTAACAAAACAAAAGATATTGTAGAAATACATGCCATAATCCATTTGATAAAATCAATTCCAAAACCTAAATTTGTAAGAAATATCCTCAGATATAACCAACAGACTCGGTCATACGCCTTGGAAAGATCTATTTTTATTACAACCCCCTTCATCTTTCTAGTTTTTAAGATGTGTAAACCCTCCTGGGCCACTCCAATAGCTTCATGGATCTGTCGTCCCTCCAGAAAGACAAACTGTTCACCAGAAATACATTTTGACAACACCTCCTTAATCTTCCTTGGGATTATTTTCGAAATGATTTTGTAAATACAATTGCACAACGATATTGGTCAATACTCATCCAGTGAGTCCAACTCATTAGACTTTGGGATCAATGCTATGAAAGTGGAATTGAAGGTTCTATGGATGAGACCATCCTGCTTGGATTCATTAACCACTTGTAGCAAATCAGAATACAGAGTATCAAAACACCCTAGATAGAATTCAATTGTCCAACAATATGGACCCAGACTCTTATCTTTTTGAAAAGATTGAAGAAACTCTAGTAACTCTTTTTCTTGTACCTCTGCTATGAGATTCTTGTTATCCACCGGTCCCACAAAATCGGGGAAAAATTGTGCAAGCCGAACCACTTCCACAATATTAGTACCTGACCTCTCCTTAAAGAGATTACCAAAATGTTGAACCCCCACATTAGCCATCCCATCAAAGTAAGTAACTCTTTCACCTTGAAGATTCAGTAGCCACCAAATAGTGTTTGTAATCTTTCTCCCTTTTGCATAAGCCTGAAATTTTTTTGTATTCTCATATCCATACAACATCCATAGGGACTGAATCTTTATCCTCCAAGTCTCTTCCATTTCACACAAAAGTTGTCATCTCTTCCCTTCCAGCAAGATGACTTCATACTTTGTCTCAACCGTTCCAAAGACAAAACCCCCACCTGCCCCTTCCATGAGGGTTCTAAGTCTCGACTCACAATACCGTAACTTAGCCGCTTCCCTCACCTGCTTCAAACAAGACTAGGTAATGGTGGATTTCTTCACTCTGCATAAATTTTTCATAAAGTGCTGCCTAACATACCGGTACCTCCCCAGACTAAGAGGCACCCATTCAACCTTCACTAGCTCCCCAAAATACTTGTCATCCAACCATCTAGGGTTAAACTTAAAATGATTGGGAGGATTTCTGCAACCCCCCAAAACTACAGGATAATCGAGAAATGGTTAGAATCACCACCATCAACGACCCATTTCCTGATTAGCTCCACCGAATCCACAAAAAATTCTTCCACCAAAAAATGATCCAAACACTCCGCCACCCAATCCTCCCTAAATCACCGATTCCTCCATGTTGGGATCACCTTTACAGGTTAACATCCAACAACTCCTTCTAGACCAAACCATTAAGGAAATAGTTTTTCAAAACATCAGGGACAACCTAGGTCCACAAACCTCCGACAACCCCAAGTAGAAATTAAGATCCACTCCTAGAATCAGTTCATGACCATCCAAAATGGAACTGTTAAAATTCTTGTCCCAAAAGAGCACCCGATCCTGATAAGGCCCATATATATTCAAAATTGTGAGAATCCAACCAGATATTGAACAAACACCTCCAGACCAAGGCCAAAATAAATACCCCAGGTATTCTCACACCTACACACCTTTAGCTACCATCTAGAGGCTCGACCCCTCGGCCTGCCATTAGCATCAATAACAACAAACTCCCAATCAGGAAGCATAGATTTTAAAGCTCCCACCACAACCTCAAAAGCCCCCATAGTTTCTTGTAGAAGTATACTATCAAGTGCCATAACACCAATTAGGCGCTTAATTGACGATTTTTTGGAAGGGATCACCAACCCTCGGCAATTGTAGGATATATTTTTCATGTAAAACCCCCCTCTAGGGAATTCTTTGCTATAAGTGCCTAATGAATCAAATTCTTCCTTCCACAGGAAACCTCCCTCCTGTCTCGGTCTTGAGCCACAGACAAGTATGACTTTCTTCCACGTCCCAGAGAAGAACCTTAGGATTTTTCCAAAGAAGATGGCATCCTTCCACCCAAGAGATCTTTAGAGTAGACCTATCTGTTCTGTAGAATGTAACAAATGTTACGACCCTCCGATGTACTAGAGGAAGTTGGAGACAGTAAGGAAGGGGGGTACATGGAGCCAATATCAGGTAACATGCACTCAACAGAAAGAATGAGCAAGCATGTTCTAGGAGACACATCACCCACCTCGCCCGAAACAAAACCCACAAAGCACATATCAGAACAAAAAGTTGCAGAAATGGAATAGGTAGTAAACATACCCAAATAAGTCAAAGCCACAAATGGTTGAGAAGGTACCAGAGGCTCGTGCTGATCCATCGCTCTACCATCCACCTTAGCCCTTGGCTCACATGCCGCTTCCACCATGTTTGACTTCGCCCATCCAAGCAATGAAAAAAACCCTACTGGCTCATGTGCATCTTCGACCCCCGTCACATTCATTGGACCTCTGTGTTGTTGGAAGGCGGTTTTGGGATAAGGTAGTTGCGTAGCATCACGGATGTTGCGCAAGATCAAAGACATCGCGCAAGGAGGATAATAGAATATTTTATATATTTTATGTCATCTTTTGTATTTTTGCACCATATTTTGTGGATATTGGTCATTATTTTGTAGAAACAATTAAGAGTTAGTTAGAAAGTTTTCGAAGTGGACCTTGAATGTAAAGGCACAAGCTTATAAGTAGACGTAGAATTGCAAATGTGAATTAGTTGGAAAAAGCGCTTCGTGAGCAATCTTTTGGAGCATCTTGTCTTCGAGTGATCTTGAGACATTGAGCTTGATTCTGGCTGATTTTTTGGTTATGTAAGATATGCGCAAGGATTGAGACTTGTTGATCTGTGAATAGTTTTGGAGAATCTTTGATTTCGTGTGGAAGTGATATGACAAGACGGGAGTTGAGATGAATCAGTGTATTATTTTCTATTTTCCTATTTTTAGTGTATTTTGCGACTCAATCATGAATGCAATGTGTATGTGAGACATGGATCTGTAAATGAGGCGATGTTTTCTTACGTTAAATAATGTTATTCTATTGGATTTGTATGCGCATCAATGTGTTTACTGCAATTCTGATATAATGATGCGATCTACAGAATGACAATTAATGGTTATGTTAATGCATAAGGTGAATAATCATATCTTTTAATATTGCACTAAGTTGATAAGTGATGCACATTGTCCTCTCTCATTCTGCGGAAACTTGGTTCCGTCAACTCTCCCTCAAACATCTTGGCTGAGACTTCATCCGCTCTACGGGTGTTTTTGGATGGGGTAAAACTTGTCTCGGCTGGTGCTCAGGGAGATCGCGGTGGTTTGGGTGTCGACAGAGAGGAAACCCTTGTCAACTGGTTTTGTTGATTGAGTTTGTGTCAACAAATGGTTCTGTTTTTGGGATATCAGTAAAACAATTGAGACGCAAGTCAATGAGATCAGTTAGCAGTACGAAGACTTCAAGCTCAATTTCAATGAGTACACCGTGTCCAGCTGACGTGGCTTGAAGACGATCCAAAAGATTGTGTTGGGGGCTTGTTGGTAGGAAGTTTTGAGATAAGGTAGTTGCGCATCATCGCAAATGCCGCGCAAGCTCAAAGACACCACGCAAGTGGAAGATGGCGCACAAGGCGAGGAATATAATAGTTTATATATTTTATGTCATCTTTTGTAGTTGTGGACCATATTTTTTGGATATTGGTAATTATTTTGTAGAATCAGTTAATATTTAGTTAGAAAGTTTTCTAAGTGGACCTTAAATGTAAATGCGCAAGCCTATAAGTAGATGTAGAATTGAAGATGTGAATTAGCTGGAAAAAGTGCTTTGTGAAAATCTTGTCTTCGAATGATCTTGAGACATTGAGTTTGAGTCTGTGTGAGTTTTTGGTTATGTAAAATCTGTGCAAGGATTGAGACTTTTTGTTCTGTGATCTATTTTGGAGAATCTGTGATTTTGTGTGAAAGTAATATGACAAGACAAGAGTTGCGATGAATCACTGTGTTCTTTTCTATTTTCTTGTTTTTACTCTTTTCTATGACTCAATCATGAATGCAATGTGTATGTGTGACATGGATATGTAAATGATGCGATATTTTCCTGAGTTAAATAATTTTATTCTATTGGATCTGTATGCGCATCAATTTGTTTATTGCAATTCTGATATAATGATGCAATCTGCGGAATGATAATGAATGGTTCTGTTAATGCTTAAGGTGAATAATCAGATCTGTTAATATTGTGCTAAGTTGATAAGTGATGCACATTGTCCTCTCTCATTCTGTGGAAACTAGGTTCCATCAGTTCTCCCTTGAACATCTCGTGTGAGCCTTCATTCGCTCTGTGGGTGTTTTCAAGCAGGGTAAAACCTGTTCGGTTTGGTGCTCAGGAAGATCGTGGTGGTTTGGGTGTCAACAAAGAGGGAACCCATGTCGACTAGTTTTGTTGATTGATTTCATGTCAACATGTGCTTCCCCTTAAAAGGAAGTGGGCACTCCAAAACCACATGCCCATATTCATGGCACCTGTGGCAGCGAAAAGGCACCCCCGTGTTGATGTATTTGTAACTTTGGAATGTATTCACTTGCATATTTTATGTATTGTACCCCGATGTTTATTCTGGGAAGTATCTGTAATGTACTTGAGTCATGTCATGCCTCGATGTTCCGATCGGGAGATTCAATAATGTAAACAAGTCATGTAAAGTTATAGAGGGTAACCCTCCCTTTTGTTCAATGGTTAAATTCCCCACAGTTGTGGGGCCCTAGGGTTATTAGAATCTCCTAGAGAAGTTGGCCCTAGGTGAGTTAATGTAAGTCGAGGCAATAGTCCCCACATCTGAGTCAAGGTTAACCCTCCTTGTTGATCAGAGGGAAAAGTCCCCACAGTTGTGGGGCACTAGGGTTATTAGACTCTCCTAGAGATGTTGGTCCTGCTAAGTAATTGTTAAAGTGAGGCCGACATGTTGGAATGGAAATTAAGTGAACGAAATAATATAAATAGAGAGTGAGACTCTCTATTTATCATACACACACTCACTCATTGGGGCGCATGAGTGAGAGAGAGAGAGAACAAGATGTTATATATCATCTTTATGTTTTTGGGTTTTACTGTTTCCATTGGTGCTCATTCTATCTTTGAGGAAGTTGCGGGGTTTTCTCCTTTATGGTTTCCCTGAGGAAAATTCTTTGTGTCTCTTGTCTCTTGTGTTTATTGCTGTGCATTTTATTCTCTCAGATAAGATCCTAAGATCATATTGCTTAAATGATAAAAATCTAACATGGTATCAGAGCTAACTTGAGAAGAAGACACTTTGCAGCTACAGAAGCTAGGTATTCTTACTTTTTCGGTCTCTCTCCACAATCCATCAGAAAAATAAGGCTAGGCTAACTCTCCATTGAAGGGTGCATCTTTCTATCGAAGCATAATTTGATTCCGATCATTTTCAGTTTTTGGTGCGGGAAATTAGGGATTTTTATAGAAGAGGAATTTTTGAGTGAGCCCAGAATAGGATTAATATCCTCATCAAAATATAAGTTTAGAGACCTGGTTCTAGATTTTTGGTTGGGTGAAGCTCCGAGAAAGTCAAACCCTAGTTTGACCCCGAGCTTGAAAAACCCTAAAATACTAAAAATGATAAGTTTTGGTACATTCTCTATATCTAGAGATTGCAGAATTCTCAGGGAACACAACTTTCACATGTCAAATATAAATTCCTTATGTACACTGTGTCCAAGTTTTCACCTCAGATTCGCTATAATCTAGGAGATATGATTCCTCCAAGTTAAGGTTCCATCCTCTTCCAGGATTCATCTATAAATAGGACACCTGGGGAGAATTGATATATCTCGGGCTACCAAGGTCCAAATGAAATTTCTCAAGATCTTCCAGAAAGGGAACACACTTTAATTTCTATGGTATATTTTTCAGATCCTGAAAATGAAACAAGGATACATGGAAGTCCGTACAAATTTGCTATGCTGAACAGTCCTGAAACAGGTCACGTTGGTAAAATGCTCATAAGTCCCAATTGGTGAAACCAATTTTAATTAAACCTATGGTGTTGAGGCAAGGATAGATGAAGCTACCTTAGTACAAAATTTCAGAGACAGAGGAGCAGTAATTTCTTAGATACCACATAAACAGTATTAGGCATTTTTGCATAAAAAATTGGTAAACTAGGGCTTCCTGTTCCGGGAGCTTCCCTCCAATGTTTTCAGAAAAGGAGTACATTGGACAGCTCGCCTTGAATATTTCTATATTTATATCCAATCAGATGTGAAATATTCCAAGTTTTAAAAATTAGGGTTTCTCTGACAAACCCTAGATCATCCAGCTCCGGAACCAGGATGGACACCTCAATTCGGTAAGATCTAATCTTTTGCTATTTTCATTTCAGGTTCTCATTTCAAAGTGATCTATCACATCAGCTTGATGATAAGCTTGGTGAAGTTGACAAATTCCAAGCATGGAAGTATATGATCTCTCTGAAGAAAATGAATTGGGAACCTACATAAGTAGATAGGTTCCAGTTCCAGAGGGAGATGAGGCTAAAAGCCTTACACAATAAGAACTTGGTCAAGGCCAAGAAGATCATTGCTGATTCAATCATGGATCACCTTATACCACAAGTGTCTTCCCTAAAGACACTGAAAGAGGTGTTTGATTCCTTGACCAAGCTATTTGAAGGGAAGAACATAAATCAGAATATGACTTTGAGAAAACAGTTGAAGAATGTGAAGATCTAGAATGCAGAGAGCATACAGTCATACTTTACGAGGGTCTGCCAAATCAAAGAACAACTTGTAGAAGTAGAAGAAGAAGTGGAGAATGAAGAAGTGGTGATAGCCACCTTGAATGGCCTCCCAGGATCATGGGATTCATTCATTTGAGGAATGTGTCCTATAAGGAAGTGATTACTTTCAGCAGACTCTGGGAAGAGTGCACTCAAGAAGAAGCTCAACTCATAATAAGAGAAAGAGAAGATGGGAGCAACTGAAGATCAAGCACTTACGATTCAAAGAAGATCCCTCAAGCAATGAGGAATATGAAGAACTCAATTCTTGAAGAACCTATTATCCATATTGAGCATTTGGATAAGAAATGATGATGTCATGAATGAAGAAGATGATGAAGCGGAAGGCTCAAGAAGGAGTCTACCCACGAAACAAATAAAGATAAGTATTCAATTGTCATTTCATGATATTGTTTTGTTATGCATTTGTTTATATTCAATTAATGTATTATGCATGATAGAATGTTTTCATTAATGACAGTATACTACTAATACGCATGTGATGGGTAAGTAGCTCATGGTGCTATACAACTCTCCATTGCTATTTATCTAGAATGAAACCTCTTTGCTGACACATTGGATTAGTGCACAATCTCAATGTTGTTCTGGTAGAGATGGAAGGCATCTAGAAAAGTTTCTGTGAGATATGGATGAATGTTGTATTGGCTAAAATAGTTGCATGATCATATATTTATGCATAAGAATTTTCCATTATGAATATGCCTTATGAAATACAACTAATGCATTTGAATTGTAGAAAAGATCGCGTACAATCACCTACAAGCAAAGAAGGATGAGACTTGTTCCAAAGAACAAGTGACTTCAGTTCAAGAAAGAAGCCAAGATGAAGAATAATATGACGATACTTTCAAAGAAGAGATCTCATACACAGTGTAGTTATGTAACACTATTGAGTGACATCATTGATGAAGAACCTTCCAAGAAGTAGCTAAGAAGAAAGGGAAGGAGTGTACCAGTTCAAGAAGAATGATGTCTAGGATGCAGTATCGAGACCTGAAGAGAAGTTTGTACTTCCATCATGCAATAGATGGAAACATTATGGGATACAAGGCAAGATTCGTAGCACGAGGCTTCTCATGGAAAGAAGGAATAAACTATGAAGAGACATTTGCAGCCACTAGAAGTTAAGATACATGACAAGCAGGATCGTGTGTGCAAATGAAAGAAGGCCTTATATGAGCTTAGAAGACACCCATGGGATAACACATACATGATGAGCTTGATGAAGATATTAACCTTTGCTACAAGGTTGAAGATGAAAGCCTATAGAGGATGAAAATCTCAAAGATGGTTGCGACAAGAACTTTTGAAAGGGTTCAAGATAGAGGATCTTAGTATCCAGTGACCTAGATGGGTACATATAATATTAGTACTAGAGGAAGCTACTTGTCACTCCGGTACAGAATGTTTCAGTGCATAGAGTACGAAAGACAGAGGGAGAATGATGCTCCGTTTTAGAGGGAGTGACAACAGAACATCTTGAGGTTCGACATGGTACTACAGGATGGACAGATTATTGATGACTCTAGACTCTACTAAGAGTAAAGTGGATTCCAAACTTTGCTTCAAGGTTGAAGGCGGAATACCAATGATGCTCATGTTATATGTCGATGATTTGTTCTTGATAGAAAATAGGAACTCATTAAAGTTGCAAGAAGGAGACTTGATGCCAAGTTCGAGATGAAGGACTTGGATATGATGCACTACTTTCTAGGCATGGAGGTGTGGAAAAATGCGGATGGAATCTTCCTCAGACAAGGGAAGTATGCAGTAGATATCCTAAAGAGGTTCAGGATGATGGACTGCAAGGCCCTGACCACACCTATGGCATTGGACCTGAAGATATTGAGTGTTGCTTCACCAAATTCGGTTGATGCCACGTTGTATCATCAGATGATTTGTTCCTTGATGTACCTGATGGATACGAGACCAGATACTTTCTTTGCTGTGAACACATTGAGACATGTTCACCTGATTGTTGCAAAGCATGCAGTGAGGTACCTGAAGGGTATAGTTGAGTATGGGCTCAAGTATGATATGAATCTGAAGATTAACCTAGAGGGTTATGTGGTTTTGGATTGGGCAAAAAGTGCCATTGATAGGAAGAGCACTTCTTGGTGTAGCAAGAAGCAGTCCTAAGTGGCACTAAATACAATCGAGGCAAAATATGTTGCCACTTGCTATTTGGGAGGTAGTATGTTTCTTTTGAAAACTACCATTTGATTTGGTTGATCTAACTTACATTTTTGTATGATGCAGAGAGGAGCACTGATCCATATCGAGATCTCTTGAAAGAGGGAGTTCTAGCATAGCCAGTGAGACTGGTTGTTTGAGCATAAATCCTGGCGAAGCTCGTAGGTTTCTCAGACGTTATCGGTCCTGTAGGTTGTCCTCGGATGTAATCGGTCCTAGTAAAGATTGCAGGTTATCCTTGGACATAATCAGCCCTGATATGATTCTATGCTAGAAATGGCCAGAGTGAAGTTTGAGTACTTTAGGGAGAAGCTTGGTGTTCTCCAGATCGAGGTTCACTCCAAAGGGAAGTGATGAGTTCATGAGCCCTTCTGAAATGATGAGAGGATTGGTTCCTTCCATGGCCAGATATAAGTGCTGTAGCCATTCTGACATGGTGAGAGGACTGGTTCCTTCCATGGTCAAATATAAGTGCAGAGATGCTCTGATATGATTGTGGGTTGTGTTACCACATGATCAGTGCAGGGCCATTTTGATGTGATTGAGGGATGTGTTCCCACATGATCAGATATAAGTGCTGAAGGCCATTCTCTGAATGGAGGCACCTGGTCAGTTACCAAGAATACTCAGTTTAGTGCCGAGAGGCCATTTTCTAGGAGAATGGAGGCACCTGGTCAGTTACCAGGAATCCTAAGCCTAGGACTGAGAGCCATTCTGATGTGACTATGGGATTGGTTCCCACATGATCAAATATAAGTGTAGAGCCTTTCCCCGGATGATAGATGGTGTGTCCTATCATGCCAACAGATGTAAGTACAGAGCCTTTCTTTGGATGGTAGATGGTGTGTCTTGCCATGTCAGTAGATATAAGTGATGAGCCCTTCCTTGGATAGTAGATGGTGTGTCCTGCTATGCCAGAGGATATAAGTGCTGTGCCTTTCCTTGGATTGTAGATGGTCTGTCTTGTTATGTTAGAGGATATAAGTGTTGTGCATTTCTATGGATAGTAGATGGTGTGTCCTACTATGGCAGTAGATGTAAGTGCTGAGCCTTTCCATGGATGATAGATGGTGTGTCTTATCATGCCAGTGGATGTGAGTGCTGGGCCTTTCTGACATATATGACTGGATTGGTTCCTCACATAGTCAGATATGAGTATTGGGTGTGCCTTTCTGACATGGTGTTGGATGTGTTCCTCTCATGGTCAGATGTAAGTGCTAGGTGGGCCATTCTGAATTAGGGTCAGATATAAGCGCTAAAGAAGACCTACATGGAGGCTAGGCCTACAACCAACATGAAAAGGGGCTGGCTCTGTAGAACTTCCTATGATGAGAAGAATGAAGAGATAACATCATTTGATAGAGATAGTGGAAGCAATGATGATGATGATGATCCAACAATGATCCAGCTTTGATGATGATCTAATGATGATCCATTTTTTATGATAATCCAGTGATGATCCAGTTTCGATGATGATCCAGTGATGATCCAGATCCAATGATGATCTAGATCCAGTGATGATCCAGATCCAATGATGATCCAGATCCAGTGATGATCCAGATCCAGATCCATAAATGAAGATAACTTGAAGATGAAGATGACTTGATGATGATCCAGATGATACAGAGAAGAAGACTTTTGTTGATAAATTGTGTCAAGAGAATACCTTCCTAGTTAAGAGGGAGTGTTGATGTATTTGTAACTTTAGAATGTATTCACTTGTATATTTTATGTATTGTACCTCGATGTTTATTCCGAGAAGTATCTGTAATGTAATTGATTCATGTCATGCCCCGATGATCCGATTGGGAGATTCAATAATGTAAACAAGTCAAGTAAGTTTATAGAGGGTAACCCTCCCTTTTGTTCAAGGGTTAAAGTCCTCGCAGTTGTGGGGCCCTAGGGTTATTAGAATCTCCTAGAGAAGTCGACCCTAGGTGAGTTAATGTAAGTCAGGGCAATAGTCCCCACATCGGAGTCAAGGTTAACCCTCCTTGTTGATTAGAGGGACAATTCCCCATAGTTGTGGGGCACTAGGGTTATTATACTCTCCTAGAGATGTCGGCCTTGGTAAGTAATTGTTAAAGTGAGGCCGACATGATGGAATGGAAATTAAGTGAACGAAAGAATATAAATAGAGAATGAGACTCTCTATTTATCATACACACACTCACTCATTGGGGCGCATGAGTGAGAGAGGAGAATCTCTCTCAAGAGAGAGAGAGAGAGAAAGTTGTTGGAGATCATCTTTATGTATTTGGGTTTTACTGTTTCCATTGGTGCTCATTCTATCTCTGAAGATGTTGCGGTGTTTTNAATTCTTTGTGTCTCTTGTCTCTTGTGTTTATTGCTATGCATGTTATTCTCTCAGATAAGATCCTAAGATCATATTGCTTAAATGATAAAAATCTAACACCCCTCATAATCCAGTAGCTGATAAAATGGACCATATGGTGTATCAATCTTAATCTCATCCAAGAGGTCCTGTTTAAGATCCATCTGGACCATGATGTGCACCATATTCCTCTGCCCCATCCGCTGAAAGGAAAAATAGGCCGACACATACTCCCTAAGGAAATTCCCCACCATTCTGAACTAAGTCTCTGTCCAATACTCCATAGGAAATCCATGAAGCCTTACCCATATAATATCCTTATCCACCACATCCCTCTTTGCTTCGAACAATGGATACCATAGCTTTAGATTCACAGGAATACCCGCTATGCACCACACATTATTCATAACCCAATCCACATATGGATTATAACCAAGCACAAAAGAAAACCACCCTCTCGCTAGGTTTGTAATTCTGGGAATTGACAAGATGTGGCATCCCCAAGAATCAGTGGCCCATGAGATTAGGAAAAGCAAACCAAAATGCCTCCCGTGATCTATACCAACTACAGTGAATTCAGAAAATTCCACCACCCAATCCATATGAACATCCTCTCCAAAAACAAGCTTGTATTCCTGCGTCTACAACCTGAGGAACTTTGTTTTCTTATTATTTCGACCTTTCTTTAACCCGCCCACAAAAGGGGAAAAACAGGTGGAAAAACCCAAGATCCATGAGGTGGACTGCCATCAAAACCCAACACCAAACTGACCACACACGACTCATCAGGGATCCCACCAACCCCATTCTCTGAAGCATGCACCATCGAATCTGAGTCAGGTACAATAAAAATACTTGGGGAAAAAGGTTCTAAGCTAGCTTCTAGG
This sequence comes from Pseudotsuga menziesii, assembly GCA_001517045.1. Lineage (NCBI taxonomy): Eukaryota > Viridiplantae > Streptophyta > Pinopsida > Pinales > Pinaceae > Pseudotsuga > Pseudotsuga menziesii. The sequence goes on along the minus strand of LPNX010929042.1, from coordinate 414,848 downwards.
AAAGAACCACTAGCCGGAAGCCCCAAAGAACTAGGGAAAATGATTGTGACCTCTCTTGTTGTGACCAAGGGTAAATCTGGGAGAAAACCTAAGCCAAGGTCCATACCACCTCCAATTTCCATGTGCCCCTCATCAGCAAGAATAGGCTCACCCACAGACAACAAAGGGCAAGAAGCCCCCACCGAACAAAAAAAAACAACAAAGGATGATTCTATAGGTTTTGTTGGAATGCCAAGAAGATCCAGCTCACCCACAGTAGTTGGATTAACTTCAGCTCACTAATCAACCCTAAGATATGGACCCCCCTTGTCACCTCTGTCCCCATTAACCCAGATGCACCACCCTTCTCCACTTCCAGATAAAAAAAAATATAGTTTTATGTATAGTTGTCAGAAAAGTAATCCACCTCCTGCTCCTCCATCGTGTTCATGGTCCCCCAACTTCCACTCCAACATCCCTATTCGTGCACATCAAGAGCACCCCCGTCCACCTACAGGCCTCCAGCAACAGGTTGATCTCCCCCTCGCAGCCACCCTAATCAATCCCAACCTTCACCACTGCTATCCAATCCAAACCCTAGCTCCTTCATTCTAGAAGATTCAAAAGAAAATATATTATTAGCATTATTAAAGGTTTAACTAAATGAAATGCAATAGTGTAACTCAATCTTATTATATTATCCACTTAAATGATTATTTGATCTTTATTTTTTAAAACTGAAACATGATGATTGAATCAACATGGATTGAGTAACCAGAACATAAACATCCTCTCACGAAACATTATGGAAAAGGCGGTGGAGTAAGAATGAATGAAGGAGGAAGAACATGAGTATTAAGGGAAGGTCCTATGGGGGAGAATAAGACTTAGGTTTTTTTATGAGAAAGGAGACATACCGAGGAGGGGTTAACTTAAGGATTTGAGGAGGTGGAAACTCAAAGCAAGGGGAAATTGAACTATGGATTGAGGAATCTTAAACTGTGGAATGCTGCTATTCAGATTATCGGTTTGTGGGATTGAGGGCTAGGAAACCCGTTGGTTTCCTAGGGCCAACATGATAAGCTGGTCTTCAGGGTAGTTTATTGGTTTGTTTACTAAGGTTTGGACAAAAGGAGTTGTTGTGAAAGAAGGATACGGTAGCTGCTACAAAAACTATCTACAACCCTACACAAACTAGGTATTCTACTTGTGAAATTTTTCTTGATTATTAAATTTGAAATTAAGCCATTTCATGAAATACTATTTGCATATGTAAAACCCTGTTGAAATATAGACTTCTTAAATTTATAGAATATTGAAATGGGAAAAAGAAACTACAACAAAAACAAAAGATAGAGATAGTAAAGCATATCAAACCATATGGTATTTTGGGAAAACATAATTATATTAAATATTTGACTTAGCCCAAATGACAATGAGTTATGGTGCATAGGATTTGACCCGATCCCAGTTAGTGCACTTCTGATGGAAGAGAACTACATTGAGAGCATGTAATAGGAGTGACCGTGGCAGGATTGTAAGAGATATCGTAGGTAAGAAATGATTGCTAAGTCCCTCTTTCTTTTACTACTGGCCCCTGCATTTAGGCACCTTCATAAAGGCGTTCAATTAATACCCACCTTCAACACTTTTCAATTCCATTTACACAATAGTTAAGTTTCCTTTAGATGCTTATTTATTTGTAAGATATAATTTTTACGTGTATAAGAGTTTCTCTTATTTTCCCTTCATAAATTGCAGTCATGGTTTTATTTATAGCTTAGCTTTTCCATATTTTATTACACCTTGTCAAGTTTTACCTATATTATCTTTTAATGGATAGTAAATTATGTCATATCACCACCCATACTTGTCATGTTGTACATCAATTCTCTGAATTCCAACTCAATGATCTGTCCATTTGAATTTCGACATATGACGCTAGTCTAGAATCCTATGTCTGCAAGAGAAAAAAAATAAGGAAGAACTATGCACCTTTACTATGAAGAAATATAATAAAAAACATCCTTTAGTTTAAATAACCCATAAGATGGAATACATACCTTCTCCATTTTCTCTAGATCCAAGCCCTTGAAATTCTTTAAGATAAGATGTGGGGGCAATGTGAATCCACATATTTTTTAAAGAAACGTTCAATAGAAGTCAATGGATCATGGATCCAAAATTGAAACATGGCTACAAACACATAACATTGAAGAAGAGTACAATATGAATGTATGATTTAGCCCACATGTCTACTAAATCCTATCAACAATTATAGAATAGATTGCATTTTTACTACCTATTCCTAGTGTTAGAATTCCTACTCCCAAGTCGAGGTGTGTCCAAATTCTATGCAATTTCCCTAAAAACCATCCCTTTTTGCTCTTCTAACAAGTTGTGCAACAACATGCCTACTCTTGTAGACCTGCCATCAATCACAACTAAATTTTAACACTACTCATAGGTCCCAATTAGTAAACCCAACCCAAGATAACTCAACTTACCATTCATCTAAGAGAATATAATACAATTGCATGGATATAAATTCAAATACAAATAAAAAAACATGGGAAGATTGATATGGGTGTAAATGATAAGCTTGCATAAAGCTAGAAAAAGAGAATGCCTGGTCCAGTTGAAAAAACCTATTCAACACTTGTTGTATCCTATGAAGAAAGCATCTACAACAGATGTCTTATTAAATTAGTGTCGAAAATATATAAAATCGAGCAAGACTCAATTTTTAGCAACATAAAAAGCTCATTCATAAATGAAGTCTCAATTTCTATTACAAAATTCCATAATCAATATACTTTCCTAGATCATTATTAGTTTGAAGGAAATTAAAACATTTAGAAATTTGATTACAAAATGATAAGGTAGAATCCCAAACCATTATAGTTCCATCAGTAAGCCTCAATTTTTAGCAACATAACAAGCTCATTGATAAATGAAGTCTCAATTTCTATTACAAAATTCCATAATCAATATACTTTCCTAGATCATTATTAGTTTGAAGGAAATTAAAACATTTAGAAAAATGATTACAAAATGATAAGGTAGAATCCCAACCATTATAGTTCCAGCATTTTTCGTAGCTCTTATAGTAGCCAATTGCATATACCAAAAACAAACCATTTTCTATGAAATGTACAATCCATTTTCCAAAAACATGCCATTTTCTATGGAGTGTAATTAGATGTCCAGGCCATGGTAGGAACATATATAGAGAGTACCAAAACAATGGCTATGAAATTGTTGTTGCATTCTTGAACCAATTGGATTATGTTGGAATTTATTTGACGGTCTCAACCTTCATTATCGCCATCAATCCACTTTGTTATGTCAAGAGAGTAGAGGAGGACATTGAGATTTTACAACAAATGCATGAACAGAATTGTCCCCTGGACGTATATACTTTTACGACTGCGGGCACATGTATGTGTTAACTTAGGTATAGCCCATTTGCGAGAGAAATGTTCATGTCCACAACCAGGAAACTTCAGGAACACGTAAAAACAAAAATGCAGACCCTGAAATAGTGTGAAACCAACGAACACGTGTCTAGTTTCTATTTGCTAGACCGACCAGGAATCAAATCAACAATGTCGAGACTTCGTCTACATTGTTTAACGCCTTTGGCATAATTAACTCTGGTTTCTATTTGCTAGACCGACGAGGAATCAAATCAACAATGTCGAGACNATATATATATATATATATATATATTACTTTTATATCTATTATTCAATGAATATGGTAGATTCTATGGATATGGAATACTTTTAATGCAGGGAAATGGAATATCAAAGAAAATAGAGGGTGGATATGTTTATTATTATCGAAAAATATTTCATATATTTATAACCAAATTCACTTAAGGGATTTGAACCTAACCTAGGAGAAGATGGATATGTTGGAGTTTTGTTTTTGTGAATGATATAATTTTTTTTTGTTATGAAATGAAATGAAGTGCACTAATGTTGGGGGGAATAGCCAATGCACAACATATTTGTATTGTGGAGGCCACAAGTTAGAAATATTTTTCTTACCATCATATTTTATGAAACAATAACGAATGAAATAAAGATAATATTGACAAATAAATGTCATAAAATATTTTTCAAGTATATAGGAAAAATTAAAGATTTAACAGTTGTACAATTGTTAAATTGAGATATTATCAACAACTTGTTACCGAAAAATTGAAGCATAATATGTAATCAAATTCTAATAAACCTAAAAGCAACATCTATTATAATTACTATTGATATCATGTAAATATAATCCAATGTCATTGATCTATTGTAATATGAAAATTTACAATGCTTGTTCATGGGATAAATTCTACATATATTCTCAAAACAAAAGAGCCATAGTTATTCCTTGAGTTGTCCTCTACTTACCTTGCCAATCATCATTGGTATTTGCACTTAGAAAGTTGGGGGGGGGGATTGAGGGTTGTCAATTTTAATTATGTAAGTGACATAGAATGCAATCCCGCACATCTTACTTTTTTTGAAGCGAGACATATGCAATATCTTGCATTTTTGCATAGCATTTGAATGAGAATAATGTTGTGATTCAAATTCCTTCTAGTGTTGTGGTGTGTGACATCATTGTGAAGGTTAAGCCCTAATGTTTGACCTTATACATGCTAATTGTTAACCTTGTGAATGTCAATCCTTAGGATTTATGTATAGTCAATGTGCAAAGCAGATCTTAAGGGGGGTTTGTTTCTTGTTACTCAATTTTATGGGTGAAAATGATATGCGTGTTGGTCGGGTTTAGTCCAATGGAGGGCCAATGTATTTATAGAATACCACAACAATATATGTTGACAATATATTGGTCTGTATGCAATTTTCATAACCACTTTGAGTTGTCCTTTTACTAATTGTGGCAAGACCCACAATTTGCAAGACTTCATATTTGTTTGCCATTAACCTAGAAAATGTTCGTCATTAGTAAAAATTAGAGTCACATATATGTCCCTCTAGTGTTTTGAATATCAGTACCCACTTGGGTTTCTTGTTACTTCATATAACTGTCTTAGCAATCAATTGGACCAATTGTATCCAATGCCTCTGGGATATGTCGTGTGACCCTCCACAAATTTATAGAGGAATCATATTTCTAAACTACCTTTTCATTATTGAAATGTGATCCAGACCTCATGACCTAAAACTACTTGGTGTCATTATTGGTTATATAGCAGACAAAGGTGACAAATATTCTCATGGACCAGGGGACTCTCACAATGGAACCCTTTCCCCGATGTCATTAATAACAATTTAACACAAATTCAGAGGTCTCTTCTTCTTGATAGTTCGACATCAGAGTATTTGAGAGAACTACTGGAATATTTAAAGATATAACAGTTTGCTTCATCAACATTGTAGTACTCTCAGGAGATGGATCTTAAGTAGGAACTTCTCAAGTTTCCTGTAACCAAGCAACTTTCTATGATAAATGCATACCAAGGGTAGTGATACCTAGGGATTCAATGAATGCAATCCATTCTTGAGATTTTTAAAACCCATGGATAAAATTAAATTGAGTACATCACTACAGAAAACACAATAGACATATTTATGTAAAAAGGAAAAAACCAAAAACTAAAAAAAAAAATCAGGTTGTAGAGGCTCTCTCTCTTCATGGGGACAAAGTTTCCCCATGAATTTAACACCTGTGCTCTTAAACCTAAACCTATAGCAAGTGATGGTGATTACGATGACTGTTGTAGTCAAGCAAATTGCATAGTTACGATTGATACATATTAAAGATTATATAAGAATTGATATCAGCAAGAGACAAGTAATGGTAGATAGAACAACACATATTTCTATTAGTCAAGAAGAACACATGCAAGGTTTATTACAGAGATCAGACCGATTCTATATCTGGATCTCTAGCCTATTTATATGATTTACAATAGGTTGCATAAATACATGTCTGTTCAACTAACCGAAACGACCTATGGAGGTATACATAATCTATTGATATAATTTACAAGTAGCCGGTCGGAGGGCCTAGTTGGGTAGCTGACTTAGGCTCATCCAAGATCTTCCCCACCTCAAAGATCTCCCCCACCTCAAAATATTTCTTCATCCTGAAGAAATGAGGATATGAAAACTGTGTTGTATGAGTAATGAAAAAAAACATGTTGTTATTACTATGGGTTGTTGGTACTGGTAGATTGATGTTGCTGGACACATACTTTGACAATGGATTCTGTAGATACTAATAATTGGTGTTGAAATTCTTCCCATGCATGGAGTGCATTATGGATTTCAATTTTGAGAGTGTTGAGGCTAGATAAGTTCTTTATCTTTTCATGCATATCTAGATCTAGGATGTTGATCATGTCTGGTGCTAGTAATTTTGTTTTTTCGTCAACAACATAAAGAAGTCGTTGGAGTTGTGACATAATATTGTCGATATTGGATAGACTAAGTTGAGTTTGGATGATCCACTAGTGTTCTTGTTTTTCCAGTTTTTCTATATTATTGATTTCTAAGACAAGATGATCATCGATGGTTTGAGAAAGTGCTTCACTGGTATCCGGTCGTCGCTGTTGCAATGAACATATGAGTTCACGTGTCTTCATTTCTTCAAATACATTGTTGTAATGGGTTAACTAATTTTGCAAAACTTTTGTAGTTACAACAGATTCTGAAGCATACTAGACTAACATGGTGTGTGTTGTTGTGAATGTCATACATTGATTTCTTACTAGAACAGAGGTTTCCTCAGTTTGATATTGTTGCTTCTTGTTCAACTGTTCCTAGAAGGTCAACACAACACTTTCAAATATAAGGTAAGCTTTTTCGAGAGGTTTGTCGGAGTCTTTCCTCAACATAATTGTGATAATTCGTTATGCTAAGTTTTCACACTCAACCAAAAATGTGGATTGCTCTGCTTTTAATTGTTGAATGTGCTCTTTATCTTCCACTCTTCTATGCTTGTTTTCACAATCAATTGCATCTGTAAGAAGGTCTAATTCTTCTTTTTCTTTTCATGGGTCGAATGTGGTCACCGGACCAAATTGATCTATATGTACCAAAAGGTGTGGTTGTTGCTGTAGGCACTGCTGCTACTTTTGTTTTTATTTTTCTTGTTTCTTTTTTTCTTTTATTTGCTCTCTTTTCCTTTTTTCTTGAATTTTATTTTGTTTCTTAATTTCTTTCTATTTTTCTGTTGCGCTTTGTATCTCCGCTGCTTCTTGTGGTTCTGGCGATGGAACCAATGTTGTAGTCAAGAATATTACATAGTTTCTAGTGATACATATTAAATATTATATAAGAAATGATATGAAAAGAGATAAGTAATGGTAGATAGAACAACAAGTATTTTTATTACTCAAGAAGAACACATACAGGATTGATTACATAGATCAAATCAATTCTATATTTGGCTCTCCAACCTATTTATATGATTTACAAGAGGTTACATAACTACCTATTGGTTCAACTAACCAACACAACCTGTGGAGTTTGACATAATCTATATACTTTACAAGTAGTCGGTTGGAGGACCTAGTCGGCTAGACGACTTAGCCTCCTCCAAAATGACTACCTTTCCCATCCTAGAAGTGGATTCTCAAGCTTAAAGAAATAAAAATAAAATTCTATCGAAACTAACTATTATTGAACCATTGATTATTGCCTATAAATAAAAGAATCATTGAACAATTGATATGAAATGCATGACTTAATCTAGATAAAAAAAGGGTAGTCAGTGTCATGTAAATGAAGAAAAGTTGTAAATGCCCTCTGTGAAATCGAAACCAGAATAAACGGTGAGAATGAAAAGTTTACAAAGATAAAAAGTCATGCCTATGATAGAATTAAATCAAGTGTTGTATAATAGCGAACATAGAGAAGTTGATGAACATCAAACTATCTTTTATCACTAGAGTAACTCTGCTTCTCTCCCTCATTTTCCAGATATATTCTTGATAAAGTAAAATTAGAAAAATCAATTTGGACAAGTAAGAATAATGAATATGGAGACGTGTGTCTATTTAATATTAATTTCTATCGTAACTAATGTCTTGTATTCTTGTAGTTATTAATATTTATTATGTATCTTTCCCTTGTTGGAAAATGTGTTGTGCACCTCCCTTGTAGTTGTTAGTACACCATACCTTCATCCTAGATCCAATAGATGTTATAACCACATTTCATTTGCTTATTTGACTTAATAATTGGCATAATAAACACTTTCCATCCAACATATGATAATTTAATATCCCAATGTTATTCTATTGCAATTAAAAGTTCTCACATCAAGGACATGCAATGAGATTGATCTATGCTAACCAAATGTTCCAGAAGCATTGAATCCTCCATAAAATTCAACATGTGCATGTTTCCACTTAGATTTTTCATTAAATACAAAATATGTAGGCACCACATTGATAATGAACATTGCGGTGCCCAATGCCACAATTATATCTGTGAATTCCATCATGGTTTAGGAATATGAACTACCAAACTAATTGACACCACAATGATTTTGTTCAATTTTATTCCTAATGATAGTGCGCTCGAACGATTAGAAACGGTTTTAATGCTTCTCTTGAATTTAAAATAAACAATTTTGAAATAATTAAAAAGAAAGTTTACAGTAAAGTTGGATTAATCAAACTACCTGTATTTCTATGCCATTTATTTTGATAATCCTCTCGATAACCTTTTCCCCTTTGGGAACCCTGAAAAAGTTGAATGAATCAAACTACTCATATTTCTCTGCCATTTCTTTTGAGAAGCCTCTTGAGAACCATTTTCAATTTGGGAACCCTGTATTCCAACATCTCTAGGATACTTCACTACTTTCACCACAAAACTAACCAAACCTTCAACTCTCAAATCTGGTTCCTTCTTTTCCTCTTTTACTTTCATCTTGCTCTCATCTCCATCTAATTTCCATTTACTCGAATTGTTTACCTTGTGCTTGAAGGTTTCTTTGATTCTGAAAAACCCTAATTTCACAGACCCCATTGGGGACCATTTTCCTTGATTTATCAAAACCCTTTGCCCAGCATTCTGAAACCCTGAAATCCCCACTCGACCTCTTAGGATTTTCCTTGGAATATATTTACTTGTTGTGGTCAAGATAATCAAGAAATGAAAGGGAATCCTCCCTCTCTTCCCAATGCTCATCAAAAACCAATATAGACACCCATTTCTTCTTACAAGGCAATAAATAATATGCCGAGCCATGTCGTTCCTTTGATGCTAAACATTTCTTATATCCCCTACTTGGATTCCATGTTGAATATTATGCTTGTATATAATACTTCCCTTATAATCATAATCGAAGGAATCCACAGACGCATGCTTGCAATGCTGCCCATGAGACTTGATAAAACCATGGAATGACAACCAATTGAAGACCTATCTGACATCTCAAGATCTAATACCATGTTTAGCACTTTTAGCACTTGGAGGGTTCTAGGTTGAAGTTATTCTTTGACAGTTGGTCATTGAGGTCGTTGGTAGAGAGAATGAAGAGAATTCCTTATGACATGTCTATGTAATTTAATTAAATTAGTGATGATTTTGTGGAGGCCTGAAATTCTGACCACCAATCCGTCGTTGATGTCTTCAAGGTGGTCTGCAAATATGTTCCCATGGAAGGGTAACATTCTTTTCAAAAGGAAGGAAACTATTGAATCATAATGATGAATTCACATGATGAAGTAAGCCACCAAATAGGAGGAAAACATGTTAATAGATTAACCAACTGATAACCAAATCAGAGGAAAATGTGTTAATTATTGCTAAAATAGTATGAAGATATGTGTCAGGTTTATATTCTCCATACCGACAATGAATCAAATCAACATTGCCGAGACTTCGTCTCCATTGTTTAACCATCTCAAACACAATTAATTGTAGTTTTATTAAATATTTGATTTTATCTATTTATTTTTATAATTTTTTAAAAATATAGATAGGCATCTCAATGAAATAATAAATTTTTATGTTTAATGTTAAGAAGTATGATGATAGTTATATACAAGTAATAGTTTTAAATAGGTTATCATAGTAATTTGAGTGATTGAGTGTTATGTATTACAAGCAAGAGATTTTGGTCTCTAGATTGATTTATTTTGTGATATACTTAATATTTGCAGGCCTCACTTGATACCCTTATTATTTAAGGTACAATAAGTTTATGCCACTTGATTTACATTGGCTAATTTCCTAAAAATTAGGAGAAGTGCCTGATTTTTTTTGGGGGATCTTTTTAATTCAAAAGAAAAAAAGGTAATACTTATGGATTAATTTACTTATTCCTTTTATTCAAATTTGGTCATGTATGTATTGGGATTATAGTGTTTGAATATTTATAAATGTGACTTATCAAGCAATTTGGTGTTAATAGGACAATATGTAACATCCCCTTCCATGGATTACCTAACTCATTAAGTGATGTCGTGACTCATTTCAAAGGAAGGTTGCATATGAATTCAAATCTGTTGACAACCCAAACTGTGGAAATAAACATGCATAAACTCTTTAAAACCATGGGGTCCACATACATTTCATTCATAAAAAAAGAAAATAATTAATTGTATAATTATACAAAGGGAATAAAGGGAAAATACAGAACACTTATCTTTTAACCAAGATGGTCCAAGGAACTAGATGCATACAAACAATTTTCCACCCAACCTAGGAATCCATGGTGATTTCCACCCCTAAGCTAAAATATGGGGCCATCGAGGTGAAAAAAAGTAGTTATAGAATCACATGCTACCCAGTTCAATGTAATTTCCCTTAGGATCAACTAATTTTATCACAATTGGTCACTCTAGGGAACTCATCTAGCCATCAAATAGACACGACATTCTTATCCACTACCCACACAACATAAGGAATATATATCCCTTCATTGATCAACAATCCCTCATGAGTGTTATTCACTTCTAGTTCTCTTTAGTGTAGGAAGGAAGAACCCGTGTTGTTTCCTGCCTTCTAGAAATAACCTAGCAAAACCATACCAAAGATTTAAGGAACTCAATAAGAATCAATTAATAGAGGAAAGACATGTTTCCTAAATAGGCTAGCCTTTATGATCCACTATAGTCATTGATCTCTCTTATAAGGTCCACACATTACTCCCCCATAACTAATTTGGTCATTTTCAAGTTTGTATATTAGCATAAAACATGGGGATTGTAGTATTCAAAGCTTTGGTGGTGCTTTCACATGAGAGTGGTAAAAGTGTGAATGGTGAATGGTTAGAATGAAAACGATTTCCAATGATAATTGAGGAGATGAATAAATTCCCATGAAGATGGGAGAACATGTTTCCATGAGGATGGAGAATGTTTACACTTCCCCATGATGATTGTATCCAATGCCATGTATTTATAATTATGAGAGGTAGAATTCATCACCAACAAATACATGCATTTAATGATTTAATTATATTGAGTATACCATGGAAGGTCCAAAACATGATACATGGAAATAATATTTATTGCAATTAGGTGCCTATCCATTCACTAGTAGATCCTTGGCCTTGAACTTCTGATGACAGGTAAGAGCTAGCAGGCCTAGTTTATCCAAATAAGCAAGAATCGCTGATTAAAATCTTCTTCTTTGGAAAACTTTGAAAGATTCCAAAAAATCTATTCCTTCCACAATTGCCTTTCCACAATTGCCTTTCCCCAATTGTATTTCCATAAGACAATCCCTTCTGCAAGAACCTTTCCACAAGACCCTTTCCAGAATTGTGGATTGCAGATTGCGGGCATACTTTTCCCAAATTCCAAAAACCGACTTCGGCAATTACATGGCCGCAACGGTCTTTCCGCAGTTGGGTTGAATATTACGAATTGCGAATGTGTATTTTAACTTTTCTCGAAACGAGATTCCGTAATATCTCTCCCACAAATCTCTTTTTTTCGCAACTTTTGAGGACCGTCGATCTCTTGTGGAACTTATCTCTACCATATGATCTAGAATCATTTTACCAAATTGTAGATTTGTCAAAATTATGGTTTTTTAACTTAGACTGTTATAGATGAATTGATTAGTGAAATGATCAATTCATTCCTGTTGCATTGAATGAATAAATGTCCATCTTAGTGACTCCCTAGGATTATTGACAAAGTCACGCAATTCATTCATACACAAGGAATTAAAACATACTTTGGGTTATTGAAAAGAAGCCATCGTATATTCGAATATGTGTAGAGGTTTGAAACTTTGTTCTTCATTCCATCAACAACCACTTGTGCATACACACCCTTACCCACGCACTTTCTCACTCTATTATGTACACATAGTTGATTATTACATTCAACGCTTAATATAGAACTCCATCAAACCTATCAGATCTGAACAAGCAGGATCTGAACTCCTAAGAAAGTAAATCTACAACTAGACTATCTTCGAGCAACCTCTTGCAAGATTCAAGGACATCAGTGGAAAACTTCCATTATTACATCCAAACTAATCCTATCTATAAAACAAACTACAAGAACCGACAACTAATCCTATCCTTCTAGAATGATTACATGGAAGTAGAAAATAGTATTTACTGCTCATTCAGAAAACATAGGACTCTGACTCGATTCTCCTGCATCAAATTCACACACTTAAGAACTAACAAATTTTATAAATAGATTAGTTTGGTAATTCGTGATGTAAAGAAATAGATTTCTCTCCATTTTAGTTCTTGATATTAATCCATATATGATGTATTATGATTTGATTATATAATGCATTCTTTTACATATTTTTTAAAGACACTCCATGTATTCTTGCTACCTCCATGTATTCTTGCTACCTTGTTTTCTCTCTCTTTTTAGTGTAGAGTTATTGTGTTGACCATGGTATTTGTAATTAAAATAAAATAGGGTATTAAATCTTATGGGTTATGCTCCCCGAAATCTTGGTCATATATTATGGGTTATGCTCCCCAAAATCTTGGTCATATATTATGGGTTATGCTCCCCGAAATCTTGGTCATATATTATGGGTTATGCTCCCCTAAATATCATTTAGTGATGATGCTAAGAATTATTAGGAGCCTACTGCATCAAATAATACCATGGGTTATGCTCCTCTAAACCTTGGTCATATATTATGGGTTATCCTCCCCTAAATATCGTTCATTGATGATGCTAAGAATTATTAGGAGCCTATTGCATCACATGAATACCATGGATTGTGTTTTTTTCTCCTAGAGATATTTTTTTTGAAGAGGATTGGTTGTTTTTTGCTCCATGGTAGACTTTCTCACCAACCATTGCATGAATTTAATGATTTTCTTCTTATTTAAAGATGACATATGGGGTTCTAATAAGGCACATGATGAAAATATAGGAGTTTCTAGGAATATAGGATTGTCCCCCGCTTCTTTTTCCCCTTTTCCTCTCCCCTTCCAGTGGTCTCGTAATGCATCTTGTGCTTTTCGCATTCGTATTATACCTTTTCGTTAAATTTCGACAAAATATTTACATATCTTGAGTGTACTGTATAAGGTCTATTCCAAAATACACGGAGATAATATTTATCAAAATTACATCCTTGTCAATTCACTAGTTATACCTTTGGCTTGAGATCCACACTTGAATCAACAAAAAAGTATCTTATCATTTATCATTTAGAAATGGGCTCACATATTTAATCTCACATGGATTTATTCCTATCATTATAAACACTTATTTACAATTTATACATAATTAGAATTAATACATCAAAATGATCAAAACCATGGTCATATTACACTGCTTGAATGGGTCTTGACAATACTAGGAGGTTTACTTCAAGGGAGGTTGTTGTAATGATTAAGGAAGTCTAATTTTATATATAGATAACTCAATTTTCCATTTTTATGTTTTAAATCATATTTCTCTTCTTTTGATTTCTTAAGATTTATCCATATTTCAGGTATTATGCTTCGATGATAGCATTTTTTTTCTTCTTGTTATGATCAAAGGTGGGGGGGGGGATATATGGGATTAAATGTATATTATATGACCGCAAGATAGGAATATATGGGGTTAAATGTATATTATATGACCCCAAGATAGGGATACATGGGGTTCATTAATATAGGATAATACGTTTGAAAACTCCTAATAAATATTTGGTATCATTATAATTATTTATTTTGTGAGGTTGAAAGTTTAGGGATTTGGATACACCTAAATTAAGAACCAATGGAAATACTTATGTTTAAAGAGATTAATATAAAGATGAAATAAATCCTAGGGAATGGTTTACGAGGATAAAGGAAAATTGTAAGAATACTTTTTGGGTAAGTAATGATTTTTATGGTGGATCTTGAGAATGGTGGATGAGTATTAATAAAGACACTAGACAAAATGTCACATGGGAAGTGTTCAAAGAATATTTAAAAAAAATCGACCAAGGACTCAAAAATATAAGTAATACATACAATTAAAGATGTATCCAAAAGATTTAAAGAGGTTCTTTTGAAATTCTTGAAAGATAATGAAAAATTAAAATAATATTTTACTAAGAAGGGTGATTAATTTTCCAAGTTGCAATCTCTTAATGAATCCCTAATTAAGAAGGTTAAGAAATGAAAGAAGTTAAAGATGAGAAAATGTTGCAAGGATGAAGAAATATGTAGATTATGAAGCCATAATGATGATGATGATGGTTAACATCCCCTCAGACCAAACTTTGGTCTATCGGACCTAAAGAAATGAATTATTTAGTTTGTTTTAAAATTGTATTTATATGCGCCAAGTGATTGAAAGATGAAAAGAAACAATGCCAAATCAAGTAAAAATAATAATGTTGGATGGATAGATTAACAAAATACTTGAAGACATAATTTGCAACAAGATTGAAGAATCCATAAATATAAAAAAATTAAATCATGAAATGTAATCTAGAATTGAATAAGGATGTAAGAATTTGATGGATGGCATCACGTTCTAGCGTCAAAAGGAGAAGGAAGACAAGATTTAATAAGTTCACAGAAAAATAATTGAATAAGTTGAGTTTCAACTTGAAAATGTCAAAGTATGATGTAATCATCTCAAAAGAAGGTAGTATTGAAGACAAAACACAAATGATAGAGGATGCCATTGTATTTAAAAATAAGATGGATGGCATAGGTGTGTATAATGAAGGAAAACCATCACATGTGAAACCATATCAACACTAGACTCATATTCAAGAAATTTTTCAAGAAATAGAAGAAGATCAACACTGAAATTTCCAAGGAAGAAGATGGGCTAATCAACAATATGCATGGAAAAAAACATCAGAAAACTATCATTAAACAATATATTATCAAAGGCTAACAACTACAACAAATTGGAGAAGCCACAACAACAACACATGGAATCAAATGAAAGAAAACGGTGCGAGAACCATCTATCAAGGATGAATACTGAAAGTAATGAATTTGGATGGATGGTTCATCATCAGTGGAAAGAAGAAATCATGGATATAAGGAAATCCTATTATTAGGTTTCATCACATGTAAATCCTTTAACTACAAAGGTTAGAGGACAAAGATCTTTGAAATAGAATACTATGTGATGACCCAATGAGGGGGGAATATATGGGGTTACATTATATGATATGAACCAAGGGGGGGATTCTATGGGGTTAAATGTATATTGGGGTAACTGTATATGTCATATTGGTTCATTTAATGAAGACTGGCCCATATATGCAATGAGTTTTATAGCTGATTTTATCACACACAGTTGATCACATATTGATGGCCTTCCCTGTCCCTCTGCAGACTCTTTAGACCCCATTGACTCATATTGTCCTTTGATGATCCAAGTTCATCCCTTAAAAACCCCTGTTTATTGCTATACGCGACTTTTAATCCCATACTCGTGTGTACACGCGACTTTTGACTTCAAACCCACGGACATCAGGATGTGTGCATAAGTCCAAATATTTTTGGAGTTTTCCTCATAGGAGTCCGAATAACTTAACTCTTGGCCTTCCAAATTCCTTGAGAATGCTCGAATTCGACCCTCCATTACCCTCTTGGAGTGTTATATAAGGAACCCCTTGATTACATTGAACAGGAGGAATTGAAGAAAAAGTAAACTATAGTCCATTGTTGCCACAGTTTGCATATACTTGAGTATGCATCCCTTTGTCCATTTGGAGCACTTTGTGTTCTTCCCAAGCTTGCCTTTTCTTGTGAGCTTGCTATCGAGAGATGGATGATTGAGGTGGTGGAGGCCCAAGTGGAGGACTCGATTTCTCCGGTTCGTAGACGCACCGACAAAGGTTGTCACTATTGTAATCTCTGATTTTATTAATAGAAATATCTTTTTTCTGTCCAATTATGTGAAATTGAATATGAATATTGAATACATGGATATGTTTAATTGTTTGTGCATCATTGAGTATATATTCTAGAGTAGATATAACACACTATTATATAGCATGCTTGTCTTGTTTACTGTTGTTGATAGCAAATTGATAACACAAGCGTGAATTAAAAAGCTCAATAGGCATCTACTTCAACCATCCAGAACAAGGTACAACTTGATATCCCTTAGTGTTAGATGTTTGGTTTCTCTTGCATATTGGGAAAGATTGGTTTCTAGTGTTAAAGTTGTCTGTTGTGGTACACCCCAAGCCATAGGAAGTTTCTCTCAGTAACATAATTGGCGACTCTGCTTGAGAGAGTTCCTTGTTTTTGTTTGGGGTTGGGGACACAATGTGCTTGATTTTATTGACTTTCTCTCCATTTCTCCTCATTTCTATGTCACATTTAGTAGTATGTTCATCCATTGACACTCCCCTAGATTGGTTTGACCCTTGGCCTAGTTTTTACTACTTTCTTCTCTGTATACATAGGTTTTTGGCTAAAATTTACGTACATATGCGGGTTTTTGGCCAAAATTCATGTATACATGCAAGTTTTTGGCTAAAATACACATATACATGCAGGTTTTTGTCCAAAAGTTGCATATATACAGTGTTGTTCTTTATACAGTTGCCTACATCCTCCATTTTGGTTGAGTTTGATGTTGTGGGAAGTTGCTGGGTGGGTTGTGAGTGTGGATGGGTCTTCCTGGGTTCTGATGTTGTCTGTTGACTACTTCTTTTGTGACCAAAGACCGCTTTTTCATTGATTTTTTTTTGAAAATAGTTTTAGTCATTTATCTTTTTGTTTTTCCATCAGTGCATTACTCTTTTTGTCTCGATGTCTTGTTGGGATTGTGTTTTATACTTGCTGCAGAGACTGAGAATTTTAAATGACTTTTATTGCATTTTTCATTCTTTTATATCGAAAAATACATAGTAGTTGCATTTTTTGCATATGGAATTGAGGAGGTACTTGAATTGGATTTCTTAGATGAGAGTTGTATTTAGGCTTTCGAATAAGAAGGATTGCATTGACATTGAAGGAATATATATTTATGCATCTCATGTAGTGGCATACCCTATTTTTTCATTCTACACAATTGCACTTGGCATTGCTTGTTATGTGTGCATATTTACTTCACTGCTCAGTCATAACTTCATTAGTTGCACGACCATTTACCGTTTGAGTAATCACAACCAACTAAAATCAATGCTTAATAAAATGAATTACACTTTTCTTTTCTAGGGTGCATCAACAAGATTAGGTTTTAGAGTCTTGGAATAGTTCATTGTAAGTAAATTCTCCAAGACTACTAAACACAAACAATTAGGTGTCTGTCCAGGAGAAAGTGTGAAATCCTTGGTATAATTAATTTTCCTTAGTATGCTCCTCTTACACAGGAGTCAAGCACGAGGAAACATGCATGATTGTGATTGGGATAGCCCTTGGTCACTTTCTGTGAGTGCCAGAGATATTTCCAGGATCGTATTCACATCTGGGGGCTCTTTTGGGCTTTGGTCTTTGTTACCCTTCCCTTACGGTCGATCCCTCCTATGACTGTCCTCCTGAGCATTGATTATATTGGGGTGACATTAGTAGCCTTACCTAGGTATCGCAGGGGGTACTTGCAGAGGTTATTCTGTAGGTGTCCTGGCCAAGTAGGGGTTAGACAACACAGTCACTTTATGCATTGAAGTTGAGGGCCAATGGGAGTCTCGACCCTCTCCTAGGCGAGACATACCTATTGCATTCAAGAGCTCACATACCCTCCCTTTGGTTTTATTGTATTTTGGTTGTAGATTCTCTTAGGAGTGTGCTCTTTGTGTGCTAGTGGGCATTTTGGATCGTGGTTATGTGAGTATATTTATGCTCTCTTGAGTTCAGATCTTTTTTATTTTTTGCATGCCTGGTATCCTGTCACCCGTCCTTGGTCCTAGTATGAACCCTGGTGTCGGACTTGGGGGCATCACAACCCCTTACCATGCTCATATATTTGAGAGTGGTCATATCACTCCCTTCGTTTGGTCTTAACACTAGTGTTCACCCCCAAGGGGGTGGTAGTAGATAAGTGAACATTGGGTCTACACTTTACATTCCTTTTTATGTCCCATCCTCCACTGCACTATTTCATTTGGATGTAGTTGTCATGGTCAATCCTCCCTATATCCTATAGTATGGAATATTTATTGACTGTTTCCAGCTATTTTGGACTAATATTGTTATCATGTAGGGTCCATTTTTTGTACACTCTCTCTCTGAGGTCTTGACCCATTTGTTCCTATCGTAGGTATTATGTCTAAACTAGCATATAGGTTAGGATTTCACATCGGCTTGCATTTTTCATGACCTTATGACCGTTTCATCTTAACCTTAGGTATGAACCCATTCCATGATGTCACAGAACCTTCATGCTACTGTTAGAAGTGGTGTTATGTGAATGGTAGAGCTTTCCCATACATGGGTACCCTAGTTACATCCTATATTACATTTGGTACCCATGCTGACATTTCTCCTTTAGGTTGTGGGTTTAGCCCCTCCATGTCTTTGAGTAAGAGCTTCATACTCCTCTTGAACTTTATGCTAGCCATTTCTCTCGGGACTCCCTTGTATATATCAATTTGTAATTGCATCATCATGAGTTTTTCTTGCCATATTGAGCTTTATGCCAGCTCCCTGACTTTGAGTTATCAACCATGTAGCCTGAGCTTGTCTCATGTCTAGCCAAGCAGAGCCTTTTTACATATGTTTTTCAACTTGATCATCCCTTTTACCAGGAGGAGACCTTCCCCTGAGTGTCATTATCCTGCACATATATCCTTGCATTGAGCACAGGCATGTTCCACTACTTGGAACTAGTTTGCTTTACCCCCTGACACTCGCCTCCTCCTAGATTTGTACTATAAATCACTTTTATTCCTCTTCAATCTTTTCAAAATATTTGAAAAAGTCCAAAAAAATAAAAAAAACCAAAAATCTAGATAGGAAAAGATGTTATCTTTGGTAGCAGTCGAGTCGCGTCGCCTTCGAATAGAGCACTATATATCACATCCATTGGTTGGGTTATTAGTTTGACTTTAGGAGCTATACTTGTTACTCTGAGTTTATCTCTACCGACTGGTAAGATTCCAGTCCTTATGTAGCCTCTGATGATGCCTCCTGTGTCATAGAGATGTCCCAGTTTGCATATCAAGTCCATGCTGCCTACCTTCAGTCACCATTTTCCTTTATGCTTTTGTTCAAAGGAAGTTAAAGCATGAGTAGACCATTCCTAAGTTATCTTGACTTTGCATGTCGGCCATTCCCGGTATTGTTACTGGTTCGTGCACATATTGTTCATGTTCTTCCACATTATACAACATTGCTGAGTAGCTCGTGTTGGTTGATGGGGGATGCCTTAATTCCCTCCTTCTAGCGGATTCCATTCCATCGACATCAGATCATTTATTCTGGAATAGGAGTCTAGAGTCTTTTGAGTGCCTTGATACTTACACTCATAAGTCGTAGGTTCTCTCCCCATCGACAGTTTTGGGAATACATCAATGTCCCTTGATCGATGAATTCTTCCAAGTGTTTGACCTCAACACATCTATTCACACTTGTTAGATTGCACTCTATACCTTGATTCCCATTTTCATTATCGGTGGGTGATATCGCGTCTGTTAACGATATACATCAATGACCGGTAATCAGACGATGGACTACTATGTTTGACCTCGAAACATTTATTCACACAGTAGGACATGTACTCATGGCAATTTGTGTAGAATACCTTCCATCTCGGTGGCATTCCATATATGCTACCTCCTTGATTGTTCTAGTGTTCATGAGATTTCAGCTCTCGTGATTTGATTCCAGTGTATATCAGACATCTTCAGTTATTATGGAGATCTTGATCCATTGTGTATCTTTAGCCATTATGGAGATCTTGATCTATGGTACATCTTCATCCTCTTTGGATATTCTGATCTATTGTATATTGTACGTGGCGATGACCACACATGTCAGATTTTGTATATCATGCCTATTCATGGCCATTGTACTCTAATGTATCCGGAACTTCTCTATGTATTTGCAGTCATATGCAGAGATTTATCATTGTATTGTACTGATGAGTGGCTGGTTCTTCCACCTGGGTCTTCATTACTCCACTTCTGGGATGGATTTTATAATGTATTTTGGCCATCATGTTACCCATCTGACCTCACACATTAGAGGGAATCTGTTATAGCTGATTTTACCACACATAGTTGATCACATATTGATGGCCTTCCTTGTCCCTCTGCAGGATCTTTAGACCCCATGGACTCATATTATCCTTTGATGATCCAATCTCATCCCTTAAAAACCACTGTTTATTGCTATACATGACTTTTAATCCCATACTCACGTGTACACGTGACTTTTGACCTCAAACCCATGTATATCGGGATGTGTGCATAAGTCCAAATGTTTTTGGAGTTTTCCTCATAGGAGTCTGAATAAATTGATTATTGGCCTTCTAAATGCCTTGAGAACGCTCGGATTCGATCCTCCATTACCCTTTTGGAGTGTTATATAAGGAACCCCTTGGATACATTGAAGAGGAGATATTGAAGAGCAAGTAAACTATAGTCCATTGTTGCCATAGTTTGCATATACTTGAGTCTGAATCCCTTTGTCCCTTTGGAGCACTTTGTGTTCTTCCCAAGCTTTCCTTTGCTTGTGAGATTGCTATTGAGAGATGGAGGATTGAGGTGGTGGAGGCCTAGGTAGAGGACTCGGTTTCTCCGGTTCGTAGATGTGCCGACAGAGGTTGTCACTATTGTAATCTCTGATTTTATTAATAGAAATATCTTTTCCTGTCCAATTATGTGCAATTGAATATGAATATTGAATCCATGGATATGTTTAATTGTTTATGCATCATTGAATATATATGCTAGAGTATATCTAACACACTATTATATAGCATGCTTGTCTTGTTTGTTGTTGTTGAGAGCGAATTACTAACACAAGCATGAATTGGAAAGCTGAATGGGCATCTACTTCAACCGTCTGGAACAAGGTACGACTTGATATCCCTTAGTGTCAAATGTTTGGTTTCTCTTGCATATTGGGAAAGATTGGTTTGTAGTGTCAAACTGTCTGTTGTGGTACACCCCAAGCCATAGGACGTTTCTCTCCGTAACAATGAGTGAATAGGTATATATTGAGATCATGTAGTCATTATTGAGGGGAACATGTGGTTTGGATATATGAATGTACTATGGTTTTTGGAGGAGGTTATCTAATAATTTATTTAAGGATTTATTATGTAACTCATCTCTCTTATATATTTTGGAGCTATGCTCCATGCTCACATTTTGTGTACATTGTGTCTACATGGTTTATTATGCTATCTTAAGTATTTGGTACATACAAAATTTCAATATTGAACATCTATTTTTGGTATCTCTTTCTCTTTATTGTTAGTGTGGATTTATTGGGTTGAACATGGACCTTTTCATTACATCCCAATATGGTATCTAGGATTATGGGTAGATATCCCCTAACTCTTAGTGCTACATGTTGCAAGGAAATGTTGGGAGACTATTGCATCACATGAAGACCATGTATTTCATTTTGTGCTACTAGAAGTCATTTTCCAAAGAGGATTGGTTGTTTTATGTTACGAAGGGTTTGGATAAGGCATTCCAAAAGGATATAGGGTTTAATTAGATGTATAATTAACCAAATTCATTATGTAGGGTTATTTTCTCATGAACGATCACCTAAAATTCCTAGAATAATATTTTGGAAGTTCATTTATCCCTTATTATTATCGAATCAAGGGATTTCCTAAAATGATCATAACTTTCTCACATGACTAATTTTTTGGTACCATTTTTGGAATACTTTCTTTGTGTCTATGTTGATTTTTATATAGTACAATTGAATACTTACATAACTATTATAGTCAATTTTTACTCATTTTCTCCCCTAAATATTTCGAAAGGAATAACTTTTGCATATGAGAACCATTTTTTGTGTTGTTACTTTATTAGGTTAATATTTTAATATTTATAGCCTTTTGATGTTGGTATCATTGATTTGTAAAACACTATTTCTAAGTTTTGCATCTTGCCATGAAGTATGGTTTTGAAATAAAATACAATAATGCTAAATGGGCACAATTATTGCATCTGGGCCAAGGATATGGATATTTTGATGAGAAAAAAGGTTCGTGGTAATATGGTATTTACTTGAACACAATGATATGCATGCAAAGCTCATTTTTTTTAGGGAAACAAGGATGAGGCTATAGGTTTGTTGAACACCTACATCTCATCTAAGCTTCACTTTTATACAATCTAGATAGATTATCTACATGAAGTAAGGAAGAATATGAA
This sequence comes from Pseudotsuga menziesii, assembly GCA_001517045.1. Taxonomy (NCBI): domain Eukaryota; kingdom Viridiplantae; phylum Streptophyta; class Pinopsida; order Pinales; family Pinaceae; genus Pseudotsuga; species Pseudotsuga menziesii. Next base: position 392,148 of record LPNX010929042.1, on the reverse strand, counting down.
GAGTCTCTTTAATAAGGGAAATTAAACCAATTTGTGTTGTTTGATAAATAACTCACTTTTCTTAATTGAATTTAAATTAAGAAGGTTTGATATTACATCTAGTGTGTGAAAGAGTTGAAACTAAATTCAAAGTAATGTGGCAAAGAATTCCACAAGAAGAAAGGACGATTGTTAGAGTTGATTCTTGTAAATTTAAGAGAACCATATGATGTCTTTGAATCCACATTCCAAGGAATCAGGATTCAAAAAAATAATATCGCAAGTAATTTACTTTTGGTTCTTTTTGTTCATTTTTTTTTATTGAGGTGAAGGAAAGTATTGTTAAAGAAGAAAAGATGATAACCATAAATAAGATCACTTCATCAAAGGCAGTGGCAAGGAGAAAAATCAAAGATATGAAGGTAATCATGGATGTAACCATGAGAGGTATCATGGATATAGTAAATATTATGGTAGTGACAAGAAAAAAAAGTAAAATTAGAGAGTAGAAAGGTTGTCATTATTCTTTCAAACTAGGGAACATTAAGAAGAATTACTACAAGAAGACCAAATATTTTGAGAAGCAAGTTAGAGAACTCAAAGGAAATTAACAACAACTTCATTAAGAAAATAATGGTAATGACACTCAAGTCATTATGTTATCTCTTCTCAAGAAATACATGCCCATTAATGGATGATGTGAGAACTCAAAGGCACTAAACAAAAACATCATCAAGAAAATAATGGTATCGACACTCAATTATTTATGCTATCTCTTCTGAAGAAATACATGCTCATAAATGTATCATGTATTTTAGTCATTTACATCACATGGCTAAGGATGATTATTTGGTTTCTTCTTTGAATAATTATAAGGAAGAAAACACTTGTTTTTGATGATTATGCACTTATTATTTTTGATAGGGATATAGTGTTAACTGAGAGAATATCACGATGAATGATGTCTATCATGTACAAAACTTATTGTTAACTTATTATTTTCACCTCAAATGACACAAAATGGCAAGAAAATTGAGTTTTGTCTTTAGATGTTTGTGGTGAAGGATATTAACAACAATTTTGTTATTGCATTGTGGGTACTCTTGACCCAAAGAAGAATTTTTATAAGATTTTTGGTATTGGGGATAAAAAGAGATAGAGAAGGCCATTTTTACTTGTGGTCAAAGTGGATGATGGAAGTAAGGTTTTGCGTAAGAGACTAGTTCACTTGAATTTTAGGAATATGAAATTGATGATTTAATTCCATGCAGTGTTTGAAAAGCAAGAGTGCCTCCTTTTGATGGTGCATGTGTTCTCAGGAAGTGCATCATGATTTTTTTAGAAAGGAGAGGTCAGGAGGGAAAAGTTACGGTTTCTAGATTGTGCATGATTATCTTTTCATGATGAATCATCCTTCCCTATTGGGAGGATTTATTTATAGCCTAACTTTCATTGGTTTTCTAGGAACCACAAGTTTAATTACTGAAACATAATATTATTTTGCTTAATATATTAATTGAGATTAGGGAATTTTATGAAAGTAAATGAGGTTATATCTTGAAGTGTTTTAGGTATGATGGAGCAGGTGAATATGTGACTCACGCCTTTCAAGGACACACATTCCCAAAATGGAATCTCAAAGTAGTGAACAAATCCATATACTCAAACAAAATGGTGTTGTTGAAGGGAATGCATTAAGTTTATCTGAGATGGTTAGAGGTATGCCCAGACTTAGATTTATAGGAGTAATTTAATAGGTGATAAATACAATCACATCTAGTATCATACATGATAATCTAACTATTCAACCAATAGATTAACCATCATACTTAATACTAAAACAAGCACACGAACATTATTATAGAGAAATAAAACACAATAAAGAACACATTATATGACTAAAGTATTGACACCATAACCAAGTTTTAAAATAGAGGTCAAGGGTTGGGGGGTGTGGTGGAGCATTCCATCCGCATTCATCATAATTAAGATCATAATTACAATATTTACATTACATAATAATAGATGCCATAGAAATCGATATCCAAACTCAATCTTTCCTATCCTCTTACTTTCTTTATAGTTTTAACATTTTATGTCTCTAGGCCCTAGCTAACTTCTTACAGGCTAAAGCATTTACATTTATATAGTTCTTCCTTTGGGTGTTGAGGTTACTTTCAATATTGGTTGATGACTATTGTGGTAAAGGATATTTTATAGTCTACTATTTCCTTCTTCTCTAGTTTTTAAAAGTCTTTTGTTAGTTGACTCCTCAAAACTTGAGATCTTATCTTAACATTATGGAGCTAGTTTTTACTAACCTATGTTGTTTTCCTTTATTATTATCAACTATTCTCAATCTAGGAGGTGTATCTTAGGCCTTACTACTTGTAGTGTTATCACCATTGTGTCTTCATGAAAATCAAGGGGAATGAAGCCCTAATCACACTTACTCATCTCAAAGTTAGTTATGATCACCTTGCTTTGTTGCCACCTCAAACAAAAGGGCCATTTCAAAGACCACTCTTAGAGTCTTGTGAAAGATACACTTAGATCTTGCAACCATTTTAAAATTAGAAGGTTGTTAAAATGTTGTGCTTGTTCCTTATGTGTGGTAATTGGTTTAATGGTTTGAATAGTTTTCCTGTCTATGTCTACAAAAATGTTGAGTCCAATTGCAATTGTAATTTTTTTAGTTCTTCATTGCATCAAGGTGAAAGAAGCATAACTCTTCTTCTACTTGGCTTGTGATTACAAAAATATGATCCATTTGAGTGTTCATCCTATCATCCCATATTCATTTTAATAATTTATAAAAAATTATATAATTCAAATTTATTTTATTAATGTTAAAATAAATATTTGTACTATATTCATATAAAATTAAAATTATAATTTTCATATCTAAAATTTATTTGCATATTAAAAAACATTTTAGATGATGATGACATTGATGATGTTGGGACCAACTTTGGACTATCAAACCTTGAAATGAAAAGAGTCTATTGGTTTTCTTTAGAATTTTATTATTTTTCTAAAATTTTTTTAAGATAAGAATTCCTAAATCACCATAGTTACCACAGTTTGAAAGGCTAGGAAGGTCATTATTATAACAAATGTTTTGAAATTGTGCTCTAATGTGGGTGTATGAACAACATTCTATGAGAATGTGGTTTTCGTCTTCAACCCTATTTGTGTCACAAAGATGACATATTCTTTCATCTCGCGACATTTTATGAATTGTTTAGTGCATTGTTTCACTATGGTTCTCATGAGAATTTGTTTTTATTTTAGCAATGCTGATTTTCTTCTTTATGCTAGTTAAAATAGAGATATAATTTTGATTTTCTAGATTAAGGTTGATCACCTCTTTATAATATCTTAAATTTCTCTCATCAACTAATCTTTTATTGCATCACATCTTTTCTTTAAATTTAAATGTAATAATACTTTTAATATTATCACTATTGCGTAAAGGGACTTCTCCCATGATTCCTTAATAGTTTAGCTAAAATTTGACATCTTTATATCACCAACCTCATTTAAAATATATAAAACAAAACATAAAATTAAAATACACACCATTAATTTTTTTTTATAATTATGACCAACCATGTATCTTTGATCTAAGAAGTTCCTTTTTATTAAAATAATGCATAATTAAAAAATAACGAACTTGACATTTGGAATTTTATGATTCGATGCTTATGTAATTTCATACTCTAAATGAAGTTTGAGATATTTGCAATTCTAATTTAATTTAATAGTCCAAATGAAGTTTGAGCTTTTTGTCCAAATATTTTGTATCAAACAAATCTTGGCCTACTTTAAAACTCCACTAGAAGATTTGAGATTTATATGTAGAAGATTTGAGATTTATATGGGGAGTCATGGTGTTGATGGTACATAAGAAAGTTGAATCTACAATGTGCAATGAAATCTACTTAGGGAAATGTAGAGCTATTACACGTAAGAAAGTTCACACTACAATCCACAATATTTTTTTTTCAATTAAAATAGTTCATACTACATTCCACTAAAAATTACTTAATAAAAGAATTATATTTATTTCATTATCATAGCAAACGAACTTATAGATTTATCGAAAGTGTACAAAGTTTCTTGTCAAAACCTCGTGATAAGGGAAAAAAATATTGAGAAAGCACAATAATAGAGAGACAACTAAATAAATATAGTAATGTTATAATGCATAACAAATATTACCACAAATTCTATATAGTTCATACTACATTCCATTAAAAATTACTTAATAAAAGAATTATATTTTATTTCATTATCATAGCAAACGAACTTATAGATTTATCGAAGTGTACAAAGTTTCTTGTCAAAACCTCGTGATAAGGGAAAAAAATATTGAGAAAGCACAATAGATATAGAGAGACAACTAAATAAATATAGTCATGTTATAATGCATAACAAATATTACCACAAATTCTATTAATGAGAAGGTGATAAATATGAAAAATATAAAGGAACATTTAAAAAACAAAAGATAAATATAAATTTATGATTTTTTATTTAAATTATTATAAATATGATCATAAGTTATGTATATATAGGCTGATTTTTTAAAGTTAGTAGAGATTTGATAAATATATAAAAATAGATTTATAAATAGTCAATGTATCCAAAGTTATGGCTGGCCCAAAGGTAACTCGAATTGAATATTAAACATAGTTTGATGCTTTTAGTTTTAGCTAACGAACTAGTACTGTAAACAAAATTGCAAGTAGGCTTATTATCTATTTCTAAATTCTGAGTATTGCTATTGTAATAAATAGTACATAAATCCAAAAAAAGGCAGACTTGTAGAACTTATTTTTAGATCTTTGCATGATCTTCTAGTAGGTGATTGCTAGAGTTATGATTTGTTTGAATGCTTGAGTGTTCTTTGGTGGTGAACTCCATGCCAGTAGTTTCTCTCTAGATGATGTTCAACTTCCTTTCAATTATTTTATTATGTGTTTGAATTTTGTTGTTCTAGTCGATGAAATCCTCTATTAGCAAAACCAATTCATTCCTTTGTTATTTTTTGTGTGAAGAAGGGCATTTCTTAATAAGTTTTTTATCTGCCAATGAAGGGCTATAGTATTGAAATGTTTGGTTTCCCTGGCCCTTGTATTTCTTGGATCATATACATAAGCCTCCAAATTTTCTTGTATCTCTTTGTCCTGAGTAGAGTCTTGTTTTAGTTTAACCCATTCTTCATGTTCTGCAATCTCTCTTTGAATACAAGTTGGTGTGAGACAGAAGTAGATGGTTTTGAGCTCATCGATTTCCTGTTGGATTCAGTTGTCACTAGCTAGGGACTTACCTTAGCGAGGGTCTAGAGAGAGAGTTCCTTTATTCATGGTCGATATGGGAAAATGGATGACCTCTAGATGTTTTTCAAAGGTCTAAGCAATAGGTGATATAAATGAGTCAAGGATCGAATTCTGGAGGAAGGGAGATTGGGAAGTAGTTATGATGGAGGACATAGAGGTGAGATTAAGAGTAAAATGGTGATTTTCTAGCAGAGAATATATGGAATTGTATGCATGTGCAAAGGGTTTTCTCCCATTACTAGTTCAATTATCCAAGATTCTTCTATTTATCTAAAAATAAAAATACACAAGATTAGAGTCTAAGATTAAGTAGTCAAAAACCACCTAGTTATCATGGTTCGATGTAATGTTCCATTGAATTGAATATTTACTTGCTTGTTTGTTCTTATGGAGCTTCCACCTTATATTAATGATTGGTATTCTACCTTGTCCCGAACTAGTTTCCCTTACATCTCACCATGAAATTTAAATGCATTCACATTTATCCTCATAATGCCTATAAATAACTATTGTTTGGATGTCCCTAGTTGGAGTAATGTGTCTGGGATGTATTCCACCTTTGGAACTGAAATCACATTTGAAACAAATCATTTCCATATTGCATTGAATGATTGATTTAGAGTTGTGTTTGGTTGTTTATTAGGAGGGTCAAGTTTTGATTGTGATTTTCCCTATTAGTTGATTTTGTATTTGATTGTTCCCACTCTTAAATCGGTACCGCTGCAGAGGAGAATGAATTATATCCATAGGACGGAGCTAGGTGACATGTGTTAGTTTTTCTACATTAATTCACTTAGGATATTTTTCTGAAAGAATAACAAGCACATCAAGATATCTAAGATGCATAAGATACACAAGAAACACAATACACAAATATTTTCATTGGGGAAACCATAAAGGAGAAAACCCCACAAACTTCCTCATAATAGTTCCATCACAAAGACAAGATCACAAGATCGAATAAACCAAGAACAAAATGTCATTTGAAACTCTCTCTCTTCCTCCTCATTTTACTCTCTCTCCTAATGCGCACATGAGAGAGTGAATGAGTGTGTAACAAATGCGGGGGGCACGTTCCTATTTGTATTATTCAATTGAGTAAATAACTTAACTAACTAGGTCGACCAGGTAACCTCTTGGGCCCTACCTACCTAGGAGTACTCAAAGTAAATTTTCCTTTACTTATCATGGGGATTATTGCACCAACATACAATAGAGGTTTTAACTGATTGACCATACACAAATATGACATCCTGAAAGGAGGAAAACACATCTCTGATGGGGGTAAAACAATATACAATAGTAATATACATCATAATATCTTCTGAAGTTACAATTACAATAACAGTCCCCTCTTAACTAGGAAGGTATTCTCTCTCCACAGTCATCAACACATCTGGTCATCGTCATCGAGTCATCATCATCATTGCTTCCATTTTCCTCATCTTGTCCAAATTTTTTCATATATCCGTCATAGGAAGTTTCTACAAAGCCAACCATTTTTCATGTCGTGTGTAAGCCTAGTCCTCATCCAGGTCTTCATCATATCCATGACAAAGCCATTGCATAGGTACAACTCAGGACCATTCCTTACATTGCCATTGCAATAACATGTGTCTCCTACTGTCATCTCATTATATCTAGATCATCTCTTTGTCCTGCACAAAACAAAACAAAACACACATAGCACACAAAGAACAACTCGGATGAAACCCACCTGCATTCTATCAACATAGGATCATGCAAGGATCTTTCATGTCACCTAGACAATCTTCATCTTCCACTATGTGAGAATTTCCTAGGAGCACACTAAGTGCAGCACGTCTCTCTATGCTAAACCTGCATTCTACCAACATAGGATCATGCCAAGATATTTCACATCACCAAGACAACATGCATCTATTTATACTATGTGAGAACTTCCCAGGTGCACACCAAGTGCTGTATGACCTCATCATGTCCAATATGGGAACACACAAATACAAGGACTGATTAAGACCAAACAACATGCGTACCATGCCAATATCTTTTCCATTTTTAGGTCAACCTCAAGGACTTATTACGTCCGAATAACCTGTGTCCATGATATATTCTGTTCGAACAATCTTCCAGGAATTATTACGTCTGAGGAACCTGCGTACCATGCTAGGACCTTTTTACACTCTATACAACCGAAATGACTCATTACATGCGAACAACTATGTACCATGCTAGGAATTTTACACTTCGGATAACCTATACCGGGACTAATTACATCCAAGGATAAATTGCGACCTTTTCCAGGACTGATTACATCCGAGGACAACCTACAAGACTGATTACGTCCAAGAAAATTACATCTTACACCAGGATATTTTTCACTCGGAAAACCTATCTCATTTCCCATGCGAGATCTCATTCATCTACGTCTTAAGGTCTCTTGTCATGTTTAGTATAAGAGCACACCAAGATTAATTACGTCATCAAGAAAACCTGTAGCTCTAACTATGCTAGAACTCATCACTCCCTTTTTCAAGGGGTCTCATTCTGGATCACACCAAGTCTTTCTCTAAAGTACGCGAACTTCACTCTGGCTAGAGGCTTGGTCAATACATCTACTATTTTCTCATCCATTTCCACGTACTGGAGCTTCAATGCTCCGCTCTACACCATATCCCTGATATAATTGAACTTGATCTCTATGTGCTTTGACTTTGGCATGGAACACCGGGTTCTTTGATAGCTTCACACAACTCTGGTTGTTGTAGAAGATACAAGTCGATTCTCACTGGAGAGCAAACAAATAAGACAGTAGCTTCCACAACCATACTACCTCACAACTAGCCGAGCAAGCAGAAACATACTCTTCCTCAACTATACTCAATGCCACATGAACTGCTTCCTGCTTAACCAGGAGATCATATCGAATCCCAAATTGAAGAAACAACCCAAAGTGCTCTTCCTATTAGTGGTGCTACCTACCCAATCTGAGTCAACATAACTATGTAGGTTAATATTCTGATTCACATAATAATTGAGCCCATACTGAACTATACCCTTCAGGTACCTTAATACATGCTTTTTATCAACCAGGTGAACATGTATCAAATCTTTCAAGAACCGGATCAGTGTTTTCACAACAAATCATATGTCTGGTCTCATATTCATCAAGTACATTAATGAACAAATCATCTGACGATACATCATGGCATCAACCAAATCTGATGAAGCATCACAAAGAAGATTCAAGTTTGATGCCTTAGGTGTGTCTATCACCTTGTAGTCCAACATAATGCATACTTTCCTTGTCCAAGGAAAATACCATCCGCACTCTACCACACCTCCATGCCTAGGAAGTAGTGCGTCATCCCTAAGTCTTTCATCTTGAACTCAGTAGCAAGCTTCATCTTTGCATCTCCCTCTCTTGTCAGGTCATTGACATATACCAGTCTTCCACCTTCAACCTTAAATTAAAAGTTGGAACCCACTTTACTCTTAGTAAATCCTTGATGGTAGGAATTTTTGGGGTAAGTTAGCTACACAACATCGTGGATGCTGCGCAAATTCAAAGATGTTGCACAAGATGGAAGATACTGCACAAGGAGGATTAACCATATTTTATGTATTTTGGTCATATTTTTTAGATTTGGATCACATTATGCTGATTGTGGTCATCTTTTGTAGATTTTGGTAGAAGTAGTTAGGAAGTTGACTCAAAGTGGACCACTGATGTAAGGGTGCAAGCCAATAAATAGATTTAGAATTCCAAGTGTTAAGTCTTCTTCAGAGTCTAAGTTCTTAAGTTTTTTTGGATCCATGTATGTGAACTAAATACTTGTTTTGGAGAACCTGTATTTTTTTGCGAAGGTTAATATGACATGATGAAAATTGGACATAAACATTGCATCTTTTCCTATTTTTCTGTTTTCCTGTTTTCTGCGATCTAAATGCAAATGCAATGTGTACATGTGAATGATGCAATGCTTCTCTGTTATGAATAATGTTATATCTATTTATGCATCGATGTTTATGATGAGATCCAAGTAATGACAATATGAATATGAAGATGTATAATATGAATGAATAGATCTGTTAAGTAATGTTGTGCTGAGTTGACAATTAGATGCTTTGTCCTCCTTCATACAGTGGAAAATTGGTTCTGACAGTTCTCCCTCGAACATCTTGGGTGAGACTTCATCTTCTCTGCATGTGTTTCCATATGTGGTAAAGCCTATATGGGTCAGTGCTTAGGGATATCACAGTGTTTTGGGTGTCGACAAAGAATTGAACTCCCGTTGATGGGTTTTCTATCAACAAATGGTTCCGTTGTCAGGACCACAGTGAAAAGGGAAAGGAGGACATGTTGTGGCATCTGAGGAGACCAAAAATACAAAATTGGTTTTCCCAAAAAGCACAGGAGTTTGTTGAAAAAGAGAATTAGAATCCTAGAGTAATGACGAAGAAGTGGATGGAAAGGCACCTATATTCTGATCTACATGAGTACTTTTTCTTTGAGTTGTCAATAATTTTGTATGAATGGTTTGCGGTATTAACATATTAGAAGACAAATTTCCAAGGAGGTGAACCAACTAGCTGGACTCCAGAACTGATCCAATAGTTGCAGGAGGTAGACAACAAAGCATCAAGGGTTGTTGAATTTTTGCTTGATAGTATCTTGCAGGGATACATCAATAAGTTCACGTTGATACAGTCGAATCGTACAGCGACGCAGAAAGGGATTACTTCAACGGACCAAGAGGTAGGTTCCTTTTGTCTTTGAAATTATCTATTAAGATGCTCATATGTGAAAAATACATATTGAAGATGAACTCCACCGAGTAGAACCATGGTGTGCGGAGGCTTCGGGTATCACCGAGATGAGGGTTCGATGGAATGATAAAAGGTATATGGATGGAAGTTATGACAGGACTATGAGGGAAGCTGAGGAAGGAAGTGGTCTTACGAGAGGAGGAGTAAGGTTTAGGCAAGAGAAGAGGTAGAGGACAGGAGAGAATCCTACTACGATTGAAACACGAGAACACGAGAGAAGACCACATGGGATGAAGAAAACCTACATCGATGAAGGAGATGAATGGGATATGCTTGAGCTTAAGGAAATACCGACCCACAACAACAAGGTACCAACACCTCTGTGCACTGTGCCGCACTTAGGAAGAAATACTAGCTTGACACTGACTTGTTCGATGTGTCAAAAACACTCTAATAAAGGAAAATCAACGACTTTAGGAAGAAGTCCCAAGATGGCGGGAGATGGTGTGATGTTACCTATATTTCATGGGAACGAGACTGACGATCCTAAGAAATATTGGTTTATGTATGAAGAAGTGTGGAATGTAAAGCAAGCTCACGATGAAGATATTAGGAAGGGTCAGTTAGCGATGACTCTCAAGGGTCACGCACTGGACTGGTATATGAAGTTTGTACAAGTTCCTATGGGGACTCTGGTGAAGAATCTGGCTGAAATCAGAAAAGGATTGATTGAAGAGTTCAGAAAACCAAAATATGAGGCACAATACATCATAGAGTTGAATAATATTAAGTAATATACAATTGAAACTATGTGGGATTTTGATCAACGATTCAAGACGTTGATGGTGAGAGTAAACTTTGATATGAGTGATATTCAATATAAGGAATGGTTCATCACAACGTTGGTACTGCATATCAGAATGTCATTGATGCAACAGAATATTGTGACATAGAGCGAGGCTTTAGAGATTGCGATGAAGTTGGAAGCTTCACCCGTTGGCAAAAAATACAGTTGGTATGAACCATATCCAAAAATAAATGGTGAATCTGACACTCTAGTTGCAAGATATCAAGAAAGGAAAATATCATCGCGAGGAGTTTTGGTGTACTCGATGTCGTGTAGAGGGGCATCATAAGGATTAATCCCATATTTCTGAAACTACCTATTGTTGGGAGTGCCAAATCCATTAAGTTATGGCAGTATTCCATGGTGCTATATCTTCCAATTTTATGGCCATCAACATGAATATTGTGGATCTATGCAGAATATGGTCACGAAGTCGACGAATTTATACTACACATTTTGTCGGTCTGTTGGGCATGAAGATAAGGATTGCCATGCATATGATCTACTCTAGGAAATAACAATGGACATGAATTATGTGAAGGGATAAGACTATCGAACATTTCAGCAACCACATCAGTAGCCATGGGTGGTACAACCACCACCTTAGCCACAGTTTGTACTACAGGCACAACCACAGCCGCAGTTTGTACCACAACCACAACCACAAATGAAGTTCATGCCACAAATTCACTTTGCTCCACCCCCTCCATAGTACAACCAAATGTAGTTGGCTCCGCAGCAACCACATTAACCTCAACTGCATTATGCACAACTACAACATAATCCCCTGCATCAACAAAAATTCAATCAACTGTAGTACTAGCACCAAGGAGGATTCTGTGGAGGATTTCGAGGGGGAGGAGGCAGAGGCTTTGGTCGAGGAGGAGGAAGAGGTTGCAGACGAGTACAATATTATAATTGTGGAGTACTAGGGCATTATCAGAGAGATTTCCCACAATTTCAAGAACAGTGTACCTATTGTATCACTGTGTACCACACCTTTGAGAACTGTCCATAGCTAATTGCGAAGTGGAAAGAAGGAAACATTCCATAGTTGCAGAACTAGAACTTGAATCAGTTGCAGAACCAGAACCAATCACAAAACTGGAATTAGCTTCAGAATTAGAACCCAAATGCAAATGAGAATGTAAACCAACCTATGAACTCACCGCCGAACCAAAATCAAGGACCAACGGTTGCAAAGATCTCAGCAGAACCAAGAACACAGGACGTTGATGTTGCTATCATTACTCGAGGAGTTGCGATGACAGGGGATGATAACCCATTTCTACATATTTGGCTAGTTGGGAAGAAGAAGGTGCATTTTGATGTTGATACTGAAAGAGACACATTCTTTGAAGCACACAATGTGATAAGAAGAGATCCGGGTAAGTTACCTGTTAATGAGATGCCAACTACTTTTGATTCAACTTCGGTAGCAGGATCATCACGACAACATGGTACCTTGTAGAACTTCTTTGAAATTTTTTTAGTGCTGGAAAATTATCCTGATGCCCTCGTTTAGATTGAGAATCTATTGTATTGACCGGATAAGGGACAAAAGGAGTCGATGGTGAACTATTTACACAAGAAAAAGATGTGGAAAGAGATGCGAATGCATATTCAGATTGGGGACTATGAGGTATATTTAGTGATATTAGATATTGGCTCGAACGTCAACATTATAACAAAACAGACATGGGAAAAGATGGGGATTCCATGGTATTAATCCTCCACAGTAATCTAGGGACTAAACACAAGTCTCATCAAATATTAATAACAATAAGTCATGAAAATGGTGTAATAGGGACACAAAGTGAGTAGCTGCTCTATATATTCACACAAAGAATGAGTAATACAATACAATGATCATGCTGCAAGCATGAATGACAAAGCAATTTGAATTCCCAAAAAGGTCATTCAAATTGAATGAGTGAGTCTAGCTTAACTGAATGTAAGCCACAGTCAACACTCAAGTTAACCACTGATCAAAACCCTAATTGATTCAACTGAGCCCTAACTGAAGTTAGAGTGCAATAAATGACTGAGTCTTAACTGAAAGAGATCAGACACATGTCATAGCATTAAGTGGTAGCGCTTCAATGACTCCAATGAACCCTGACGAGGTTAACTGAAGTGTAACTAAACATCAAAAGTGCTTGGAGGCACCCATGTTGACTCCAGTTCATTAAATAATCATTAAATAATAAATTTAATGAAGGAAGGCACCTTCACTACCCTATTTAACTAATTGTAACCATCAGTTAGCAATATGGTGCATTAATGACACTCAGATCACCCCCAAAGTGCTCCAATTAGTCTCCCCAAATGTAGGAGAAGGCTAAGTTAGCCTCCTTTACTGAAGGTAGGCATGGATGTGATCTAGCTGATGTCATCTAGTGCTCCTATGATGTTAATTAAGTCAATAATATTTAGGATAGTGGTTTACCTAGGCCAAATTGACCAAAATGAGTGTGTAAGGTGGTAAATGTCTCCAACACCCCCCATTAAGCTATACTCAGGAGGAGTAGAAAACATAAAATGCATAAAAATGCTAGGGCCCCAAAAACAAAGGCCATAGGTCACCCTATACAATAAAGTAACTACTTAATATAACCAAGGAAACGGGGAAAATCTCATTGGAAAAATACCCCCCCTCAAACTAAGCAGTAAATCAAGAATTGGTTCTTGTATGCAACATCATCCTGAGACTGTGCATGTGAACCTATGAATCCAAACTAAATGAATATTTCTGGAGGAATCTTCCACTTTGGAAGAAGAACAATGCACTCAATTGAATTAGAAATATAAACAGTTGTATGGTGAAAACTGGAGCCATGTAGAGTAGCTGAAATCATCTGAAGAGAGAGCAGAGGTTCTTGAGGATTCGAACCATGTGTGGAAAACTCAAGAAACTGATATGTTTCAGCCTTGAACAGAAAACCATGAGTGTTAAAATCAGCCCCAAATCTTAGGAGCAAGTGTCCAAGCAGATGCAGAATGTCTTCCTCTTTACTAGTTCTGTGAGGAGATGAGCATGTGACCAAAGGTAGAGAAGCCCTGGGACTATAGAGAGCGAATGCTTGAGTGCCATAATATGATATATATTATGAATTATCTAATGAATCAGATAATAAAATATCAGCAACCTCATATGAGGAAATTGACACCAAATCCCCATTAGTAGTTTTGAAGAGAAAGTGCAGTACTTAATTTTTCACATCGGAATTGGTGAGAGCAGCTACAAGCATGACTGAAATCTCTTGGAATTTAAAATATGAACCAAATAATATCAGATAAGAAATTAAATAATATCTAAATAAGTTCACAACAGATCCAAAACTATGAAATGAAATCAAATCCCCAGCAACAGTTTTGTAGGAGACTTGTGGTACTTGTTTCTTCACACCATTGATGAGAACAGCTACAAGCAATACTGAAAGATTATGAATTTGATATATTAAAACAAGAAATATCAGATCAGATCTAAATAAGATCATATCAGATCCAATAAGGTTAATATCAGATTCAAATAAATGGTTAACTGAGACGGTGGATGCACAACTTTCTTCTTCTTCAAAATTCTGAATTTTGGTGCATGCAATCTTGCAGGAATTTGTTGGAAGATCTAGATCATGGGGAGAAAATGGATCACTCTGGTAATCTGATATTTCTTCCAAAATATCCAAGGTATCACATATTTTCACACCATCAGAAACATTAGAGGAATAAAAATCAAATTCCTCTTCACTTTCGGAAGCAATTACTGGTAATTTTTGCACAAAATTCAAAGGAAAATCACCGGTGAATGTTTGCATGGAAGTGCGGTAGTATTTTTCTTCAATATCAGAGATTTGAATGTATTCTTTTGTTTTATCCATATGAGGAGATGAGATATCAGATATCTCATAAAATTCCGGAGCATCAAGAGAAGGAGTCACTGCAAGGAGACTTTCTTCAATTCGAATTGACTGTGTAGAAGATTCTGCTTCATCTTCATCTTGAACAACTTCATTAGAGAGAGTAGAGGCCAAGAATTTTGAGTAAAGAACCCTTGTGGTGCTGGATGTGATCTCCAAAGTGCTATTATGATCCTCATTATGATTGCCAAAGGTTCTATCCAATTTTTTCTAGAGATCCTTTGGGTATTCAGCAGAACCAATAAGGTAGCGCAAGCTAGGAGAAAGGGCCAGACATATTGCTCTCAAAGCTCTATCACTGTCATTTAGTAAATAATTCTCATTCTCATAAGACTCTTTTCCAAGTCCAATAGAAACCTCATAGATACCTTTTCTCTTCAGAGATGTAGTCATCTTCAACTTCCATTTTGAATAGCTTGTGAATGGGGTGAGAAGAGGGACTGATGAGTCCATTCGAAGTTATACCTGTTAAAACCTACAAATCACAACAAAAGGGGAACCGTAAGGTCAGAAATCCTTCACATTTTAGGATTTCATCACACCTAGCATAGTCAATCAAGCAAGCTTGATCAACAATTTCCTTACTTGGGGTATTAAGTGGTAAGCCTTGGCTTCTGGTGCAATGCTGGATTTTTGAGCTATTGCTCAATTTTCATTCAAGATCTGTCAAAAACCTTGTTTTTGAGAGATTTGAGCTTTGTCCCACTATGAGATCTGCTACCATATTAATCTGTCACAGTAATCTAGGGACTAAACAAAAGTCTCATCAAAGATTAATAACAATAATTCATGAAAATGGTGTAATAGGGCTACAAAATGAGTAGCCGCTCTATATATTCACACAAAGAATGAGTAATACAATACAATGATCATGATGCAAGAATGAATGACAAAGCAATTCGAATTCCCAAGGAGGTAATTCGAATTGAATGAGTGAGTCTAGCTTAACTGAATGTAAGCCACAGTCAACACTCAAGTTAACCACTGATCAAAACCATAATTGATTCAATTGAGCACTAACTGAAGTTAGAGTGCAATAAATGACTGAGTATTAACTGAAAGAGATTAGACACATGTCACAACAATCCAACCATCAAGTGGTAGCGCTTCAATGACTCCGATGAACCCCGATGAGGTTAACTGAAGTGTAACTGAACATCGGAAGTGGTTGGAGGCACCCCTGTTGAATCCAGTTCATTAAATAATCATTAAATACTCAATTTAATAAAGGAAGGCACCTTCACTACCCTATTTAACTGATTATAACCATCAGTTAGCAATATGGTGCATTACTGACACTCAAATAACCCCCAGAGTGCTCCAGTTAGCCTCCCCAAATGTAGGAGAAGGCTAAGTTAGCATCCTTGACTGAAGGTAGGCGTGGATGTGATCTAGAATATGTCATCTAGTGCTCCTCTAATGTTAATTAAGTCAATAATACTTAGGATAGTGGTTTAACTAGGCCAAATTGACCAAAATGAGTGTGTAAGGTGGTAAATGTCTCCAACACACAGTTGGCCTGGTCCCTAGTGTAGCTGCAAATGGCTAACTAGGCTAGAGTGACATCGATTGGGAAAGTTCGACGAATCGTAGTGGAAGTTGAGGGGATGAATACTTATGCCAATTTTGATGTTATAGAAGTTGTTGATGGTGGAGGCTCATATCCCACACTGATGGGAATCGGATGGGCCAATGACAGTTTGGCTGTGATTAATTTTAAGATAGGTGTCATGAATTTTGATAACTGTGACATCAGAGTCATAGCTTTGATGGACCCAATTAAAGGACAAATATATGTTGAAGTAGTTAGGGAAGAAGATATAAGAGGATGGGATCATGCATATAACATTTCAGAGGATTACATATATTCGACTGTTGATGGTGAGTTCGGTTGGCACAACTCTAGCTCATCTTCGGACTCTAATGATGCTTTAGAAAACTGGCAGAATCGAATGCATGAGGTATCAGTTAGGAAGTGTGGCATGATTACTTCATCATTGTGCTGAGTCGCAACTGAGACTTTTGAATTACCAGTATATGAAGGACTGCTGGATTTTTCTAACTTTCTAGTAGAATTTGAGGATATGTTGTCAAATCCACATCGATTATTGGCGTTGGAAGAAGCGTTGAAAGCTACTCCAGCACATTGGTGTGAGACACATAAGAAGTCAATCAGCAGGTAGTCGTAGTGTCGTTGTTTGATGACAGTCTGCTTTGGTGAAATAGAAAAGTACCACGCCTATAGGTACGATAGATATAATGCTCCTAGCGATCATCTGATCGTGTTTCAGACCATGTGGGCCTCATGACCAAAGGATGAGTGGGTCCATACTTTTGTCCACACATTGGATGATATTCCATGGTCATGGTATGTATCAGCTAATATGGGTGGAGAGATCACTACTTGGGAAAAGTTGATGATTTTCTTCAATCACACCTTTAGTTTCACAGATACCAATCAAGCTATCTGCGATGTTGTTTTGAAGGTAGTTCTAGTTGCATATCTAGTGGATCCACATGAGACATGTCTAATGCATTCAATGATGGAGCACTACAATGTGACAGGAGGAACGGACGACGGTGATGATCTACAGAACATCAATATTCCAGAGACAAAAGGTAGTTGGGATGTTGCAACACCTGGCGTACCAACAGATCCAATGAATCAACCGTTAAAAATTTGGAAGGTCAACATTGGGACAGAAGAGATTAAGATCGTGAAGGAATATCGTCATAATACAACCTTTTTTACTGAATGGGGATGTTTTTAGTACATTGTGATGCCATTTGGACTAAAGAATTCTCTAGAGATATTCTTTAGGATTGTTGTCTTTGCATTCAAATATTTTATTCAGAAGTTTTGGCAGTTTATATGGATGACTGGACAGTTTATGGATTAATTAGGGACCATTTGGTGAACCTGCGATTGATGGTGGAGGGATGTTGACAACATCATATTGTGATGAACTCAAAGAAGTGCATTTTCTGTGCACCTTTTGGGATGCTATTGGGACACATTATTTGCAAGAAAGGACTGTTGGTTGACCCAACAAAGATTGCATTGATTTTGAGCTTGCCACCACCTACAAATGTGAAGAAAATTAGAGCAACACTGGGACACAAAGGATACAACTGCAAGTTAATATGAGGTTATGCCATGAACACAACTCCTATGGAGAGGTTTCTAAAGAACGCTATGGTATTTGTATGGATTCAAGACTGTCAAAGAAGTTTCTATATGCTAAAGGAAAAGATGGCTTCTGCATCGATATTGGATTTTCTTGATTTGAAGGAGTTCCATGTTCATGTTGACACGTCATCAACTTCACTAGGAGTGGTTCTGGCAGAACCAGATGAAGATGACATTGGTCACCCGATAGATTTTGCTAGTCGAAAGCTATCGTCTGTGGAGAAGAATTATACTACAACTGAAAGGGAAGATTTGGCGATGGTATACACACTGTAGAAGTTTCGACACTACATGTTGGGAGGTCACTTTAAGATGTTTATAGATCAATCTGCTTTAAAATACTTGGTGAATAAGCCTTTTTTGGGGGGGTGGATCTAATGTTGGCTACTTCTCTTCCAAGAGTTTGATTTTGAGATAATTGTGAAGCACCGACAAACATTGAAGATGGTTTTCCAGATGCACAACTATTCAGAGTTGAGATGGTTGATGAACAGTATGAGAAAATAGTTCAGTTTTTGGAAATGGGAATAGGACCAGAAGGGATTACTACAAGTTAGAAGAAGTAGTTGGTGGTTCACGTCATGGAATTATAGTTGATTGCCGAAGAACTTTATAAATTGGGACCATATGAGATTCTACGACGATGTGTCCTACCGCATGAACAAGGGAAAATATTTGCAGAGGCACATGCGGGAGTTGGAGGAGGACACTATGGAGGTCATACTATTGCTAGGAAGGTTCTACAAGTAGGGATTTCCTGGCCCACTCTCAATGGTTATGCGATAGACTATACGCAAACTTGCGATTCCTGTCAAGGAAATGGGAAACTGTCAAGGAGGGATGATATGCCGCTGGTACCTCAAATGACATTGCAGCCATTTGATAAATGGGTTGTGGAATTTGTGGGACCAATTAACCCTCCTGGGAAGAGAACCGGTGCATGGTACATCATTACAACCACGTGACTATTTGAAAAGATGGGCGGAGGTCACACCTGTTGTAGATTGCACTGCTGCGACATCAATGAGGTTTTTGTTTGACAACTTTGTTACTCAATTTTGGTGTCCAAGGATATTGATGAGTGACCAGGGGAGTCACTTCATTAATTGCACAGTTAGTGCATTGATAGAGGAACTTCAGATACAATATAAGAAGAGTACCCTCATATCATCCACAAGCAAACGGGACAGTGGAGGCGTTGAACACGGTGTTGAAGCATGCACTCACAAAGGTATGTAACATGAATTGTGATGATTGGGATTTGAATATTCCAACAGTCTTGTGGGAATATCACAACACTTGCAAAAGATTGATAGGACATACATCGTTCAAATTTGTGTATGGGAAAGTGGCAGTCATGCCGATGGAGTACATTGTTCCAATTTTGCACAGAGCAGCATCGACATGCATGGATGATGAAGAAACATTAGAAGAAATCCTATTTTAGTTGGTGTAGCTAGAGGAATATTGCTTTGTTGCAGGTTTTCTCCAACACGTTGAGAAGGATCAACAAAAATCTTGGAATGATCGACATATCAAGAACACACATTTTTAGCAAGGAGACCTGAAACTGATGTATGACAACAAGTTCACTAAACATATAGGTAATTTATAGAAAAATTGGCTAGGTCCATATGTCATTAATTACATTAATGCAGGAGGAACAATACAACTGCAATAGTTAGATGGAGCGATGCTTCCAAAGCTCGGAAATGGTAGCAGGTTGAATCCCTACAGGATGCACCAGGAGTCACGCGATGCTTAAGGAAATGCACGATGGAAAAAAATAAAGAAAAAAATCATTGTTTTGCATAGGGTGGTAGACAAGAGGATGGCACACCAGGAGGAAGCGATCGTGCAAGTAGAAGAGTAAGTATCACGGTCTGGGAGTCATTCTGCGATGCCCGCAAAACTGTGATAGAGTCAGATCAACAATAAATTTGATAGTTAAAACAGTTAACCAATGAAACTCTTTGATGAGTCATGTATTAATGTAGGATCTGACTATTGGATCGAGAGGATCATTGGTGAACTCGGGTGATTAAAGCATGATTTGCTCATAATGATTAAAAGGGATCATAATGATTTGGTCATAATGATCGGGTGGTCTCCCGATGCTATAACAAGATTCTGGACGTGATCAGAATTCACCATTGTGAAATCTTGAGTTGTTTACATAGTTACAGAGTTGCTGAAGAGCGTTGTCTTGTGTTGAAGTGTATGAGTTACAAAGCGATGTAAATTTTAAGTGCCATTGAGAACTAGTGGGAATTTGTGTGGAATGCTGAGTGCACTGATAATAGTATATTGTTCAAGTGATATATATTCACCAATTATCATGGTTCCCATTGAGGAGGAGGTCTCAAGCATGTTGGTGGGTTTATCATCAGTTCCAAAGAAGAAGACGGGGGTGCAGCGACCTGAATCACCTATGTAGAAGAAGCAAAAAAATAGAACATCTGTGCAGGAACAGGAGGAGGCACCTGCATAGATGGTTCCATCAACTTCAGGGGCTAAGGAATCATCAACCTGCACAGAGGTATCTGCTGTGAATATCCCTAGGTATGTGCCTCCCTATTGGTCCAATGCTAAGTCGAGGAATCCTATGAAGAATTAGAGGTACCCGGTCAGGATGCTGATGATAATGCAGGGCATGGTATGCACCATGGACATCATGCCCTTGATTACATGAATGAAGTATGGCGATCATGATATGCTTGCGTCGATGGAGATCATGGAAGCTCCATATGCACCTATGATGCAGGCCAGAGGCAGCCTAGTAGCATGCATTATGTAGGACTGGGTGCACAGTTTGGAGATACCAGGGATGCTGGGCCTTATCAACATGCCATACTTTGGGCGGTTGACAGAAGCAAATGCATGCACAACGAATCTCTTGGTGTTCTTCCATGACGAGATTCTATGGATGGACGTTCAGTTGCAGTCACTATGGCACTCATTTTATAAATCAGAAGGCTTCCCAAGGAGGGGCCTAACCCATCACAGTATTTTAAGGGGAAAGATAATGAGACGAGGTTGGTCAAAAAACTAAAGAAAATATATAACTTGTAGTGTGACAGACGAGCATACCACATTGACAACATAAATGATTAGGCTATCTGCATCATAGCATGAATTTTGGATAGCAATATAGTCAGAATGAACCAACCCAACCAATGTAATTCATGGGTCATCACATGCATGGAGTAATGTGCACAAGGGATATAGATGAACTGGTCATTGTTCTTAATGAACCAGTTGACAGATGAGGCGATAGCAGTCCAAGTGGGGCAGCGACCGTTCACATATAGATGGATGCTTATTTTGATTGTGCTCATAGCTTGGATGGAGCCAAAGGATTACTAAGGGATGGACGTGGACCTTGCAAAGGTTTGTAAGGGAGCATGCTTCTAGAAGCTCTAGTATGTGAAGGAAATTGAGTGACTTAAGGATTGTGCAATTCAATTTTGGGTATATTGGGAGGCACTGCAGGCTGCAGTTATGAAGGTTTCAAGAATTTTAAAGGAGGTAGTAGGGAAATACCAATGTGTTGTTTGGTTTTCAATTGGGAAACATGAAATTCTTGTGTAGGTGCAGTGAGACCTAGATAAATAGTGGATTCCCACAATGTATAAGGTTTATGACGTGAAGATAAAAACCATTATTGTTGATTTCCTCATGGAGTGGCGTGAACCTGTCAGCATCAAGGAAGTGTCGATGAGTCCACCAACAGATGAACCAATTTATCCTCTGCCAGACCCACCAAGTGACCACGCCTTAAATGAAGTGTTGTCGTGTACCTTGATGGATTCATAAGAAGAGTGGATTTTTGAGTAAATCCACATGAAGAAGAGACAGGACTAGGGTGTGAATAGCAACACAACACTAGTGACTGAGGAGAAATTGAGTTGTATCATTGCATCCATTAAAACAACAACTGATGCAATGAGATAAAAAATAAACAAGTAAGCGACATACGAATTTGGTGAGGTGAAAAATCACATCGATTCATTAATTGATGCAATATTAAACAAGGTATTGGTAGTAACCACTATGGAGAAGGTTGGTTTGATCAGCACTGGTACGTGGATTAGGAATATGCAAATTCCACTGCATGCGATCGAGACCAATAGTTAGGACCCCAATGCCTCACTTCACCAATTATAGGATATTTCAGTAGGAATCAATGCAATGTCAACCCAGACATTGGTGTAGTTACATAGGGTTTCCAATCAAGAGTTGGTGGACAAGGAACAAATAATTGGTGACCACCTCTTGAGGTCATAGGAGAAAGAGGCTAAAGAAAGAAAAGAGATTGAGGTAGTGAAGAAAGAGCAAGATAAACTGACAAAGGAGAAGGAAAAATAGATTGGGGCACTTAAGAAGGAGCAATATAAAATTACAGTGCAAAAATCACAACTCTGGGACAACAGGGTGCATTTGGAGCAGGCAGTTTCTATTGCTTGTCAACAAATACCTGAGAGAACGAAGGACATGGATGTGGAGGCAAAAGCAGAGTGGCTTGGGGCCGCAATTTCACACTTGAAGCAGGACAATGACGATTTACACGTAATAGTGGATCTAAGCACACCACTAGTGGAAGCTACGAAAAGGAAGAGCACCACTGAGGATTTCACAATGTAGCTGGTGGAAATGGAGGAAGAAACAAAGCAAGTCACTAATGTGGCTACACAATTTTAGGGCAGTGTAGTCTAGGATGAGAAGTTGGAGCAACTACCCATGCAGTTGTAGGAGGATGAGTGGACGTTGGCCACACTAAGGACATCGCTCAAAGCGATTCCCCCAGTCATACATATTGCAAAGGAAACAAAGCTGAAGGACTTACAACAATGAGTTGCAAAGGCCAGGGAATGACAATAGAGGCAAATAACAGAGTTGGATGAATTCCAAGACTTTGGCACATAGCTATCAGTAAAGGTAGTTCCAGTGCTGCAAGAAGTTTAGGATGGCATAATGGATGTCACTACAAAGATCACCAAGCACCCATTGGAGCAAGAAGTGATAGAAATTCACGAGATTAGCTAGAGGATCAAAGAAGAAGTCAAGGATATCACCCAATAATACAAAGACTTCAAGGTGAAGATCTGCGGATACGCCATTTCCAACTAATGTGGCTCAAGGTCGAGCCAAAATATTGTGTTGGGGGCCTATTGGAAGGAATTTTTGGGGTAAGTTAGCTGTGAAACATCGCAGATGCTCTGTAAAGTCAATGATTTTGTGTAGGATGGAAGATAGCGTGGAAGGTAGATTAACTATATTTTATGTATTTTGGTCATATTGTGCATATTTAGACCACATTATGTGGATTGTGATCATATTTTGTATATTTTGGTAGAAGTAGTTAGGAAGTTGACTCAAACTGGACCACCGATGTAAAGGTGCAAGCCTATAAATAGATTTCAAATTGTAAGTGTTAAGTCTTCTTCAAAGTCTAATTTGTTAAGTTTTTATGGATATGTGTATGTCAACTAAAGACTTGTTTTGGAGAACCTATATTTTGCTACGAAGGTTAATATAACATGATGGAGATTGGACAGAAACATTGTGTCTTTTCGTATTTTTCTATTTTCCTATTTTCTGTGATCTGAATGTAAATGCAATGTGTATCTGTGAATGATGCGATACTTCTCTATTATGAATAATGTTAGATATGTTTATGCATCGATGTTTATGCTGTGATCCAAGTAATGACAATATGAATATGTTGATGCATAATTTGAATGAACAGATCTGTTAAGTAATGTTGCACTAAGTTGACAATTAGATGCGTTTTCTCCTTCATACTGCAGAAACTTTGTTTCAACAATTATCCCTTGAACATCTCGAGTGAGACTTCATCTTCTCTGTAGGTGTTATCAAATGGAGTAAAAAATTTCTGGGTCGGTGCTCAGTGATATCGCAGTGGTTTAGGTGTCGATAGAGAGTGAACCTTTATCGATCGGTTTTGTGTCAACAATCCTAAGCTCGTAAGGAAACCTCCCATCCTGTTGTACCATGTCAAGATTATGGAAATCAATGATATTTTGATGTCACTCCCTTTGAAGCAGAGCATCATCCTCCATCTTCATTTTGTACTGTATGTATCAGAACATTTTGTATTGGAGTGAGAGGGGGGGTGAATCAGTGTGCACGACTTTTATTACTTTTTTCAATTTTAGAAATCAACAAATTATTCCATATTATAGATTATCACATTATCATTATGTCATCATCAACATTATTATCATCATCACATAAGAATCATATCATGATACAGAATACACCATATTTTACATGGAAACCCAAGTCCTAGGGGAAAAACCATAGAAGCCTTTATAATATTGATTTTCTAGTAACAAATGGAAGAAGAAAACAACCCCCTTATTACAATGAATTCAATTCTCTAGCTACAACTAGAAGGAGGCTACAAAACCTTGATTTATAGGCTACAACCTAAAGGAATCTCCAACTCCCTAGTTCTACGGCTACAACTAGAAGGAGGCTACAACCCCTTTCCTTGCTTCATCATGCCACCCTGATATGCAGATATAAACTACTGAACCACAACTGCACTAATATTGTGGACTTGCTAATCAACACCTGCATTACACTACACAATCTATACCACACTACATAACCAATTCCACTACTAACCACTGCTCATCATCTGTTCACTACTCATCAAATGACCACTGTTCACTACACCACAACTCTAACACACTGCTCATCCACCTGTACAATCAACATGTCCAATCAAGCTATACCAATTAATTTGTTGCTCACATCATCCAACTCAGTCAATCTGAGTCTAACCAAATGCACACCAAAATTAGTCCACCCGAGTCAAACCATTTGCACATAAGGCAACATGTTCCAATATTTCTCAACTGAACCAACCTATACCAAGCCTCTTGTGTACTTGTTCCAAATCAATCGTATACTTATGTTAATCTAATCAAGTTCTCTAACAATCAACCAACCCTTCTTACTTGGCCTAGTTCATCAAGTAAGAGACATAATTGAGCAACTAAGAGACGTCACATATGGTCAACCAAACTTTGTCCAATCACACTCAACTCAATGACACCATAAACAACCTCAATCATAGTCAAGGAAAACTTGATAGTTAAATATGACAAACCTCAACCAACTAACCACAAACAAGAAGGTAAAAGACTTAACCAACTATGTCAAACTGAGTCAATTTCATAAACTCTTAGACAAAAAATAGTTTTTCACTCGACTCAATTCAAGTCATCAACTCAAACAAATATCAAGTAAATAGTCACTTACAATACTATCAAAGGTTGTCATTAACAATTAATAAAAATACAACTCAACTTAGGTTAAAGACACAATGATCAACATTTGTCGAACTAGTTTTCAAAGAAAACACTTAGGTTGATCAAATCAATCACTCACAAGATCTACTACTTACATGTCAGATTCTCATTCAATACTACACTATACAATAGTCAAGATAAACACCAAAGTATATGCCAACAATATCCAAGATAATCATGAAGATTTATATCAAGATCACATCAAGATATATTTCAAGATAAACATCACCATATCCTCCATAGAATATTCGATGAATTCAAATACATATACCAATATATAGTCTCACATACTAATATCAAAGATGAACTCTATCCATGAGAGACATGTGCCATCACAAGAGAAACCAGAAGCATGAACCATACCTTTTTTAAGATCAAAATATTAAGAAATAATAGAAATACCAAAATAAACTCTATATCATGTCATCACCTAGCCATCATAACAATCTTTCCAACGAGCCAAGAATTTTGTAATTCCGATTCCGTATGAGAAAATTATTGCAATTTTAGTGAAGATGTCTAAAAATTTATCCTCCACAAAGTTTCGCACTTTTCTCCAAGAGTTGGGAAATACAAAAGAGAGACTTGATTGATGAAAAAATGAAATGTTTGATATTCTATTTATATAGGTAATGTAGGAAAGTTAGTACCTAAAAATTGGTTGTTGACATGCAATTCAAAATTACAAATAATTCAATTCTCTTTTGTTTGGTTGGCTGACCCAAAAAGGCGGCGTACACCAACTTAAAAAATTGATATCTCTTCAACCGTAAGGAGTTATAAGATTCTCCACATATCAATGGAAATGAATTGAGAGGACTATCTCCATATGATGAGTTTATTTTCAAATTCTTTGTCTAATACCCTTAAATTCTTCAATTTGTTTAGGGGGCTTTGAATATTCCACACATAAAGGTGCCAAAGGCCATGATATCTTTCGCATAAGTTCCAAGGTCAAAAGATTCAATGGAAATCATCAAAGGCATGAGGGATTTGATGGCATCCACATCCACATAATTCACATCAACAATGAGGAGGGATCCACCTTATACTCATCATATAAAGGGTATCAAGGACCCCAACACCACCAATCAAGTGGGAACAAAGTCTTTTTCGGGAATATCATCATTATTACACAAGATGGATTCAAAGAATTCGAGGAATTCAATGGATTCAATATCATCATGTTCAAGGTCTCTATATCATTAAAGATACGTCCAATGGTTCAACTATATATATTCATCACCATAAGAGTACCAACACCCAAAAAGAGGGGTACAAATATCTCATCACTAGTTTGCAACACCTTATGGCCTTCATATCCATGATAACAAGGATACAATAGGGCCAGTGACCATATAAAATTCAAGTGCCATCAAACCACCATATGTGTGGGCTCAAGACCCAAAATTTCAAGGACACCATGGACCCTATAAGAAGGGGTTCCAACATACCACCATAAGTATGGATTCCAAGACCCAAGTCTCCACATGCAAGAGGATAAATATCTAATCTTTTGTACTCAAGGACCACACAACAACCTCAATACCATCCAATGCAATCAATGGAATCCAACATCAACACATCAAGGGATTTACACACATGAGACACATCATCCATCCAAAAAACAATCAAGATACCAAAACAAGTACGGTTATAAGAAGCAACACAAATACCAGTAACCAAAGATCAACAAGGAGCAAGGAACTCAATAATGGAATCAAATGGGACCATGATACAACTTAGGGGCACTTGAACAAGTCAATGAGTAACTAGGGATTTTTTCATTGTTCCAAGGCCTCCAAGGGCTTCAATCTTGGTCTTGTAAAAAGTCAAAAAGGATCCTACAAGCTAAACACTAAACCTCAGGGGCTCCACAAAGGGAACCAAGGACTCAACAGTTGGCATCAATTACCAGATACCGTTGGAATCAATGAAAGATTAGTCAACAATATCCCCCTTTTCCATTGATGAAAACACCATAACTACTCTTCATAACAGGACTCCCCTATCAACAAAACTTCTCTCCCCGTTTTGCGTCAATGGAAAAGGGAACATCCTTTGAAAATAGTACCCCCCCTTAGGGAATGCCCCGCCTGTCATAAACTTCTCTTCCTTAGACAACTTTTCTTCTTGTTTGCATTAATGGAAACAAGAACTTCTTTTGGAAATACTACTTCCCTTATCACTGAACACTGATGCTACTTTGATGGACTTGTATTCTATCACATGAATATTGCTGGAACCGACTACTATACGATACTCAAATATGATAAACGGTTACATATCTACCTTTACACATTATTTGTACACTTCATATCATTGGTCTATTGTCTTCAAAAGGGTATTGGGTTTTTCCCAAGATTTCCATCATTTATATTTTGACATACTAACTTTATTCTCCATAATTTAGTAGGGTCATGGTTGTTCATGTCATTCGATTGAATTTTCTTTCTTCTCCAAAATTTAATTGGTCCCTGCAGCCAACAATGTTTTGCGAAATGACCATAATGATAGAAATTGTAACACTGAATGGAAAACCCATCTTGATTTCTTCTTAGAATGATTTTTTCATCCTATCTGCAATGGATGGATTTTTGACCATAGTTATTGCACTTGTAATAGTAGCCACTTGTAATAGCTATCATTTTCTTCTTTTAATTTATTCAATGTTCTTCTCGATCTTTGAATTTGTCTTTAACTGAGTAGTTATTTTGTCGAGATATTCCTTCAGAGAGAGGATATTCAATTATTGCTTTTGACAATTTTTTTATCTTTTCTTGGAGTTGTATCGTTAGATATTCTTCTATTTTCTTGACTTCTTCTATGTTAAGATTTCATATGTAGGTTATATATCATTAGTGTTTAATCCAAATTCACAACATTAGCATATGCATAATCATTGAAAGAAACACAATCATAAGATAGACATAGATTTATCTTGGGAAACCCTAAAGGGGAAGAAAACCTAGCAAAAATTCCTCTTTATAAGAAATATAAGATAAAACCCAAAAATAGATATCCCTCCTCCTTGCTAGTATGTCCCTCTCTCTCTCTCTCTCTCTCTCTCTCTCTCTCTCTCCTATGCGTTACACAAGTGAGTCTTTCAGTGTTCAAATGAGAAGCACAACCACTCTATTTATACTCTTTTTGTCAACTAACTTTTACCCTAATCAAGTCATCCCCACTAAATTGTCTGGGACGACTTCACCTAGGAAATCACAAAACAATATTTTATTATATTCATTATGGTACTAATGACCCAACTTACAATGGAGGATTTACCTCATGACTATATGATGACTAATTACAATAATAACATCCAGATGGAGGAATAATAACATCTTCCTTGGGGCACATCAGTAAAATACATTTAGAATATCCTTTTAAGTTACAATATTTCAATACTAGCCCTTGACGAGAAGGGTATTCTACTGACATCTTCATCACCAACTATAGGAGTAACCGGAGAGAGAATCTTCAATAGTATCAAGGTAATACATCTATATGTCATAGGAAGTTTTTACTGTCAGTAACTGGAACAATTACTCTTCAATGTCTTTAGTATTGGGACATTGTCTTATACGTCTCTGAGTCTTTATCTTCTGCAGCATACGATCACTTGATCATTTGTAACAACATTTTTATCTTCTTGATCCTTTGCAGCATCATTTCAATCTTCTTGATCCTTTGCAGTAGCACTTCAATATTCTTGATCCTTTGCAGCAACACTTCGATCTTATTGATCCTTTTGGGCAGCACTTTGATCTTCTTGATCCTTTGCAGCAGCACTTCGATCTTCTTTATCCTTTGCAACAACACTACTTCTAGTACACATAATCTCTTTGTGGGAAGATTAATCCTTATCACTTTAGGACATAGGTTTAAGGATGATGCAATCCTCCATCACTCTACTCCCACTTAACGAGGAGGGTCCATATTATCGACCAGATGATTCCTCTACAAATGAATGTAGATCTCATTCGCTTGTGAATGCAGGACCTGTCATCCATAAGGACTCATCGTAGGACATCCTCAACGTTGAAGCTAGGATCACTTCATGTAATTTTTAGACTATGAAGTCTGCAAGGACTCATTGTAGAGCATGATTAGCGTTAAATCTAGGACCTCTCACAAGCAAGTGTTATTCTACGTCATCTACATATAAATGTAGGTACACTTTCCATGCGAGAGTAACATCTACTACTGTAGATATGGCATCCATAAGGACTCATCATAGTAAATCCTCAGTATTTAATCTAGGAACACTCGATGCGAGTCTTAGACTATTATATCCACAAGGACTCATCGTAGAGAATCCTCAGTGTTAAATATAGGACCACTCATAGGCGAGTGTTATTCTATGACATCTACATATAATTGTAGGTACACTCTCCATGTGAGAGTAACGTCTGCAGGACCATCCTCAGCTAGTAAGGACCACTCTCAAGAGAATAGTGTTATTTTCCTACAAGACCATCCTCAAGAGAGGATCAATTTCATTAATGACAGTCTCATCATCACTCCCCCTTTACAGGGAGGATCTATATCAACCTACTCCCCCATTGTTCGAGGAGGTTTCATATCTTTGACTTGTTCTTCCTTTCCAAGGAGAGTCAATATCTTCAACTTTTTACTCATTTTCAAAGAGAGTCCATATCTTTGACCCATCTCTCCTTTCTGAGGAGAGTCCATATCTTCGAATTGTTCCTCCTTTTCTAGAAGGGTCCATATCATCATTGTTCCTCCTTGCAAGGACAATCTTTTCGTACTACACCAATATTGTCACAGAGGTGTTCAAACTTCACTCAAGATAGAGGCTTTTTCATCACGTCAGCAACTTGTTTAATGAATCACATACTAGAGTTTTATAGCTCCCTTTTGTACCATGTCCCTTATATAAAAATATCAGATTTCTATGTCCTTTGATTTATCATGGAACACCAAATTCTCTGTCATCTTTATACAACTCTAGTTGTCACATAGAATCACTTTGGTGTCCAACTCCATGTCAAATAGGCTTGACATCAGTTTCCGAAGCCATATCGCTTCACAAATGGCAGAGCAAGATGCTATGTAGTCTACTTCAGCTGTTCTGAGAGCAACACTGGATTGTTTCTTACTAAACCATGATATCATGTCAGATCCAAGATAATAACATCCACCTGAGGTGCTCTTTCTGTCTGTGACAATTGCTTCCCAATTTGAATCTGTATATCCATACAATTTGTAGTCATGATCTCTATCATAATATAGTCCAAAATCTATAGTACCTTTTAGGTGCCTCATCACATGTTTTACGGCTATCAGGTGAACCCACCTAGGTTTAACTAGAAGCTGACTTAAGATGTTCATAACAAAGCATATATCTGTCCTTGTATTCATTAGATACATTGGTGACCCAATAATCTATCTATACTAACTCATGTCCACTAACTCTGATGATTGATCAGAGAACAACTTTAGGTTGGTGTCCATGGGTGTGGCCATGGATTTACAATCCAACATATCAAATATTTTCAATATTTCCACTACATACATTCCCTGATTTAGAAAGATTCATTCTGTTCTCTGCCAAACTTCCAACTCGAGGAAATAATGCATCAATCCAATATCTTTCATCTCTAAATATTTAGTTAGATTATTCTTGCAATCTATGATTTGTTTCTCATTTCCTGTCAGAATTAGATCATCGACATTCAATAATAGTATGCCATGTTAATCATCCATAACCTTTATGTAAAGGTTAAGGTCACTTTACTCTTGGTAAAATCCAAGCTTATCAAGAATCTATAAATTATTCCATACCAAGCTCTAGGAGCTTGATTCAGTGCATACAGATCATTTTAAAACTTACATACATGAGTCGCTCTATCTTTGACTTCAAATCCTTGTGACTTTTTGATGTAAACTTCTTCCTCAATCACACCATTCAGGAAGGATGTATTTACATCCATTTGGTGTATATCCCACTTCATCATGGAATCAAGTGCAATGATGGTTCTGATGGAAGTGTACCTTACCAATGGAGAAAATGTATTTGCATAATCGATTCCCTCTTTATGAGAGAATCCTATAGCCACAAATATTTCCTTGTACTTTTCAATACTTCCATTAGCTGCATGTTTTATCTTGTATATATATTTCAAATATACCACACTCTTGTTTTCTGGTTTGGGTACTATATCCCAAACATCATTATTTATTATGGACTTGTATTCTTCCATCATTGTTTCCACCTGATCTTTTTTATTTACAGCTTCGTCATATCTCGCAGGTTCTTGATATAGAAGGTCACACATCAAAGCAACATAATTGGAGTATGGCTTTCATCTCTTGCTTGGTCTTGTGGAGCCTTTTGGAGCTCCATACTTCTTAGTTTCTTGTATGATTTCTCTTACCCAATTGAGTTTTCTATTTTGAGATTTATCCATAGTAGGGGCTTCTCGAGGTTATATCATATCATGATCTTTTGATGCTATTATTTCAGGAGAGGGTTCAACTTCTACCTTTCTAAGAGGTACATCATCTTCATGTACTTCTTGAACTTAACACCTTCTAGATTTCTTAAGAGCAGTTTCTTCATCAAATGTCACATCCCTACTAATATCTATATGATGGAATCCTGAAATGTATATCTTGAAGGATTTGGAGACTTCACAATATGAAATTGTTGCAGCTGCAACATTTTCCCAAAATTCAAAAAATTTCGGGACCCTCCTTTGCTTATATTGATTTGATTTTGTTCTTTAATTTGATCTAATGATCCTTCAGAAGACTTATTCTAATGCTTGAATTGATCCATCACGTGTTTAAAATTTATCATTTCCTTTGAATGCGTTTTCAAGTGTTTTTGAGTCGGGAGTTTATTTGCTTGCACCCCGCAGTTGCGGAGAAATAATCAACTTTTCAATTCGATTTTCTTCTCTGATGCATATGCCTCAGTCGGCTGAGTTTTTGTTTCACGTCGAAAGGTATTGTTAATTCATTTTCCGCAGTTGCGGATGGCAGATTGTGAAGTCCCCCGATACTTTGACTTTTCAGCTCCGCTTTGTTGTCTCGTCGATCCTTGGGTTTTGGGTTTCCGCCGTTGTGGCCACAGAAGGAACTAGCCTTCCGATATTTTAGTTGTTTTCTCTTCTGATTCAGACCTTACATGTTGTGGAATGGTTTGTCCTTATGACTTCGATGTTGCGGCTCCCTTTCCCACTATTGATCCGATGTTTAATCTCGCAAGCTTCGACGATTAGTCTTGCGAAGTTCCACTGCGAATGTCTCCACGGATAGCTTAGTGGTTTGGCCACCCGACGTTGCGGAAGGAGTTAGTATCTCGACCTCTGATCCTTATATTGCCATCGTCCTATATTTACCTGCCGCCTACGTTTGTCCATATATATATATATATGGGGTCGGGGTTATTATTCTATTACCATTTTGACTGTCGTGATCTGTCGCTCTCATGTGCTGTCGTTCTCTTGAGCTTGGTCGGACCCCCGCTGTCGGTGTACACTCATTCCAGGTGGCTCAAATGTGGAAACTTGACAGCCTTCTTCCCACCGATTACGTAGCAGTGCCAGGTAGGCTCGTATTATCCCGTTCCGTTTGGGCATTTTTTTTCTTTTCTTTCCCACAATTAGGTTTTTGTCGTGACTGTTTTTCTTCACCCCGTAGCTATATGTATACAGTGGGGGGTTTATAGCATAATTTTTAGTGGGGACATGTTTGGCCCACAGGGTAGTTTCCCTCCTCAGCCCGCATATATTTCAACCCCGCGCTTAGTGAATGGGGGGTTTGGTGTAGACGGCCGTTACGCTGTCTGCACCAATCTTCCCTGTATGATGATGTTTTGGTAGGGGAAGTTTTTTTATGGCCTTCCTGTGGTGTTTGGAATGGTTTCCCTGCTTTTGTTTTCATGCTACCCGCATCCTCACACCACAGCCATATGTCACCGTGCTGTTCTGCGCGACCCGGTTCACGGTCGGTTTCGAACACGAGCCGGTGTAGGGGAGGTATATCACTGCATAGAGTTTTATTGACCATAGATGATGAACAGACTATGTATCTCCTGAGAACGCACCATCGAATATTGCCTAAATCCCCCTGTCATTCCAGCGCATCGCGATGATCACGACGTCCGCAGAGAATCCAATGTCTCTTCACTTTAATGTAGATTTTTGTTTTTCCGCTTGAGATATGTGGATAGAATTGTTTTATTGGACATCGGTGTTAGCTTACACTTATTTACTTCATTTAACTATTTTCCGTTATGCTAAACATGGATGAAGTAAAACACTGCATATTGTTGTCTCAATGTTTGCAACTTATCCAGAAATGGCTTAATGTTTATAATTTCATATATGACAGGAAGATCTCGAACTCAAAATGTCGAAGAGGCTAAAGAAGAAGACCCCTGTGGTCGAGGAGGAGCCCGATGTGGAAGTTGTCACCAAAACCGAATTCATCTATGAGGACACCAAGTGTATATTTGGTGTGGAGCCCAAGTACCAATGGGGAGAAATATATAGATTGATCATGCATCGAGAGATGCCTGATATGGGTTTGGAAGAAGAAGGTATATACGCAAATATGGAGAGATCTTCACTGATGAAGATTTCCACAGGACTAGATCTTTTCCCATGCTCTGAAGTGATTGGTTGGATTCTGCCCCAGGCAGATGTAACCACTATGATCCTGGAGAATGTTGACAAACAAGGCTATGCTGCCTATAGCCCAGGATATGTAGCCCTGGCCTACTAGCTGCCAGAAGCACAAGTATTTTTGTCTGATGATTGGCTGAGAAACACTAGAATGGACCTTGTTGAGACCCTTAAAAGAATGCTCTTGTCTGGAAAGCATTTCAGAACCAGGGCTACAGGAGAGTATGACACAGCAAGCTTAAGGGCCCCATACAGGTTCATCGCCTTAATTCTTAACATAATTTTTGGAAGAGCGAATGGCAAGAGCTTCAAACTGGAGTGGATACCCATTATTTTTTATGTTGCATCCCAGGGGACCATTTTCAACTGGGCTAACATAGTATCAAACAGTCTTTTAGCCTGTATGGCCTCAGCCTTGGGAGGAGTGTCCCAAAAGAGGTCTGAATTTTATATGAGTTCAATACTCATTGATTGTATATTGTGCAATCAACCTTTCCTCGGTCTAAGATGCATCTGGGACAGGGAGAGGATGCCTATTTATGCTGCATACAAACCACTATGGGCACACAAATACCATAGTCATTACTGGGAGGTTTGTGAACAGTTCATCATGCCCTTGTATACTCTCATTTTTCTGAAGGAATGCAACTGCATGTCAGAAGAGGCAGTGTAGGTAGTCGAAGAATATGCAGATTATTTCCTGACTGAGGATGGACTCTAGTTCAGGATATTTGCCAGGCTCCAGAGCACCCTCCCTACTGCCCAAATATGCCACAAGCTACATCATTCATAAAGAGGCAGTTAGGAAAGTATTCATGGATGGCATTGGAAGTTTTTTGTTTGAACATAAGAAAACTGCCTATCCCCCTTTGCCTTTCAAGTTAGGGAGCTATAAGTTTAACAGGGTAAAGAAAGCAGATGAGTTTGTAGAAGAGTTGGAAAAGTTTCATTTTGGTGAGATGCCCTTCCATAGAAATGACTCTCACAGCAAAGTGGCTAAACACTGCAAAGAGCACAATGTCCATTTCGAATACACCCACCATTGGGATAGAGAATAATCTGTCTTCCGAAATGCAGTGAATATGACAGCCTTGAGGAGAAGGTTCAAGAAGAAAATAACCACAAAAGGTGGGAAGGGGCAGGATGAATAGGCCAAAGCTGATGAAGAAGCCACGAAAAAAAATGAGGAAGCACAAAGGTTGGCCCAAGAAGCTGCAGGGTGGCTGCAGGGAGAAGAAGAAGAAAAAAGAAAAGTTGTGCAGGAGGGAGCTAGAAAAGAAGAGGAAGATGCAAGGAATTAAGAAGAAGAAAAGAAAAGAAAGCTTGATGAGGAGCTTCAGAAACAAGAAGCAGAGAGGCTAAGGATGACCCAGACAAAGACAGAACATTCAGCCTCTGCACAGCTGGTGGTCAGACCCAGGACCTAAAAAACCCCGAGGTTCAGGACACAAAAGTACTGGCTTCCAGCATATCTGGACAGTCTGTGGTCCCTACACTGAAACTGGTCCCTTTTGTACAGAAGGTAGGGGAAGAAATACCTGATTTTAACACTATTTTTTATGACAAGGAGACAAAGAGGATAGTGAAGAGAATGGAAAGGAAGGTTGAAACAGGAGGTCTGCCCAGGAAAATGATAACAGATACACCCGTTGTATTTGGAACATACAGAGATCCAAGATTCACCATTAGAGCCAGGGCTGCACTAATCCACACTTCAGAAGATAATGTGGACAAAATCATGACAGACTTGGAGCAATCCAAGAAGTCTTCTGCTCAGCTGAAAGACACATTAAGAAAGGAGAGAGAGGAAAGCAGTAAGTTGAAGAGGAAATATGAGGAAATGAAAAAAAGAGATGAGGTCTTCAAAGGATGAACTGCAGCTCCTCCAAGCGGAGAGACAAACTAGGGAAACTACACAAGAGTGTCTGGAGAGAGTGCAACAAGAGTATCAAGAGCTAAGGACGGAGAAGGAGCAGCTATTGGGAAAAATAGAAGACTTAGAGCTGCAAAAGAACACTTTGGAGGCAAGTGAGAAGCAAGCTCAAGAACAAGAAGTGAAACTTAAAGAGCAGATTTCTTCTCTAACAACTGCTCTAGAAGAAGAAAAAGAGCAGCAGGTTGACCTCCAACCTTTTAGGGAACATGTGTTGGCACAGAAGGCCAAAATGCTTCAGCTGTAGACTGCTATAGAAGAGGAGAGATGTAAAGTTTTGCAAGTGGATAGTCGATTAGAGGAAATTCTGGAGACTTCCTCTTATTTTGTTGATAGATCTCAGGACGTCCTAGAAGTCCTGACCGCAAGAATGGCGAGGTTGGAAAATAATGAAGAAAATCCTGCAGATCTTCCCTCGAAAGGTCGATAGGCCCTTCAGCAGGATTATGAATTATTGGAGTTTGCTATAAACACAATAGAAGATTTCAAAAAGGCTGTGAGAAAAACGAAAGGAGCATGCATAGAATTCTTCCGAAGGATCCTGATTAACTATAACCGGTGCCAGATAGAAGCTGAGCAAAGACTAGATGTTTTTCTAGACCACAACTCATTTGTGGATATTTTATAGAAGAGGTATCAAGAGGAGGAAGAAAAAACATAGCATATTAAGGCCCTAGACGACCAGATCTTAAGAAGTGAAGTAGATCATTCCGCCATCAGTGTGCAGCTATTGGAGGACCAGCTTCGTTTAAGTGCGGCCAGAATTGAGGCCATCAAGAACCAAGCTTTGAAGTTCGAGATAAACATTCAATTTCTGGAACCTTGTGCATTTGAAGGCATTGCATCTGAGGCTTTGGTGTGGAAGAAATTGTTGAATACCCAAGTGGGGCCCTCCTCATGAATGATCATTCACTTTTGTAATATGTAACCATTTTGTAAACACTCAATATAAGTGAAATTTTGGGAGGCGAAGAGTTGGGAAGCCCAAGGGTTATTTGTGGGCAGCCCAACAGTCTCATCTTTTTGTATAAATATAGAGGACTTAGAAGAAGAAGGGGCTTTTTCCCAGTTAGACATGTAAAGCGATATTGTAAGAAGAACTACTCTTTTTTTGCAATAAAGAATTGTTGTTTTCCTGTTGGAGAAAGATTGGTGGGACGTTCAAATGCTTTTGCTATGGATTGGTGAAAGATGAACTATTTCATTTTTCCAGTTTTTTCCATTAACTGTGAGATCGTTCTAACTCTTAGAGCCTATGTTCTTGTTTGAATGATTTCTGGTTTATTCTGTGAAATTACCACCATGAGTAATGCATGATATTCATAAACAATTGGCTATATGATTGTCTAAATATCTTTAATGGTTCATGCATTGTAGGAAGGAATATCAGCTATCTGTAAATTCCCTTTATAATGCATGCACAACACACATTACTCATAAATTAGTTACAGTTTAGCTCCCCGGGGATAGATAGATAAATAGTTAGTTTTACTTTATTTCTGCATATGTGATTTGGATGCTTGTGAGTTCTAAGACAAGAGGTAAGAACCTGCACATCACGTTGTGACGGCTCCTTGCATCCTTTATCACCCTGCATGGTTAAACAGGCACTTGCATATCATACTTTAAGTCAAAAATACAAAAACATACACGGTGGACCGGGCCGCAACCGGTAAAACCTTTGTTTTGTTACTTGACCTACGGTATCCGGACCGCAAACCGAATGGATTCCCTATACCAAACAGGCATGGGCTAGTTGGGAACGTTGACTGGGGATAATCCCTTGCTGTTGTTGCCTGCGAATTTCCAGGCCTCAACAGTTTCTAGCACTAGAAGGAGGGCCGCCAGTGCATGACTGGCCTTGGAAACTTATGTTCCCAAGATTACCCCACCAACAGATATTTGGAAGCTTTTGGCTTAACCCAAGTACTCACAGGCTTTGTTTTTTCCCTTTAAGCAAGTAAGCCCGGTTTCACCTTACGTTGCTCTTTGCTCAGACTCCTGTTAGCTCACCTTTGCTCATGGCTGGTATAAATGTGAATCAGCCCAACCCACCGCCGGCTTGGAGAGCTAGATCACCTTTGAACCTAACACCTCCATTGCATAACCTACCTCAATCTTTTGATAAGTTGTTTCCAAAGTTTGATCCCAAGGAAAGAATTGCTGTAGATGACCACTTGCAAAGTTTCTATTTGGAAACATAAGGTTTAAGGGTCGGGGAACATGAGGATGTAGTCTGTAGATTATTCCCTCACACCCTTAAAGGAGCAGTAGCATCCTGGTATTTCAGTTTGCTTGAAAACTCCATTCCTGACTAGGACACCTTCAAAAGGATTTTCAGGAGTAAATACGTAGCCCAAAAGGCACATGCCTCAATAATGAAAGGTCTTGGTTTGTTAAAAAAAGAGGAGGATGAGAAGGTGCATCATTTTAGTCAAAGGTTTTCAACATACCTTAAGAACTTCTTTGAAACTAACAAACCCTCAGACAAGGTCCTAATTGAATATTATACCTCAGCCCTAGGACCTGAGCTGGCCATGTTTGCCAAGATGAAAGCCAGACCTACGTTGGTAGAGACTTATGAAGAAGGAGAAAGGGTAGAGGCTGAAAAAGAAAGTATAGCAGAATATATCGATTTACATAAAGAGAAAACTACCAGGAGAAGAGCCTTATTGCTGTCTAAACCTAGAGATGAACAATCACATGATTATTAGGGAATGCTGAAAATGATTCAGAAACTATCCAACTGAATAATAGATCTGGAGAATGAAAGGGAAGTTCAGAAAACTTACAAACCCAACTACCGAAAAAGAGAGGATAACAACCAATTGAAAATCCCTCCACCCAATTTAGCATCAATGAACATAACAGAGGCAGGGGGGGATAATTTCTGCACTTTCCACCAACAACCTCATTTTGAAAAGAATTTCCCTCAATGGTTGAATTCGATGACATTGGTGATGAATAAGCTGCTGGACTCTAAATTGAATAAAGACAGTAGTAGAGCAGAAGAGAAGAACCAGACCATAGGAAAACAAGATAATGATACCATGTTCTTATGGAATGGTGTCTCGCTTTTCAACACAGAAGAGAATGCTTTTAAATATGAATACACACCAACAGCAACAAAGGATACGAACCTAACAATTAAATACAATGCAATAATTTCGAAGATTAAAAAATTGCAAGAGAATGTCAAGAAACAGGAAGATGTGAATGTTAAAGATAAAACACCTAAAGTCACTACTGTCAACTAGAAAATAGAGCCAATTAGCGAGCCTGTCAAACTTGTGGAAGAACAGGTTGGGGTTAATGAAGGAAGAAATGAAGAAATTGAGGAGCTTAAAAAATATATACCCACTCAAAAACAATCGGGAGAAGAAGACATAGAACCAGGTTGGGAAGAAAAAGCTGACACCCTGCCTTTTCTTTTGACCCTAGAAATGCTGAATCATAATGTGCATAATTGCTTGGTAGATTCTGGATCATCGGTAAATGTTATGCCACTTGAGGTTTGCAAAAAGATTAATGGATAGACAGAGTCCACAGCCTAGGAAGTAGTGCAATTAGATAGCACAGGTGTCAAAGTAGTGGGAGAAATGAAAAATGTTCTCATTCGCTTTTCTGCAAATAACAAGATATGTCAATTTATTGACATTATGGTGGCTGACATACCAGATGGGTATGGGCTTATTCTGAATTGAGATTGGTCTGCTAGATTAAAGGGTTATTTTGCTTCAGACCGGTCTCATTTATGGTTACCTCTTAAGGGTACCCCTAATCGGATTAAAATTTTGAGGGAACCTCACATGAAGCATACTGTCACTAATTTGGGAGAAGGTAATGAATCTGCTAATTTTGTGCTGGGAAATTATCTAATCAAGCTTAAGCTAAGACATCATACCTCAAGAAAGGCCAGTGCTAGAATTAACACTCAGCCTGAGCTCCTTCAACTTCCTCAGGCTGATAAATATGACTGTAGACTGGTAGACATGGTTTCAATTTCAAAAATGGTACACTTAGACCATGGATAGATTTTTTGACCCACACTACAGCCTAGCCCTTTAACTCGCTGGATTGAAGAATTTTTTTTTTTTTTAGGGCGGGCACACATTTTCTTTTCTCTTTGCTTTGTACATAAATAAATTGATGTTGTTTTTCTTTAATCCTTTGATGCTGTTTTCTTTTGTTTTAAATGCTTTGTTATTATTTCTTTTGGTTTTGAATAAAGAGGCAAACTTTTGGTTGCGATGGAAACATCAGGGTTCTTAATTAACTGAAATCTTGAGCAAAATACTGTGCTTCTAAAACATAGAATGTCTTCTAGTAGCAGTGTTCCTAATTGGCCAGGCATTCATTGAAGTCCTACTTAACCCCTGTAAATAACTCAGGAATTAAGAGGTCTAGAATACTATTTCGAGGCTCCATCCATTTCACATCTAAAATGTCTAAGGGAGTGACAGCAAAGGACCCATGGAAAGGAAACAAGGTAAACAATATATCATATATAAATGATCCCATGCCATGATTTCAGAAAAGCTAAAAGCTATCAAGAGTCAAACTCCTTAAAGAAACAATACATATCAAAGCAAAGTATCAAAAGCATGAACTTCAAAATTGCAAAAAGTTCCTCTCCGTCCGTGAGATAAAAAGTAAATTCCTCTCTCACACAAAAGGACACTATGGATAGAGGAGACTGAATAAAATTCAGAAAGAAAGGCAGATGGAGGACTAAAAAGAACTAAAATTCAAATGGCATGAAAAGTGCAGTTGGCATGGGAAGGAGGAACACAAGGATAGTGCTGTTTACTATGTGTTACAATCCTGTGGTGTCCAAGCTGGAAACTACCTTAGGATGGGTAAAATAAATCTCACTTATTAGGCCTCAAAAGAGTTATTCAAACTTGCAAATATTTCTGATGTTATCATTTCCCAAAGAATGGACTACTTCTCAATGATTTAAATGCATGGGTTGGCCAGCTTAGGAATAGAAACATCTAGAAGATTTCAACTTTTTATTCAGACGGTCTTGCACTGGAAAGAAGTTAAGTCAGAAATATGGGGTTCACCAGGTAGTCACCAATTGTTGCAGCTGCAACATTTTCCCAAAATTCAAAAAATTTCGGGACCCTCCTTTGCTTATATTGATTTGATTTTCTTCTTTAATTTGATCTAATGATCCTTCATAAGAATTTTTCTAATGCTTGAATTGATACATCATGTGTTTAAACTTTATCATTTCCTTTGAATTCGTTTTCAAGTGTTTTTGAGTCGGGAGTTTATTTGCTTGCACCCCGTAGTTGCGGAGAAATAATCAACTTTTGCTTCGCTTTTCTTCTCCGATGCATATGCCTCAGTTGGCTGAGTTTTTGTTTCACATCGGAAGGTATTGTTAATTCATTTTCCACAGTTGCGGATGGCAGATTGTGAAGTTCCCCGATACTTTGACTTTTTAGCTCCGCTTTGTTGTCTCGTTGATCCTTGGGTTTTGGGTTTCCGCCGTTGCGGCCGCAGAAGGAACTAGCCTTCCGATATTTTAGTTATTTTCTCTTCTGATTCAGACCTTACATGTTGCGGAATGGTTTCTCCTTATAACTCCGATGTTCCGGCTCCCTTTCCCTCTATCACTCCAATGTTTAATCTCGCAAGCTTCGACGATTAGTCTTGCGACGTTCCCTACGAATGTCTTTGCGGATAGCTTAGTGGTTTGGGCACCCAACATTATGGAAGGAGTTAGTATCTTGACCTCCGATCCTTAGATTGCCGCCATCCGATATTTCCCCGCTGCCTACATTTGTCCATATATATATATATATATGGGGTCAGGGTTATTATTCTATTACCATTTCGACTGTCGTGATCTGTCGCTCTAGTGTGCTGTCATTCTCTCAAGCTTGGTCAGACCCCTGCTATCGGTGTACACTCGTTCCAGGTGGCTCAACTGTGGAAAATTGATAGTCTTCTTCCCACCGATTACGCAGCAGTTCCAGGTAGGCTCGTATTATCCTATTCCGTTTGGGATTTTTATTGTTTTTTTCCCCACGGTTAGGTTTTTGTCGCGGCCATTTTTCTTCACCCCGTAGCTACATGTATATAGTGGTGGGTTTATAGCATAATTGTTAGTGGGGGCGTGTTTGGCCCACAGGGTAGTTTCCCTCCTCAGCCTGCATATATTTCAACCCCGCGCTTAGTGAATGAGGGGTTTGGTGCAGACGGCTGTTACGCTGTCTGCACCAATCTGCCCTGTATGATGATGTTTTGGTAGGGGAAGGTTTTTTATGGCCTTCCTATGGCGTTTGGAATGGTTTCCCCGCTTTTGTTTTCATGCTACCCGCATCCGCACACCACAGCCATATGTCACCGTGCTATTCTGCGCGACCCGGTTCATGGTCGGTTTCGAACCCGAGCCGGTGTAGGGGAGGTATATCACTGCATAGCGTTTTATTGACCATAGATGACGCACAGACCGTGTATCTCCTGAGAACGCACCATTGAATCTTGCCTAAATCCCCCTGTCGTTCCAGTGCAGCGCGATGATCATGGCGTCTGCAGAGAATCCAATGTCTCTTCACTTTAATGTAGATTTTTGTTTTTTCGCTTGAGATATGTGGATAGAACTATTTTATTGGACAGCGGCGTTAGCTTACACTTATTTACTTCGTTTAACTATTTTCTGTTATGCTAAACATGGATGAAGTAAAACACTGCATCTTGTTGTCTCAATGTTTGCAACTTATCTAGAAATGGCTTAATGTTTATAATTTCATATATGACAGGAAGATCTCGAACTCAAAATGTCGAATAGGCAAAAGAAGAAGACCCCTATGGTCAAGGAGGAGCCTGATGTGGAAGTTGTCACCAAAACCGAATTCATCTATGAGGACACCAAGTGCATATCTGGTGTGGAGCCCGAGTACCAATGGGGAGAGATATATAGATTGATCATGCGCTGAGAGGTGCCTGATATGGGCTTGGAAGAAGAAGGTATATACGCAAATATAGAGAGATCTTCACTGATGAAGATTGCCACAAGACCAGAGCTTTTCCCATGCTTTGAAGTGATTGGTTGGATTCTGCCTTGGGCAGATGTAACCACTATGATCCTGGAGAATGTTGACAAACAAGGCTATGCTGCCTATAGCCCAGGATATGTAGCCCTGGCCTACCACCTGCCAGAAGCACAAGTATTTTTGTCTGATGATTGGCTGAGAAAAATTAGAATGGACCTTGTTGAGACCCTTAAAAGAATGTTGTTGTCTGGAAAGCATTTTAGAACCAGGGATATGGGAGATTATGACACAACAATCTTAAGGGCCCCATACAGGTTCATCGCCTTAATGCTTAACATAATTTTTGGAAGAGCGCATGGAAAGAGCTTCAAACTGGAGTGGATACCCATTATTTTTTATGTTGCAACCCAGGGGACCATTTTCAACTGGGCTAACATAGTATCAAACAGTCTTTTAGCCTGTATGACCTCAGCCTTGGGAGGAGTGTCCGAAAAGAGGTCTGAATTTTATATGAGTTCCATACTCATTGATTGTATATTGTGCAATCAACGTTTCCTCGGTCTAAGATGCATTTGGGACAGGGAGAGGATGCCTATATATGCTGCATACAAACCACTATGGGCACACAAATACCATAGTCATTACCGGGAGGTTTGTGAACAGTTCATCATGCCCTTGTATACTCTCATTTTTTTGAAGGAATGCGACTGCATGTCAGAAGAGGCGGTGCAGGTAGTTGAAGAATATGCAGATTATTTTCTGACTAAGGATGGACTCTACTTCAGGATGTTTGGAGGCTCTAGAGCACCCTCCCTACTGCCCAAATATGCCACAGACTACATCATTCATAAAGAGGCCATTAGGCAAGTATTCCTGGATAGCATTGGAAGTTTTTTGTTTGAACATAAGAAAACTGCCTATCCCCCTTTTCCTTTCAAGTTAGGGAGCTATAATTTTAACAGGGTAAAGAAAGCATATGAGTTTGTGGAAAAGTTGGACAAGTTTCATTTTGGTGAGATGCCCTTCCATAGAAATGACTCTCACATCAAAGTGGCTGAACACTGCAAAGAGAAGAATGTCCATTTCGAATACACCCACCATTGGGATAGAGAAGAATATGTCTTCCGAAATGCAGTGAATATGAAAGCCTTGAGGAGAAGGTTCAAGAAGAAAATAACCACAAAAGGTGGGAAGGGGCAGGATGAACAGGCCAAAGCTGATGAAGAAGCCAGGAAACAAAATGAGGAAGCACAAAGGCTGGCCCAAGAAGCTACAAGGTGGCTGCAGGGAGAAGAAGAAGACAAAATAAAAGCTGCACAGGAGGCAGCTAGAAAAGCAGAGGAAGATGCAAGGAATGAAGAAGAAGAAAATAAAAGAAAGCTTGATGAGGAGCTTCAGAAACAAGAAGAAGAGAGGCTAACGCTGACCCAGACAGAGACATAACAGTTAGCCTCTGACATAGCTGGCGGTCAGACCCAGGACCTAGAAAACCTTGAGGTTCAGGACCCAGAAGTACCAGCTGCCAGCATATCTAGACAGTCTGTGGTCCCTACATTGAAACTGGTCCCTTTTGTATAGAAAGTAGGGGAAGAATTACCTGATTTTAACATTGTTTTCTATGACAAGGAGACAAAGAGGATAGTGAAGAGAATGGAAA
Organism: Pseudotsuga menziesii; assembly: GCA_001517045.1. Taxonomy (NCBI): domain Eukaryota; kingdom Viridiplantae; phylum Streptophyta; class Pinopsida; order Pinales; family Pinaceae; genus Pseudotsuga; species Pseudotsuga menziesii. The sequence goes on along the minus strand of LPNX010929042.1, from coordinate 347,518 downwards.
GGAAGGTTGAAACAGGAGGTCTGCTTGGGAAAATGATTACAGATATGCCCATTGTATTTGGAACAGACCGAGATCCAAGATTCACCATTAGAGCTGGGGCTGCACTAATCCACACTTCGGAAGATAATGTGGACAAAATCATGACAGACCTAGAGCAATCCAAGAAGTCTTTTTCTCAACTGAAAGACACATTAAGAAAGGAGAGAGAGGAAAGCAGTAAGCTGAAGAGGAAATATGAGGACATGAAAAAATAGATGAGGTCTTCAAAGGATGAACTACAACTCCTCCAAGTGGAGAGACAAGCTAGAGAAATTACACAAGAGTGTCTGGAGAGAGTGCAACAAGAGTATCGAGAGCTAAGGACGGAGAAGGAGCAGCTGTTCGGAAAAATACAAGACTTAGAGCTATAAAAGAACATTTTGGAGGCAAGTGAGAAGCAAGCTCAAGAACAAGAAGTGAAATTTAAAGAGCATATTTCTTCTCTAACAACTACTCTAGAAGAAGCAAAAGAGCAGCAGGTTGACCTCCAACCTTTCAGGGAACATGTGTTGGCACATAAGGCCAAAATGCTTTAGCTACAGACTGCTATAGAAGAGGAGAGATGTAAAGTTTTGCAAGTGGATGGCCGATTAGAGGAAATTCTGGAGACTTCCTCTTATTTTGTTGATAGATCTCAGGACGTCCTAGAAGTCCTGACTGGAAGAATGGCAAGGTTGGAAAATAAGGAAGAAACTCCTACAGAGCTGCCCTTGAAAGGTCGACAGGCTCTTAATCAGGATTATGACTTATTGGAGTTTGCTATAAACACAGCAGAATATTTCAAAAAGGATGCGAGAAAAATGAAAGGAGCATGCACATAATTTCTTCCGAAGGCTCCTGATTACCTATAACCGGTGCCAGACAGAAGCTGAGTAGAGACTATATGTTTTTCCAGACCACAACTCATTTGTGGAGATTTTATAGAAGAGGTATCAAGAGGAGGAAGAAAAAACACAGCACATTAAGGCCCTAGATGACCAGATCTTAAGAAGTGAAGTAGATAATTTTTCCATCAGTGTGCAGCTATTGGAGGACCAGCTTCGTTTGAGTGTGGCCAGAATTGAGGCCATCAAGAACCAAGCTGCGAAGTTTGAGATAAACATTCAATTTCTGGAACCTTGTGCATTTGAAGGCATTGCATCTGAGGCTTTGGCGTGGAAGAAATTTTTGAATACCCAAGTGGGGCCCTCCTCGTGAATGATCATTCACTTTTGTAATATGTAACCATTTTGTAAACACTCGATATAAGTGAAATTTTGGGAGGCGAAGAGTTGGGAAGCCTAAGGGTTATTTGTGGGCAGTCCAATAGTCTCATCTTTTTGTATAAATATAGAGGACTTAGAAGAAGAAGGGGCTTTTTCCCAGTTAGACATGTAAAGAGATATTGTAAGAAGAACTACTTTTTTTTGCAATAAAGAATTGTTGTTTTCATGTTGGAGAAAGATTGGTGGGACATTCAAATGCTATTGCTATGGATTGGTGAATGATTAACTATTTTGTTTTTCCATTTTTTTCCATTAACTATGAGATCGTTCTAACTCTTAGAGCCTATGTTCTTGTTTGAATGATTTCTGGTTTATTCTGTGAAATTACCACCATGAGTAATGCATGTTGTTCATAAACAATTGGCTATCTGATTTTCTAAATATCTTTAATGGTTCATGCATTGTAGGAAGGAATATCAGCTATTTGTAAATTCCCTTTATAATCCATGCACAACACACATTACTCATAAATTAGTTACAGTTTAGCTCCCCAGGGATAGATAGATAAATAGTTAGTTTTACTTTATTTCCGCATATGTGATTTGGATTCTTGTGAGTTCTAAGATGAGAGGTAAGAACCTGAACATCACATTGTGACTGCTCCTTGCATCCTTTATCACCTTGCATGGTTAAATAGGCACTTGCATATCATACTTTAATTCAAAAATACAAAAACATACATGGTGGACCGGGCCGCAACCGGTAAAACCTTTGTTTTGTTACTTTACCTACGGTAGTTGGACCGCAAACCGGATGGATTCCCTATACCAAACAGTCATGGGCTAGTTGGGAACATTGACTGGGGAGAATCCCTTGCTGTTGTTTCCTACGAATTTCCAGGCCTCAATAGAAACAAATATTCCCTTCTTTCCGGAAGGATCCAACTTGGTTCTCTTCTCTTTTAGAACATGCACATATACTAGATAACCAAATATCTTGAGATGGATCACTTCAGGTTTCTTTCCTATATACATCTCTTTAGGAGTATTGATTCCAAGGGCACTTTGAGATAATCTATTCTACACATACACAACTGTTCTTGCTGATTCAACCCACAAGTTCATGGGAAGGTCTTGGTCACGAATCATTGTTTTCACTGCTTCCATAATGGTTCTATTCTTTCTTTCCGCAACACCATTCTGCTGGGGATTGTATGGAGTGGTTAGTTCCTTCTTGATTCCAGCTTCTTTACATACTGATTCAAATTATTTTGAAGTATATTCTCCACCATTATCTGATCTCAGTGTCTTGATTCTTCTTTCTGAATGGTTCTCTATCAAGGCTTTGAATTCATAGAATTTCCTAAACACTTCACTCTTGGTATTCAAGAAGTATATCCATGTCTTTCTTGAATAGTCATCAATAAATGTGGCATAGTATTCATATCCACTTAAGGATGTGGATGGCATAGGACCACATACATCAAAATGAATTAATTACAACTTACCTTTAGTCTTTCTTTCACTTTTAGGAAATGGGTTCTTGATGTTCTTTCCTCTTTCACATCCTTTGAAAATTCCTTCATGATCAATATTTAGATTTGGTAAAACTGTTACCATTTTTCTCACATAGGGTAATGATTTGTAGTTGATGTGAGAAATCCTTCTATGCCATAGTTCACTTGAGCAAGTGGTCTCATGGAAAAGGGTTGTCTCTAGATGTCCTTTGAGTTTGTACAGTCCTCCTTCTTCACCAATGACCACAACATCTTCAATTGTATTTCCTTCGACTGCATGAGTACTTTTACATATATAAAAGAAACTATATATCCTTTATTATATAGTGTTGATATAGAGAGTATATTCTTTTTCAAACCTAGTACATATAGTACTTCCTTCATCTTCATGGAGGTTCCAGATTCAAGCTTATAGCTTGATTCGCCAATCCATTCGATGGGATATTGATAGTAATTTCTTAGAGATAGTTTCCGAAAAGAGTTATTTTCTTCAAGTCTTTACAAATTTTTCTTCTTACCTACCATGTGTTTTGAAGCACCACTATCAATAAGCCATGTGTCTTATCCAAGTGTTACAGACCTAGAGAGTACAGATAATAGTACATATTTCTCTATATATTCTTCGTTTACTTGTCTCTGTAGAGGTATTACTTCTTCTTCATCATCCTCTTCTTTAGCTAAATGAGCATGATGTATTTTGTTGGTGTTATTCTTCAATGGAAACTGTTAACACCCAATTAAAATTTGGGCATGGGTGTTCCTTGCGTTCTTTGGCCCCGTCGAGAAGTGTCGAGTAGGCAACAAAAGGAGCTGATGGCGTGCTCAGGGTAAGGCTGAGCAACATAATAGTCTGAGGATCATGAAAGAAGAGATAAGAAGGAGTGTTGGATGTGTTAAAGAAAAGTCTTGATCGATGGCTAAAGGTGATCAAAGGGCAGATCGATGGCATCAAATCATTTCGCACAGTGAAATTTCTCGACCAAAGACCACTCTTCAGCCTTGCAAAATGGTTTAAAGCTCAAACACATCTGGTGATTAGGATTAGACCCCACGAAGATATACGGTTGAGATTCATTTCGTAGCCCAAACTTACGAGGAAAAAGATGCAAATATGGATTGCGAAAAGCGGTGCAGGCTGTTTTGATCAACGGTGCTCGTATGGGCAAAGGCAGATCGATGGCTATAATTCATTTCGTGATCTGGAGTAGCAAGGGAGGAAATAAAACTTCACCATGCAAAAAAGGGTGGGGTCCACTCAGATCGACGGTCGCGAAGGGAGCTGATCCCAATCGATGACCAAGCTACATACACACAGAATAAGAACATGTGTAGAAATGGGAACCCCATAGATCTACGGCTTGGGATCGTGGAACTTGAATCTACGATGTGAGCCACCTGGGAAATGCGAGAGGGTTATATTGTATAAAAAACTATAAAGAGGCCCATGCGAAGCTACAAAGATTTGTCTTTTCTGAACCCTCGAAGCTGTCAAATATCCAAGTCACGAACAGAGTGCCAGCCCAGACTAGCCAAGGGACCACGTTGCAGGACAAGGTAGGCCCTTGATTACTCCCTTAGTATTATTTGAAAAAATTGTCTCAATGGGGGTGACAGAGGTGAGAGACTAGATAGAACTAGAGGTATCAGGTCGGGATATAGAGGAACACCCGTTAGATACAAACTCTGATGTTTGTGATACCATCCTGCTGGGAGAAACTATTGAAACCGCCAGGGGAAAATTGGAAGATGGTAAGAACCAAGGTATGGATACCTGAGGTGTTTTTAAGTATTTCTTTCATTTCTTCTCTATCGACCCAACCCCCCAGTGCCATGAATTTGTTGAGTGGTGCACAGAGAATTTCTCTGCCACCGAAGGAGTTATCATGAATAAGTCTAAGTCCAAAATCCTTTTCCCTATTTGAGCCTCCATCATCCGCAAAACCCTTGATATCCCCGACACATTCATCGATTTATCCCAAGACTATCAGGAAGAAGACATTATACACTATTTTAGAGAGTCTACTGATGAAATTAAAGAAGCCTTCCTGAAGAACTATTCTAAGCCTGATAGTGGACCCGTTGACCTATCTTACCCCATTGACCTCTGCCGGTTCAACAAAGAAACTCAGTGGTGCATATCCCTAGCCAGTCATTTCCTAGGTCTAGATACTGATGCGTACGTCCTAGAGTCATTGTTGAGTCTTTTATTTGTCTTAGATACTTGCCCAGCCCAACCCAAATTGCTTAGACAATCAAGTCAGTCTTGTCGCCTTAAGTTTGATGAGTTCTTAGCCGAGAACATTTGTTCCCAGTTAACAAACTTCCACGACGCCAGAACATTCAGGTTCCAGTCCTTTTTGCTGAGGATGTTGATATCCTACAATGAGGAAGACTTCTAGGTACCAAAGTTGGCCATCACTGCTGAAATGGCCACTGATTACTGTAAATTCACGAACCAATTGATGGCTGAAATATATGAAGTTTTCTTTCAGGAGAGGCTGCCTAGGGTGTTGCCGAAAATGAGGAAAATGCTGCAATTGTGGAAAAGAAAGATGATAGGGGATTGGTTCCTCTCAGATTTTGGGACCACCATAAGACTGTATGGCTTCATACATCCGCCATACATCTTGCTGGCTCTCTTAACACCCAGGATTTTCTGCTTGGAATTAATCCGACAAAAAATTATGGTCAAAGAGGAACACTTCGTGAGCTTCAAGAAGTGTTTGAATTTGGTTTTTCCTTGGAAATTAGGACAATACATAGTCAAAAATAGGGTTGCACTAACCCTGGTCTCCAATTCGCTCAGAGGCATGGAATTTCCCCAAGACCAAGCAATAAATTATGATCTTCACCAAGTTATATCCAAGAGAAAAACAACTCTCAAATGCTATCCCTTTGAGCACATGGAGGTGATTGGACTCAGAGAAAAAGCGAATTGGGACGATTTCCCTAATCCTGCCCCAATGGATACCAGTGTCGAGCAGGACATGGGCTCGCGGTTTCCTGGAGTAGTTTTCCCCCAACAGGAGTTGGCTGCTGTAGTTGCGATCACAGGGGGATATTCATCATTGGTCAGTTATTTGGTGAGTTCAATGAAAAGGGGGAGTACACAGCCTATGGAAACCGATGAAGTGGACATTGCCAGCACCCCCAAGAAGCAAAAAATAGAGCCCATAAAACAATTGGTGTAGAAGGGACATGCGAAGAAGAAGAATGTAGTAAAGGTACATCAGCAGGTGGAGCCTGAAGTAGCCAAATTGTAGATATAGGAATACGTATTCGAAGGGCAGACTTCAAGCAAGTTTGCATCCAAAGAAGAATGGCTGAGGTCTTACAGAGATAGAGCTGGAAAAACCTTCAAGGAAACAATAGAACTATACAGAGAAGCCGTACGTCTGCCTCATCCCAACATGGCACTAAAACCTGTACGGGATCATGCCACTTGTTACCACCTAAGTTGTACTTAGTGTTTTTTTATCAAGTGATCCTGGTGAACCGGACAAATATTTTTTGTTTGGAATTCAAAAGACCTTCGAAAGTGCTTCTGGGAAGTGCTTGTTGTACTATATCATATGTTCATACCCCCTTGGGGGAGTTGTAATAAATGTTCTAGCATGATAGTGTCTGTAAAAGACTTGGTATCTTAGAATTTATTTGTCAATCCGATCAGCCCATGGTGTTTTTGCCCTTGGTTATTATTGGTTGTTGAATAAACGACTGATAATTTCTGAGTTTTTCACTCCATACCTCCAAAGTTGGGGTGGTCAGCTTGGCATTTAGGCCTATTGAGGTTATTAGAGTCTATATGTCAATGTATAAACATGCTAGACATCATGGTCGAGTCATATGAACATGTCTAAGTCCCCTTAGGTTTTTTCAATTTTTCAATTTTTTAGTTTTTTCAGTGTTTTTTATTAAAATTTAATTTTTCCAAAACTTAGGCTATTTTTTAATAGTTTAATTGGAAAAATTGATTTTGTAATAAAAGTGGGCCAAATAATCAGTTTCAATCATGTAGGTGCTCATTTTCAAGCTAAGAGCACCATGTAAACCCATGGACCCACTATTTCCTAGTTTTGAGTGATTTTCCATCACTCAGGTAAGAAAGCCCTAAAAATTAATTATTGATTATTTTAATTAATAAATTGATGAATAATGGAGCAAATCCAGAATCATAGATCAGTGGATTCTCAACTGATTTGATTGAAATCAGTCAGATCTAAACCAGATTGACTGGGTCTGACAAATCCTTGACTGAAGGAGGTGATCAAATCAGACCCAGAGTTGATATTAAACATCCTTTATGGGGATTTTCACCCTCCCTCTCTCCTCCACATGTTTTGGCTCATCTGGATGAGTTTTGGTGGATGATCCAGTCAACAGGTTGAGGAGATCAGGCATTGATGGACTCTCATTTAGCTACAGTGATTTTTCTACTTGGGATTTGCACCCCCCCTGGGCTAGATCTCCTATTTTTTGTAAAGCACAAGATGCCTCTTCCAAGCTAGTTAGAGTTGGATTGAAGAGCTTACTATTGTAATACTATTGTAATCTTTTTATTGTTGAAATAAAGAAGCTTTGGAGGCCAAATTGTGTAATGCTCTCATATGTGTGGATTAAGCATTGTCTTACGACCATTGATGTTGCTGGCTTTTCTCTCAATTTCTGAATCTGAACCCTGTCTGGCTTGAACGATTCAGCTGAATCAATAGGAGTATAGTTGGGAAAGTAAGGTTACTTGTTTTTTTATATCTCATAGAATATATGTTAGAATATCTAGATTATACATGTTTAATAAGTTTATTTGCATGTAAATCTTGTCTCTTTTTCATATATGTATCCAGATCTGATGAGGTTTCATGCAGGATTGTGTTCTTAGCTTTTAGGTAGCAAGGATTGGATGAGCTATGGATCTAGTTTGAATCCATTGTACATCCAAAATATTTGTGAATACATTGCCCCTCTGTATTCCACTAACAACTTTCCATTGCAGATCTGCTTCAGCAACAAGCACTTCTCTTCTCCTTTTCCTCCTTCAAAATCAATGTTTTTTTGCCTGGTTAATTTTTTCACAGCTTTGATATTGTTTAGATATATTATCTTAAATTAAATTTAACATAGATCTATCTCCTCAAATCCCATAATCTAGATCTTGTTCTTAAAAGGTTTCATAAGCATTCTAGATCTAGATTTAGGGAAATCGTCCTTTTTGCATGGAATTTTAAAGAGAATTTATAGCTTGCATGCATTAGATTTATATTTTCTGTTATAAAAGATAAATCTAGCAATTGGTGCACATCATATTGGCTTCCTAAAAGGAAATCCAATATCCCAAGGAAATCTTGCTTTCGTTGGTTCCCCTTTTACCTTTTTTAACTAGTTTTAACTTAGCTTTTTTTGATTAAACGTAAGCTGACCCAAAGGTACTTTCAGAGTGATTTTGGGAATATTTCAGTCTAATAATATTGCTTGTTTTTAGCAGGTATAACATAAAATAGGAGGATCTGCTGTTTGAAAGTGACTTTTGGGCCTTTTGAATCCCCCCAGGGGTCTCCCTTTCTGACTGAAATCTTTAATTTTGGCACTTTGTAAGCTTTTGGTTTCATTCTGTATAAGAATCAAGAGGAATCATATCAGTTTTCTGATGTTGTAACCGCTGGTAATAAAAATTATTCTGAATAGGATCTTTCGAGCCCATTCCCCATCCCCCCTGGGGCGATTTGCGTCCGTGTCATTTTTTGCTTTTCGTTCATATTTTTTCAATATAGTATAGTACTAATATATAGGGTAGTATACTTTTATTTAAAATCATTTTCATATTCCATTTCTACTATTTTCAAAGTAACTGTAATACTTACCCCACAAGCCTCCTTTTGAGTCGAAAGGTGAAGAAAGGTTTGTGGTAGTCTAATTGGAAAATTGTGGTTTGCTTATCTTTTTATGTTTCATTTTCTATCATAATTTGTTTCAGTAACCATAATAAAACAAACCCCTCCTTGATTCCCCGATTGAGGTCCACTTGGATTGAAAGAGGTTCCTGGAGGGTTATCTTTTTAACAAGAACATCCATCTCAAAATTTACTAAAATTGACAAGACTCTGGAGTGTATGCTTTGTACTTGGCTATGGTTTGTATAATAAATCAAGTTGTATCAAAAGAACTTGAGTGAATAGAATAATTAGGATTCACTCTCCCAAATTGACAAACCATCAGGTGAAAATCCAACACCTAGATCAAACCATTACGGTGGCAAAATGCCCAAAGGAAGTGGGAACTCCTGAAAAGTAACGTCGGGGTGCCAATCTCTGTCACACCCTAACAGGTGCGTTATGAACAATAGCCCCAGAGATTCCATTCAGCCCACATATTCCTTGCAGGTAGCCATGAAGGTTTAGTTTTGGACATACTCAAAGTACTCTCGGGTATATCTGGAGTCCACCCCTTCGCCTCATTTTAATCAACTCATATTTCACATTAACTTAAAACATACCAAGAGGCAATTGCAAAACATTCACTCCAAACACATGCAAGTACATTGATTTTCTTTTGACTCCATTTTAAGGCACTGGTTATTTTCTTGCTATATATGTATATTGTGTCTCAGCATTGTGCTTTCGTGCGCTCATTTTGTATCTTGTCATCTATGGTTGTTTATGGTTAAATTTCAAACTCCTAAGTAATTCATTCAGTTTAACATCACCATACTAAGTAATTATCCCCAGTAACTTAATACGGTCTACCCCCCTTGGCTTCATTAGGAGTTGAGCCTAAATGGAGGAGTCAAGAACAAGGTGACAGCCTTGACTCGAGACTTTCCCCCAAGGACACACCGAGTGGCTTGAAGATTTCTGCCACATGACCCAGGTGTGTGAAAGGTGGCAACACAACTGATACCCTCAGCTTAGCCTTGGCAGTAGGGAACAAGGTGTCCAAGGTCAATGCCTCTCTAAAGTTCCCACTTCTGACATCATACACTTGAACAAAGATATCGGAGACATACTGAATACCAGAATGCTTAAAGATGCTATACAATTGTCCAAGTTTGAGGAGAGTAAGGAGAGGACTTCTAATCTTTTACGGAAGTCGAAGGTGGAAATCAAAGCACTTAAGGCCCAAATCAACAATTTATAGAAGGAAGCTATACAAATGGAGGGATTTGGGTAGAAAGGGAGTGTGGTCTAGAAATTTCTCGAAGACAAAGATAAAGAGATACAGGCTTTGAAAAAGAGGTTAAAAATCCCCAGTTCCCAGCTTGCTCAAGTAGATGAATTGGCTGACTTTGAAAAGGAAAGAAAATATTTGAATTCTAGGCTTACTGATAGCCAGGATAAGTTGTTGAAGCTTGAAGAAAAGAGGAGGCAATGGGAAGCAGATATCTAGCTCCTGAGGAATAGCGAGGAGGAATTAAAATATAGACTGACAGCTAAGGAAAGTGAGCTGTAGAGCATGAATACATAGAAGGCAATTCAGTCCACAGGTATGACTAAAGAAATAGACGCCAGCTCCCTCTGCAAAGAAATGTCCTAGATAGGCCTGAAGGATATCGAGCTCGTTAAACTGAGGTAGCAAGTCGAAGAAGTACAAAGGGAAAGAGTTAAAGAGAAAGAAGGTAGAGAACATGTTGAAGAAAAGTGCCGAGAGTTGACTCAGCAAAATGATAAGTTGAGCCAACAAGTGATCAGAAATATTGCATTGCAAGGCACAAAGCATATGATATGGGATTAGATCATCATAGAAGCTGACAAGTTCTGACCCTATCTCTATGTTGTTGAAGACCTGGAACTTGCTATGAGAGAAGCCAAGAAGCAAGTCTAGATAGTAGAGGCTGAAGTGAACAAAAAACCATTGGAGACCACATAAAATGCCATCACCTACATGAGATCCTTATCGGATGAGGCCTCTAGTAGTTATGGTATTCAAAATAGGGTTGCTATTGTCTCTATAGCCTGAAAGGTGATTGCTAAACACAGGATGAAGGAAATAGTGCAGGCCAAAATAGAGCTCATTGAGCACAAAATTCGAGAGGTCATCAAGTTGTCTAAAACTTTGACGAGTAAGGGGTTCCCCTTCTTCTGGGAAGAGATGGGTCCGTTACTGTCCCAAAAGGATTATAAAGAATGCCTAGTAAAATGCCAATCGAATCACAAAAAATTCAAAGATATACAGCAAGCATTGTTAGGGAAGACCATTTTTGACAAATTGGCCGATGATTTCAAGTTATGGTTTGACCTTAAGGCCATGTACTCCAAAGTCCCCAGGGCTTCATACTCGAAAGCGATGGAGCTCAAGGAGCAAGATTATGACATGGCCACGATGCCTCTGCCCAGTTTCGATACGTGGAGAATCATCTGCCAATATGGGTTAGTGAAGCTCCCACCACACCAGTAGAAATAGTAGTGACAATGCACAAAATATTTTCCAGGTGTTGCTCGCTCACCCGAACGATCGTTTCTCTCAAAAGGGTCTATACAGTCATCATCAACCAGATGGGAGTATGGGATATTCTTATGTCTTTTTCATCTCGTGTTCCACATTTCACTATCTGGTGGTTTCATACAAGCCACATCCGATATGCCACATAAGAGGCTGCTAGAATATGTCTTTTTGTTGTAACCAATTTTGATTCCCGAAGGTTGGTTTGGGAAATCCAGAATGCTATAAATATACCTCCCGAAGAAGGAGAATGGGTTGAAACCATTGTAATCTTTAGCTGTGTATGTTTTTCAAGAAAGTTTTAATATAATCGCAGAGCCGAGATCGACGTTTTTCACACAAGGATTCCAGTTTCATTCGCACTTACAGTCTGTTATTTCTTTTCTTATGTGAATGTTATTCTAGTTTCCTTTTCCATTTTGTTTTTCTTTCATATCTGAGACTTAGGGTATAACAACTCAGAATTCATACTTGCTATGCTCCATCTGTTGTTTCAGGTATTCACCAGAGTTTCTTCCAAAGTTAATGTAGAATTCATTTCTCACAATGCTCTACATTAATGGTTTTTTCATGTTCCTCCTTTTCACCAGAAAAATATGAATTGACTGTGATTGAGTGGCTACCTTACCCTTGTGATGAAAATGTTTGCATTTAAGTTTTGATTATCTCTACTGTATATCTTGACTACATCACCCAATGATGTTGTGTTTTGTTTCAACCAATTCCATAAGAGATTTATAGTTTCCATTTGTATCTATATATCTAACACAGTCATACATTTAGTGAGAGATCCCTCTCAGAAGAGCAGAAGGCCAGTTCTCTCTTCAAAAGCGGTTTTGATGTTACCTGGAAGCAAGCCCTTCTGCAACCTTTGGTTCGATTCTGGTGCTAACAAACTGGCACCGTTGCCACGGTTGAGTTGAAGATCATCCCTGGGAAGAATGACAAAGATTCAGAGGATAAAGAATTCCTGTGGGCAAACAGAGATTCTTACATGTGACGAAGGTTGTATCATTTTCCCTGGCGACTCCACTAAAATATCTGGGAGGCGATTCCACTGAGGAGACCAGTGATCATAAAGACGAGATCTATGAGGACAGACAGAAATTCCTGAAGTTGTTAAGAGGTGGTGTGTTTGTCTTGGTGACTCCAAATCTGCTTTGACCAGTATCATACTATATATCCTGGCTTCTAGAAAGATCCACACTAGAGGTAACTCTGATACCGAAATTTTACTCAGCGTGGATGATCCAGAAAGGATACTTAGAAATAGAAATAAAGAGAAATCGGGTTCTCCATTGTTCAATACTTCATTGTCTCAAGCTTTGTACGGATTAGATGACCCTAAGTGGGGAGTTAGGGCTGAAAGACTGCTAACCAAATCTAAGTCAGAATCTGACCTAAGGAAAGTTAGGGTAGACCCTAATACACTACAATCTTATCTTCCTGATTCCTTGTGGACAAACCTAGGAACCCCACCAAAAGCTAAAGATATAACCTCTGTCTTTTGAAATACCCAAGTACCCAATCCCTTATCCATTCTTAGCTGACCTACCTCAATGGATGCTACTAGATTCGCTCCATTGGCTTTACCTCTGGTCCTACACGACCTCCCCATGAATTATGCCCAAAGGATCACACTGTACGATGGGGAAGGAAATGTTTCAGTGAGGTACCATGTGGATAAGTTTGATGATTTTATTGACCTAGAGGAGGTAGATGATGAAGATGTCAAAATACGGCTATTCGCTCAAAGTTTGTCTGGGGAGGCCAAGAAATGGTAGAAGGATTCGCCACCTAGGTCTATCCATAGATTTGCTGGCTTTCAGACCATATTTCTAGAAAGATGGGACGATAAGCAAAGCCCACTGCAGTGATAATTTTAGGGGCGAATTTTAGCCCAGTGGGCTATTTTTCCATGTTTTTCTCCCAAAAAAGATTTGCCATTTTGCATTTTTTGAAGCCCTGTTTCACCCAATTTTGATGGGGTAAAAATTTTTCACCCTAAAAATCTTGAAATTATTATATAAATCATATAAAATCCTTGGAAATTAAAATATTTTTTGAAAAATATTGCCAATCATTTTATAGTTGGTGTTTTAAGAATTGGTAATATTCACCAACATTTATACACTTTTAAATAAGTATGTTTCCTTAAAATCATCCTTGGCCCACTGCAACTTTTGCCTCAATATAATAATCTCAAGAAGGGAGGTTTTGAATTTGTCCATGAATTTTCTAGCCAATTCATGCGGGTCTACAACTCGATACTTGCTGATATCAAAACTTCTCCCAGGGCAACTAAACTCCACTATGCAGACGCCTTTGACAATGACTTTGCTTTACTATTAAGAGAAAGAAAGTCCAACACCCTCCCAGTCATGTTCGCTGACACCCTAGAAGTTGAGGCCATTATGATGGCATGTGGGAAAATTAAACCCAGGGTGGATATTGATAGGAGAAAGGGTCAAGAAGAAGCACACCCTCTACCTTCGCTTCTTCATCCAGTGAAATAAAATTTGAGTTGATGCTCAAAACCATGGAAAAGTTGATGGACAGGATGACGGTAGAAGCCAGGCCGGTGAATCGGGAACCAAACAAGCCTCAAATGAGGAATCCAAATTTCAAGTGGCCAGTCCCTCCCCCACTGCAACCCAATAGACCAAGGGATGTGAGGAATCCAAGAAACCTTGAAGAGCAGACGCTCAGGCCTCCTTTCCCCGAAAACTATGTGGCTACTGAAGATGAGGCTGAGTTCGCCGAAGATCACATCCATCATTTCGGCGACCTAGACTCTGAGATTTACTTGACAGAAGAGGAACATGATATGTTCGCTCAAGTAGATGGAAATACCCTGACCGAGGAATTAGAGCAATATCATAAAGGGTATATGCATGCTATAGATGACACCAGGAAGATCAAACTGAGAAATAGGGACGTGACCAGACAGAAGAAAGGTGGTGACTCTACTGCTGAAACCACTATATTAAAGGAGGGTTAAACCCATATCAACCTTCTAGTAGTCATGCCGGTCCAGGGAAATAAAATGACAAGCAGAAAGGCCCGATGGTGACTATAAATGTGGGAAAAGAAAGAAGAAATGTGAAAATATTGGAACCAGTGGCGCCCGTAGAGCCGATCAAGACCTTCCCCACATTTGACCTCCAAAATGAGCTAGCTAAACTGAAGATATCAATTCCTTTTAAAGAATTGTTGAGGAATCAAGAATACAGAGACACCATCATGCATATGATTGTGAATCAAGGGGAAACTCACCCCGATATCTTGGAGCTGACCGAAGACAATCCTACCATTGTTCTAGGGTCTAAGATCGAAAGCGTGGACAACGAAGATGAGGAGGTGCCCCCCTTTTACATGAGCTTGAAAGTGCATGATATGGTGTTACACAATGCCATGCTGGATTCAAGAGCCTCACACAATTTGATGCCTAAAGGAGTGGTTGAAAGCTTGGGGTTGGAGATTACCAGGCCCTACAAAGACTTGTATTCCTTTGACTCTAAAAGGGTGAAGTGTCTGGGACTGATCAAAGATATGGTGGTTTCTTTAAATAAAATCCCCTCTAAGGTTGTGGTTATGGATGTCGTCATGGCCAACATTCCCCCCAAGTTTGGTATTCTGTTGTGGAGATCTTGGACTTCGAAGCTGAAGGGCAGGTTGCAAAAGGACATGACTTATGCTACCATTCCTGTTCGGAATGAGAGCAAGAGGTTATACAATGATAAGAGGTTTCCTTATGTAGTGAGTAGTTAGGCTTAGCCCGACATCCATCACATCTATGTCATTGACACAGACTTGGGGTCCTCTATTTTCTTCAACGATGTGCTCCCTTGCGACTCCAAGATCGGTGGGCCACACAAAGATGAAACAGGGGCCAGTGAGCTGGGGGCCAAGGAAGGAAGTCAGAAATATGAAGGACTGTGGAAAATGTATTTCGACGGCTCTATGTCCAAAGCTGGTGCTAGTGTAGAGTATGAGGCCTTGTTGTTGGGCTTACATGCGCTGAAGGATGTAGGCACGAAAAGGGTCCAAATTTTTGGAGACTCAGAGCTTTTGGTAAATCAAGTGAATGATTTCTATCAGAGTAAACATCCAAGAATGAGAGCCTACTGGAACGAAGTGTGGGATATGTTCATAAATTTCTTCACCGAACACACAGTCCAAGTGATCCGCAAAGATGAAAAAACAATGGTAGATTCTTTGGCGACTGCAGCAGGGAGATTTGAAGCTCCAGTGGCATGAAAGAAGAAATATAAGGTGGAGGATGTGAATAGACCTTCCATACTAGATAACACAAAAAATTGGCAGGTCTTCGAAGATGATATGCAAATCAAAATATTTTTGGATATGTCTAGTGAGTTTGTGAATACTCACATTGATGAAGGTGGCTCCGACCCCAAAAACCTCCTAGACGTCGAAAGGGAAGGATAAGAAGCCTTAAATACAGGGAAACTAGAAGACTCCTTGGGAGGTAAAGATATTGTCCAGTTGAAAACCAATCATATGCCCAGGGGCCTAATACCCTTAGAGTCTCTTTTCGACCAGAATGATGTAGCCAAAGAGCCTAAAGTCGAACCTTCCACAGACGCCATCGAAGATATAAATATCAGCACTGAAGAAGACCCAAATATTATAAAGTTGTCTAAGAAGTTACCTGCTGTGGAGAAATACAGGTACGTGAAGCTGATGAAGAAGTACATGGATGTGTTTGCATGGAGTTATGAAGATCTCAAAGAATATGACACCTCCATCACCCAGCACACCATTCCAATCAAACTCAGAGAAAAACCTTTCGGGGAAAAACTCCGAAGGATCAATCCAAAGCTAGTGCCTATCATTGAAAAGGAAGTGAAAAGATTGTTCGATGCAAAGATAATAGTTACTCTAATATTTTCCAAATGGGTGGCCAATTTGGTTCTGTATGAAAAAATAATGGGGAAATACGGCTATGTGTGGATTTCAGGAATTTGAACAAGGTCTCTTTGAAAGATAATTACCCTTTGCCCAAAATGGACCAGATCCTGCAGCGGGTGGTAGGCTTAGAAAGGATATCCATGATGGACTTGTTTTTTGGGTACAACCAAGTGAAGGTGTTACCTGAAGACAAAGAAAAAACCACTTTCACCACACCTTGGGGTACCTTCATGTACGCAAGGATGCCCTTCGGGTTGATGAATGCTGGAGCAATGTTCCAACGTGCCATGGATATCGCTTTTGCAGAAGAGAAAGAAAAATTTGTGGTGATATACATGGATGGCATTACTATGTACTCCAGGTGGGATAAAGATCATATCAGGCACTTGGAAAAAGTTTTCATCAAATGCATAAGGTATGGCATTTCCTTGAACCTTAGGAAGTCAAATTTCACTTTGGAGGAAGGGAAGTTGCTTGGGCACATCATCTCAAAGGAAGGGATTAGGATCGATCCAAATAGGGTAAAGGGCATTATGAAGGTTTAAGAACCAAGGAGCAAGAAATAAGTCCAATCCTTTCTCGTTTAGGTCAACTTCTTGAGAATATTCATCCCTAGCTTTGCCGAAATCCTGATGGACATCACTAACATGCTAAGGAAGGATCGTGAAATTAAACGAATGGTCGGAGCCAAGAAATCTTTCAAAGGTATAAAACAGGCCATTTCAGAAGCTCCTGTGTTGATCAGCCCCAATTTTGAAAAGGATTTTAAGGTATTCTCTTATGCTTCAGAACACACCGTAGCGGCATTATTGCTACAAAATAATGATCAGGGTGAAGAATAACCTATAGCATTCTTCAGTAAGATATTGAGAGACAAAGAATTAAGATATAGCATAATGGAAAAACAAGCATATGCCTTGGTCAAAGCCTTGAAGGATTTCAGGATCTATCTCCTCCATTCTCACATCATCGCCTTTGTACCATGTAGCGTGGTGAAGAGCATGCTTACACAACCTAACCCTAAAGGAAAGAGAGCCAAGTGGGTTGCGGTGCTCCTAGAGTATGACATAGAAATCAAGCCCATGAAGTTGGTCAAAGGGTAGGGATTGGATAAAATGATGACAGACTCCCATTGTGACTCTTTGCAGCTGAATTTTTTGGCCTGTCAATTTGGTCTACAGGAGGCCGAGGTGCAGGTGAAGCCAGCTTTCTCTGCGTCCCCTTGGTATGCTGACATTGTTTTTGTATTGCAGAATTTACAAACTCCTGTTGGTCTAAGCAAAACCTGAGCTATATCCATAAAACTGAAATCTACGAAATTTTGCATCATAGAACAGTACCTCTACTGGAAGGACCCTGGGGGGATATTGCTGAATTGTCTTCTGGAGGATGAAGGTCGATGCGTGGCAAAGGAGTTCCATGAAGGGGACTATGGGGGGCATCATTCCTGGAAAGTCACTGCAAGAAAGATCTTGAGGGAAGGATTTTATTGGCCTTCGTTGTTCTCAGACATTTATAAGGAAATGATGAGGTGTTACCAGTGTCAAATCTTTGAAGGAAGAAGGAAGGTGGTGTCTCTTCCCCTCAACCCTATATATGTGGAGGCTCCATTTCAGCAATGGGGGTTAGACTTGATCGGTGAGATAAAGCCAAACTCTTCTAGATATCACAAGTGGATTATGACTGCCACTGATTACTTCACAAAGTGGGTCGAAGCCATACCCTCCCAAATGTCTATAGAAGAAGTGATAATGGATTTCATAGAAAACAATATCCTAGCGAGGTTCGGCTACCCGAAGCGAATCGTGACTGACAATGCCCCTACATTTAAGTCCAAGAAGATAATCAATTTCTGCCATAAATACCATATAAGCCCGGTTCACTCTATGGATGATTACCCACAGGGTAATGGTTTAGCTGAGTCCTCTAACAAGATCCTGGTGAGGATTATTAAGAAGCTATTAGAGGACAACAAGAAATCTTGGCACACCAAATTGAAATATGCTTTGTGGGATGACAAAATCAGCACCAAAAGGGCCATCGGTATGTCACCTTTCCAGTTGGTATATGGGGCCGAGGTAGTGTTCCCCACCTCTCTGGGAATCCTAGTCATGAAATTATTATGAGATCCATTAGATGAGCCGAATCCCATTCAAAGAAGGACAACCAGATCATTGAGATTAATGAAGTAAGGGACAAGGCTTATGATCAGGTCCAAATACACCAAGAGAAGATGAAGAATACCTTCGACAAAAAAATAAAGGAGGATGTTTTCAAAGTCGATGACTTGGTGCTGAAATGGGACACCCCCCATGAAGATAAATTGAAACACAGGAAGTTCAACCATTTATGGGTAGGTCCTTACCTTATTGCGGCTCACAGATGAGATAACGCCTTCATCTTAAAATATTTGGATGGGTCACAGTATGAATGAGGCACAGTGAATGGGAGGTTCCTAAAGCATTACTTGGAATGAGGGGACTAGGTCCCATGTACCATAATGTAAATACATTTCACTTTTCAATCAGTACAGGTGGTGAATCAGAATATTTGAAGCCCACGGAGAAGGCCCTAAGATCAGAAGAAGTAACCATCCTTTTAAAGTTCATTTTTGTTTCAGACAATTAGATGATCTAAGATTTTCAATGGTTGAGGCACCTGGTCTATGGGGGTTCTTTGCTACCTCACTGGGAGGATAGCATCCCTTGTGGAGCCAGCTGTTAACACATAATTAAAATTTTGGCATGGGTGTTCCTTACGTTCTTTGCCTTGTCGAGAAGTGTCGAGTAGGCAGCAGAAGGAGCTGATGGTGTGCATAGGGTAAGGCACATCAACATGATAGTTTGAGGATCGGGAAAGTAGAGCTGAGAAAGAGTGTTGGACATGTTAAAGAAAAGTCCTGATCTATGGCTGCAGGTGATTAGAGGGTAGATCGACGCCATCAGATCATTTCTCACGGTGAACTTGCTCGACTAAAGACCACTCGTCATCCTCGCGAAATGGTTTAAAGCTAAGACATATCCGGCGATCGGGATTATACCCCGTGAAAATCTATGGTCAATAGTCATTTCGTAGCCCAAACTTACAAGGAAAAGGATGCAAATACAGATTGTGAAACATGGTGCAGGCCGTTTTGATCAACGGTGCTCGTATGGGAAAAGGCATATCGGCGGCTATAATTCATTTTACGATCTGGAGTAGAAAGGTAGGAAACAAAACTTCAACATGCGAAAAAGGCTGGGGTCCACTCAGATCGACAGTTGTGAAGGGAGCTGATCCTGATCGATGGCCACTCTGCATACACACAGAATAAGAACATGTGTAGAAATGGGAACCCCATAGATCTATGGCCCGAGATAGCAGAAGGTGAATCTAGGGTGTGAGCCACCCAGGAAATGCATGAGGGTTAAATTGTATAAAAAACTATAAAGAGGCCTATGCGAAGCTACAAAGATTTGTCTTTTCTGAACCCTCAAAGCTGTCAAATATCCAAGTCATGAATAGAGTGCCAACTCGGACCATCTAGGGGACCACGTTCCAAGACAAGGTAGGCCCTTGATTACTCCCTCAACATTATTTGAAAAAAATGTCTCAATGGGGGTGATGGAGGTGAGAGATGAGATAGAACCAGAGGTATCAGGTTGAGATATAGAGGAACACCTGTTAGATTCAAACTATGATGTTTGTAATACCATCCTGATGGGAGAAACTATTGAAACTGCTAGGGGCAAATTGGAAGATCGTAAGGGCCTGGGTATGGATACCTGCGGTGTTTTTAAGTCTTTCTTTCATTTCTTCTCTATCGACCCAACCCCCTAGTGTCTTGAGTTTGTCGAGTGGTGTGCAGAGAATTTCTCTACCATCAAAGGAGTTATCATGAATAAGTCTAAGTCCAAAATCCTTTGCCCTGTTTGAGCCTCCGTCATCCGTAAAACCCTTGATATCTTTGACACATTCGTCAATATATCCCAAGATTACCGGGAAGAAGAAATTATACACTATTTTAAAGAGTCTACTGATGAAAGTAAAGAATCCTTCCTGAAGAACTATTCTAAGCCTGATAGTGGACCCGTTGACCTATCTTACCCATTGACCTCAGTCGGTTCAACAAAGAAACTCAGTGGTGCATATCCCTAGCTAGTCAATTCCTAGGTCTAGATACCAATGCGTACGTCCCAGAGTCATTGTTGAGTCTTTTATTTGTCTTAGATACTTTCCCGGCCAAACCTGAATTGCCTGGACAGTCAAGTCAGTCTTGTCACCTTATGTTTGATAAGTTCTTAGCCGAGAACATTCGTTCTCAGTTAACGAACTTCCACGATGCCAGAACATTTAGGTTCTAGTCCTTTTTGCTGAGGATGTTCATATCCTACAATGAGGAAGACTTCCAGGTACCAAAGTTGGCCATCACCGCTGAAATGGCCACTGATTACTGTAAATTCATGAACCAATTGATGGCCAAAATATATGAAGTTTTCTTTCAGGAGAGGCTTCCTAGGGTGTTGCCGAAAATGAGGAAAATGCTGCAATTGTCGAAAAGAAAGATGATAGGGGATTGGTTCCTCTCAGATTTTGGGATCACCATAAGACTGTATGGCTTCGTACATCCTCCGTACATCTTGCCAGCTTTCTTGACACCCAGGATTTTCTGCTTGGAATTAATTCGACAAAAAATTATGGTTGAAGAAGAACACTTCTTGAGCTTCAAGAAGTGTTCTAATTTTTTTTTTCCTTGGAAATTAGGACCATACACAGTTAGAAATAGGGATGCACTGACCTTGGTCTCCAATTTGCTCAAAGGCATGGAATTTCCCCAAGAACAAGCAATAAATTATGATCCTCACCAGGTTATCTCCAAGAGAAAAATATCTCTCAAATGCCTTCCCTTTGAGCACATAGAGGTTCCTAGACTTAGATAAAAAGTGAATTGGGACGATTTCCCTAATCTTTCCCCAATGGATAATAGCGCCGATCAGGACACGGGCTCGCAGCTTCCTGGAGCAGTTTCCCCCCAACAGGATTTGGCTGCTGTAGTTGCAGTCGCATGGGGATATTCATCATTGGTCAGTTATTCTACAAGTTCAATGAAAAGGGGGAGTACACAGCCCATGTACACCGACGAAGTGGACACTGCCAGCACCCCCAAGAAGCAGAAAATAAAGCCTAGACAACAATTGGTGCATAAGGGACATGTGAAGAAGGAGAATGTAGTAAAGGTACAACATCAGGTGGAGCTCAAAGCAGCCAAATTGCAGATACAGGAATACGTATTCTAAGGGTAGAATCCGAGTGAGTTTTCATCCAAATAATAATGGCTGAGGTCTTACAGAGATAGAGCTGACAAAACCTTCAAGGAAATAGTAAAACTATACAGAGAAGCCGTGCGTCTGCCTTAGTTCAACATGGCACTAAAAACTGTACAATATCATGCCACTGATACCCTCAGCTTAGCTTTGGTAGTAGGGAAAAAAGTGTCCAAGGTCAATTTAAGCCTCTCTAAAGTTCCCACTTCTGATATCATACACCTGAACAAAGAGATCAGAGACATACTGAATACCAGACTACTTAAAGCTGCTATACAATTGTGCAAGTCAGAGGAGAGTAAGGCAAGGAATTCTAATCTTTGAAGGAAGTCAAAGGTGGAAATCAAAGCACTTAAAGCCCAAATCAAAAATTTACAGAAGGAAGCTATACAAATGGAGGGAGCTGGGCAGAAAGGGAGTGTGGTCCAGAAATTGCTCGATGACAAAGATAAAGAGATACAAGCTTTGAAAAAGAGGTTAAAAATCCCCGGCTCCCAACTTGCTCAAGTAGATGAATTGGTTGAATTTGAAAAGGAAAAATAGTATCTAAATTCTAGGCTTACTGATAGCCAAGCTAAGATGTTGATTCTTGAAGAAAAGGGGAGGCAATGGGAAGCAGATATCCAATGCCTGAGGAATAGCGAGGCAGAAATAAAATCTAGATTGATAGCTAAGGAAAGTGAGCTTCAGTGCATGAATACAGAGAAGGAAATTCAGTCCATAGGTATGAATGAAGAAGTAGACTCCAGCTCCCTCTCTAAAGCAATGTCCCAGATAGGCCTGCAGTATACCGAGCTCGTTAAACGGAGGTAGCAAGTTAAAGAAGTAGGATAAATAGAAACAAGGTAGAGAACAGGACGAAGAAAAATGCAGAGAGCTGACTCAACAAAATGATAAGTTGAGCTGACAAGCGATCGACAAGCTTGCCTTGCAAGGCACAAAGCATATGATATGGGATTATATCATCGTAGAAAATGACAAGTTCTGACCCTATCTCTGTGTTGTTGAAGACCTGGAACTTTCTATGAGAGAAGCCAAGAAGCAAGTCCAAATAGTGGAGGCTAAAGTGAACAAAAAACCATTGGAGACCATAGAAAATTCCATCACCTACCTGAGCTCCTTATCGGACGAGGCCTCTAGTAGTTATGGTATTCAAAATAGGGTTGTTTTTTTCTATGTAGCTCGAAAGGTGATAGCTAAACATAGGATGAAGGAAACAGTGCAGGCCAAAATAGATCTCACTGAGCACAAAATCTGAGAGGTCATCAAGCTGTCTAAACCTTTGACCAGTAAAGGGCTCCCCTTCTTCTGGGAAGAGATGGGTCTGTTACTATCCCAGAAGGATTATAAAGAATGCCTATTAAACTACTGATCAAATAAAAAAAAATTCGAAGATATGCAGTAAGCGTTGTCAGGGAAGACCATTTTTGACAAATTGGTCGATTATTTTGAGTTATGGTTTGACCTTAAGGCCATGTAATCCAAAGTCCCCAGGGGTTCATACTCGGAAGTGATGGAGCTCAAGGCACAAGATTATGACATGGATATGGAATCTTTTCCTAGTTTCGATACATGGAGAATAATCCACCAATATGGGTCAGTCAAGCTTCCACCACACTAGTAGAAATAACAGTGACAATGCATGAAAGATTTTCGAGGTGTTGCTCGCTCACCTGAACGGTCATTTCTCTTAGAAGGGTCTGTACAGTCATCATCAGCCATATGGGAGTATGGGATGTTCTTATGTCTTTTTCATCCCGCATTCCATATTTCACTGTCTGGTCATTTCATACAAGCCGCATCCGATATGCCACATAAGAGGCTGTTAGAAGATGCGTTTTTGTTGTAACCAATTTTGATTCCCGAAGGTCGGTTTGAGAAATCCAGAATGCTATAAATATACCTCTCGAATAAGGAGAATGGGTTGAAACCATTGTAATCTTTAGCTGTGTATGTTTTTCAAGAAAGTTTTAATATAATTGCAGAGCCGAGATTGGTGTTTTTCACACAAGGATTCCTGTGTCGTTCGCACTTACAGTCTGTTATTTATTTTCCTATGTGAATGTTATTCCAGTTTTCCTTTTCCATTATGTTTTTCTTTCATATATTAGACTTAGGGTATAACAACTTGGAATTCATACTTTCTATGCTCCATCTGTTGTTTCAGGTATTCACCAAAGTTTCTTCCAAATTTAATGTAGAATTCATTTCTCACAATGCTCTGCATTAATGGTTTTTTCATGTTCCTCCTTTTCACCAGAAAAATATGAGTCAACTGCGATTGAGTGGCTACCTTGCCCTTGTGATGAAAACATTTTCATTTAAGTTCTGATTATCTCTATTGTATATCTTGACTCCATCACCCAATGATGTTGTGTTTTTTTTCAACCAATTCCATAAGCAATTTATAGTTTCCATTTGTATCTATATATCTAGCAATGTCGTACATTTAGTGAGAGATCCCTCTTAGAAGAGCAGAAGGCCAGTTCTCTCTTCAAAAGTGATTTTGATGTTACCCAGAAGCGAGCCCTTCCGCAACCTTTGGTTCGATTTTGGTGCTAACAAAAACTCTCTGGCAATGTGTCCTATCTTATGACAGTTGTAACATTGATATTTGGAGTAGTCTCTTTTCTCATTGTTATCTCTTTTCTTTTGAAAATTATTCGGAGGTTTATATTTCTTGTGACTATTCTTATTGATGTTTGACTTTTTTCTTCTCTTGGTATGGGTAGCTAGATATTGATCATATTCATTAAGTAAGGATTGTCTGTTAGCTACTATATCCTCTTGTTGGATGCAGTCTTCAGATAGAATGTCAAACTTCATACTTTCTTTTCTAGCACACAAAGTCTCTATGAATGAATCTGAAGGTCTAGTGAGACCATTGAGAGCAGTCATGACTAGTTCATCTTCATCAAGGGAGTCTCCAACAACATCTAATTGTTCCTTGAACTGGGAGACCCTTGTGAACTAATATTGAACTAGACCCTTGTGAACTAATATTGAACTGATTCTCCTTTACTCATCTTAGTGCTCTTCATTTGAGCTCTCAAATTCATATTTCTATTGAGGTTCCTTCCTTCATACATTATGGAGAGGGCATCATACATTTATTTTTGTGTCTCTTTAGATGAAACTTGAGGGATCAAGTGATATTTGATACAATCAACAATGATGCTCATTGTCTTGATTAGGTATTTATGTTGCTTCTCCTTACCTTTATCTTCTTTTGGTTCTGGGAATTCATCCTTGATATGATTATAAATATCATTCTCTCTAATAATGAGACCAATCCTATACTTCCATTCTCGGAATTTTTAAATGCCTTCTAGTTTGTTCTCAAGCTTAGTGCTTGGGGCCATCCTATCTAGGATGTCACTAAAAATTGAAATTTATCAAAATGAAATGATGACCTTAGCAGGAGATGCGCTTGATTAAGGCAAGTTGGTCGGCCCACTTGGTTTCTGGAGATCCCAAATCTCCATGCTTCGAAACTTGCTTGCAAGGTTCCAATTTCTACAGAATTTCTTGTTTTGGTTTTCTGTAGTTTTCTGGTTTAGGGCCAAAATACTGTTTGGATTTACTAGAGATTCAACAAACCAAAAAATTTGATCCATGGCTCAATAGATGCACTCCATAGAGGCGTAAATTTATATGTAAGTGATATTCAAAATTCCAACTTTTGTAGAAACCCTAATTTCTTCCAGAGGGAGAGGAGAGAGAGTTTCACCTTGTGAAAGATGTTCTATTTAGGATAATTCTGATACCATGTTAAGGTTTCATATGCTAGGATAGATATCTCTAGTGTTTAATACAAATTCACAACATTAAGATATATAGAATCACTGAAAGAAACAAAATCACAATATAGACACAGATTTATCCTGGGAAACCCTCAAGGGAAGAAAACCCAACAAAACTTCCTCTGTATAAGATGTATATGATAAAACTCTAAAAACGGTATTCCTCATCCTTGTTGGTATGCCCCTCTCTCTTTATCTCTTTCGTATGTGCTACAAAAGTGAGTTTGTCTGTGTTCAAATGAGAAGCACAACCACTCTATTTATACTCTTTTTGCCAACTGACTTTTACCCTAATCAAGTTGGCCCCACTAAACTGTCTAGTTTGACTTCACCTAGGAAATCACAACAAAATATTTTATTATATTCATTAGGGTACTAATGACTCGACTTACAATGGAGGCTTTACCTCATGACTCTATGATGACCAATTACAATAATAACATCCCAACATAGGAATAATAACATCTCCCTTGGGGTACATCAGTAAAATACATTTAGTCTATCCTTTGAAGTTACAATATTTCAACATTCTACCTCTTTGTTCAAATCAAGGATATTTTATTCCATCTGTCATTTTGAATTATGATCATCCTCATGGGATTTTGGTAGTTGAACTTTTAGAACATGATTCTCATTTCTAAGTTCTAAGAGATTCTTTTCAAATTCAAAGCTTGTTAGACATGCATTCCGCAACTCTACCTTCCAGGATTAGATTTCAAGTTCTTGTTTTCTTATTAAATTGTCTTCCAATATTTCTTTAGTCTTGTAGGTGATTATCTCACTGTCTTTTTCTTGTAGATTTATTTCAATTCTTTCTCCTTATGTTCTAGTAGTCTTTTGAGCTTGACAATTTCTTATGATTTCTTTTTAATTTCTATGGTTGACTTCTCAAGTTTATCTTTCAAAGAGTTGTATATGCCTTCTTTGATTCTGGTAGCTTCTTCACATTGGATTTTTAGATCAATTATGGTCTGTGTGTCCTTCTCAGATTCTTCTTGATTTCTCTTCTCAGATTTGTCCAATTTCTCTTGCAATACCTTGTTTTGTTCACAAATATTTTTCACTTCCTGTGAAACATTAGTAATTTCACTGTCTATCTTAGTATCTAGTAAATTTTGATCACAATTTAGAGAGAAAGGATTTTCATCACAATATGAAGTATTTCGTTCTAAAAATTTGTTCTTTATCTTGTATACTTGATAAACATATCTCTTTAAAATCATTACAAAGAGAGTGTTCAGGGGGCATACCTTCATACTTACCTAGATATTGTATTGACCCTATTCAGGTACACAGGGTACTCCCAAAATACCAAACACCTAGAGCAACCATTTCACACAAATAGATCATAGATCAATAAACCGATGTTTGTCATGTGGTTAAAACCCTTGAGAGGGAAACAATCCAATAGAAATAGCTACTTGGAGTAATTTATTATGCAAGAGAAATAAATTTAAAAATGAGCTTCTCATAATCTATCAACTAGCCAAGGACCCTCCATGATCTTTAAATAGAGATCATGGACCAATCGGGTCTTAAGCCACAGATCAATGGTAGGTATGATCTAAGAGAAGTTGAACCATCATATCACTTTATGTCTAGAACATATCACGACCGTCGGATTATAATTTTTACAAATGCATACTAATGCATACTAAAGAAATACACTTTACCTAACATATATATTACACAAGTTGATCTTAACTAACTCCCAAGTGTCTAAATATCCTAACATCCCCCCTTAAGAACAACTTGGGATAGGATTGAAATATTTACAAAATTGACACCATTAGGAGAAGGAAGGAGGCATTAGATCCTATCCCCCCTCAACGACACATTCCTAAACTCCTAACATAGATCGAAGTTTAGAAAAATTTGCTTCTGTAAGAGAATTGGTGAAGATATCTGCAACTTGGTCATCTGTAGGGAAATAGAGCATTTCAAGAACATGATCATGAACAAGTTTTTTGATGAAGTGCATGTGTAGCTCAATGTGTTTGCTGTGTTGATGTAGAACTGGATCTTTGGCAAGCTTGATGGCACTTTGATTGTCACACCAAAGTGGAGTAGGCTGCTTCTACTCGAATCCAAACTTTGAAAGGATCTGTCGAATCCATAAAGCTTCCTGACTAGCATTAACTGTGGCTTGATATTATGCTTATGCTGAAGAAAGAGAAAAATATTTTTGGTTCTTACAAGCTCAAGTGATATGTCCAGATCCCAGACTAAAAACATAACCTGCAGTAGACTTTCGATCATCAGGATTTCCAACCCAATTTGAATCAGTGAAACCAACCAACAAAGGTTTCGTCCATGTACTGTAATGAATCCCAAACTGAATTGTACCTCGAATATATCGAAGTATTCTTTTTGCTGCTTTCCAGTGACTTTAATGAGGTGTTTGCATATAATGGGCAACATGACCAAGGGAAAAGGAAAGGTCAGGATGAGAATGAGTCAAGTATAAGAGACTACCAACAAGTTGATGATACAAGGTCACATCTACTTCAGGGGAAGTACAAGTGGCAGAAAGTTTGACTCTAGATTGGAAGGGAGAAGGGGCTGGTTTACAATCTTCCATTTGAAAGCAATGAAGAATATCACAAGAATACTTAGACTGGGAAAGAAAGATTCCTTCTTTGGTTTGCAATACTTGGAGACCAAGAAAATAATACAAACGTCTTGAGTATGACATTTCAAAATTTTGCTTATGACTAGATTTCACATGGGTTAAAAGTTTAGGGTCACTACCAGTAAGGATAAAATCATCAACATAAAGAAAAAGTATGATGAGATGGTTTCCTACTTTCTTGGTATAAACATTGGGGTCAGAATGACATTTAGAAAAACCAGTGTCAAAGAGAAATCTATCCATTTTTTCATACCAAGCTCTAGGAGATTGCTTAAGGCCATATAAGGATTTCTCAAGGCGACAGACAAGGCTAGAGTTATCCTGAACATATCCAGGAGGTTTTTCCATGTAAATTTCCTCATGTAAATCACCATGTAAAAAGGCAGACTTGACATCCATTTGATGGACTTCCTAGTTATGTAAGGCTGCAAGGGAAATAACAAGGAAGATGGAGTTCATTTTTGTGACAAGAGCAAAGGTTTCATTGTAGTCAATCCCTTCAACTTGGGAAATTTTTTTGGCAACTAACCTTGCCTTAAGTCTTTAAACACTTCCATTTATTTGATGCATACTTAGTTTTGTAGACCCATTTACATTTGACATGATTTCTTCCTTTTGGAAGAGGAATAACATCCCAAATATCGTTCGTAATTAAGGAATGATATTCTTCATCCATAGCTACATCCCAATATAGATTTACTGAATCTTTTGCAAATTTTTTTGGATCATGATTCTTGAAAACTTGAGCCAAAAGAGAAGAGGCTGACTGAAACTGAGAATGTGTTCGACGTTGATCTCTAGGATCACTGACAAGATCACCGACTGCTTCACATGTTGAACGGACCCATCAAGGAAGCATTGGTGCTGGTGCAATTGGAGGAACACGAGCAGGGGGAGGCAAAGTTTCATCCACACTGTCATCATCAGAAACTAGAGTTGAAAATATATCAAGGAAGTTGGAAGTAGAAGAAGGCACAATCGTCGAATTAGGCTTGCAGGCCAAAGATGGCACACCCGCCAAGTTAGGCTTGTAGGCCACCAGATTTTCGTCAAATTTAACATCTCTTCTAATGATTATATCATGAGAATGTGGCTGAAGAAGTATATAACCTTTTACATCTTCAGAATATCCCACAAATATGCACTTCTCACTTTTAGGCTGCAATGCTTTCTGTTTTTCATTCGAAATGTGAGCCCATGCTTCACTACCAAACATACGGAAGTGACTTACACCTAGTTTGATTTTACTCCATGCTTCTTTCGGTGTTATACCTTGTAAAACTTTAGTGGGTGTGAAATTAACTGTGTAATTTGTACAATTTATGGCCTCAGCCCAATATTGAAGACTTAGTCCCTTAGATTGGATCATACAATTAGTCATTTCTTTTAAAGTGTGGTTCTTTCGTTCAACTACACCATTTTGTTGTGGTGTATATGGAACAATGTGTTGTTGTTGGATTCCTTGTTCAATGCAGAAAGTAGGGAAATTTTTGTTAACATATTCTCCTCCATTGTTAGATCTTAACTTAATAATTTGATGACCAGATTCTTTTTCAACAAGGGCCTTGTAGGCCAAGAACATGTTAAATAATTCACTATTAAGTTTTAGGAAGTAAACCCAAGTGCGTTTGGAGTAGTCATCAATGAAGGTTAAGAAATATTTGAAACCAGAAAAGGGAGCAGATGGAAGAGGACCACACAAGTCACTATGCACAAGCTCCAAGGAAATCGAGGCTTGCTAAAAGGCACATTTGTCAAAACTGTTCTGATGATGTTTTCCGAGTACACAAGCAAAACAAACACCATCCTTGCAAGATACCATCGGAAGACCAGTCACCATATTTTATTTACATGGTTATTGCAATGAGAGATAATTTAAGTGACCAAAATCATCATGCCAAAGTTTTCTCAAGTTATCAGTATGAGCAACAAAAAATGAAGGAAAAGGTGATGATGCAAAGTTGTTAAATTTGTACAACCTGGTAATATCATCAACAGTTCTAGTAGCAAGGAAATTTTGAGGATTTTTAAAATCCTTGAGTACAACTTGGTGAGTTGTAAACATCACAATTTTATCTTCACTTGAATGAGTAATTTGATAGACTGATAACAAATTGTAGGAAATTCTTGGAACACATAGTACATCATTGAAATGACCATTTTCTACTAGAACTATTCCAGATCCTACAACACTTAGATATCTATCATCACCAACAAATATTTTTTTTGTGTTACATTCATGCATAATAGAAAATATGGCTTGATCCTTAGCCATATGATAATATGCTCCATAATCAATGAGCCATTCATTTGGAGTAGAAGAAGAGGATGTAGTTTAAGAGTAACCAGAAGCACAAAGTGCATGTCCATGAGAGGTATATTTTGAATAAAAATCTATGTTGATGTGGTGCTTCTTCATTGCTACTTCCAAGGCTGTCATCTTCTTGAAACACTTAGATTCATCATGATTATCTTTCCCACAAAAATTGCAATGATGCTCAGTCTTCTTTCGTTTTGGCTTAGATCCATTGTTATTTTTTAAAGGATCTGACTTAGAGGGTTTGGGACCTTTGTTTGGTTTATTATTGTGAAAATTCTATTTCTTGGGAGGCTTGGACTTTTCTTTCTGTTAGGACAATAAGGCTTTCCCAGATGTATCTACATTGTTAATTATTCCAAGATGAATGAGCTTATATTGCTCTCTAATTAAAGAATCACAAAAGGATTCAAGACTAGGCTCTTGATAGCTAGTTGTAGTCAATGATTCTTTCATGGAGTAAAATGTAGATACAAAAACAAAATATGCAGGTCCAAGTTAGGAAAGAATATGTTAAATACATTGTTTTTCTTCTTTCTTAATCTTGCATTCTTTACATAAGATTCTAAGAGTTTTATACTTAGATAAATAATCTTGAATGCATGAAAAATCACTTGGATTCAAAGAAATCAACTCATTCTCAAGTTGATGACCTCGAATGTTATAGAGAAAATGTCCAATGGCTTGGGGTGTACCACAACAGATAGAGAAACCGCAGAAATCAATCCCTTCTCAATATGCAAGAGAAATAAAACATCTAACACTAAAGGATCTCGAATCATACCTTATTCTAGATGGTTGAAGTAGATCCCCGTTGAGCTTTTTTCAATCTCGCTTGCTTTAGCAATTTACTCTCAACAACAATAAATGAGGAAATCATGCTATATAATATAGTGTTAGGCCTACTCTAGCATATATAATATATAATGCATAAGAAATTAAACACATCCATGGATTCAATATTCATTTAAATGTGCATCATTGGACATGAAAAGATATTTCTATTAATAAAATCAGATATTACATAAGTGACAACCTTTTTCGACACGTTTGCAAATCGTAGAAACCGAGTCCTCCACGTGGGCCTCCACCACCTCAATCCTCCATCTCTCGATAGTAAGCTCACAAGAAAATGCAATCTTGGGAAGAACACTAAGTGCTCAAAGGGATAAAGGGATGTGGACTCAAGTACAAGAAAACTATGGCAATAATGGATTATAGTTTTCTTGCCCTTCAATTCGTCCCTTTCAATGTATCCAAGGGGTTCCTTATATAGTGCTTCAATGGGGTAATCGAAGGTCAAATCTGAGTGATCTCAAGGCATATGGAAGGCTAAGGGACAAGTGATTTGGATCCACATCAAGCAAAACTCCAAAATTATTTGGACTTATGCACACATCCTAATGTACACGGGTTTAAGGGTAATATCTGTGTATATACGCGAGAAAGGGATTAAAAGTCATGTACAACAAATAATAGGTGTTTTTAGGGATGATATTGGAAACATCAAAGGTACAATAATGGTCCATGGGGTACAAAGAGTCTGATAGCAAGCTCACAAGAAAATGCAATCTTGGGAAGAACACTAAGTGCTCAAAGGGACAAAGGGATGCAGACTCAAGTACAAGAAAACTACGGCAATAATGGACTATAGTTTTCTTTCTCTTCAATTCGTCCCTTTCAATGTATCCAAGGGGTTCCTTATATAGTGCTTCAATGGGGTAATCAAAGGTAAAATCTGAGTGATATCGAGGCATATGGAAGGCTAAGGGACAAGTGATTTGGATCCACATCAAGCAAAACTCCAAAATTATTTGGACTTATGCACACATCCTGATGTACACGGGTTTAAGGGTAATATCCATGTATATATGCGAGAAAGGGATTAAAAGTCATGTACAACAAATAATAGGTGTTTTTAGGGATGATATTGGAAACATCAAAGGTACAATAATGGTCCATGGGGTCCAAAGAGTCTGTAGAGGGATAGGGAAGTACATAAAAGTGTGATCAACCAGGTGTGGTAAAATCAGCTGTAACATAATATGCAAAAACAAAATATGCAGGCCCAAGTTTGGAAAGAATATGATAAATACATTGTTTGTCTTCTTTCTTAATCTTGCATTCTTCACATACGAGTCTAAGAGTTTTATACTTAGATAAATAATCTTGAATGCATGAAAAATCACTTGGATTCAAATAAATCAACTCATTCTCAAGTTGATGACCTTGAATTTCGTAGTGTTTCCCAAACACAGATTCCAACTTTTCCCAAGCTTTATCAGGTTCATCAATTCCAGATATGTGAAATCACAAATTAGTAGAGATTGGCATCCCAATCAATCCATGAGCTTCATCACATCTATTTTACCATTTTATTTTCTTATCATCATCAGTGGGTTCTATTTCTTTCCCTGAAGTAATTCTGAAAAGTCCCCTACTTAATAGAACATCCTTCATATGAGACTTCCATGAGAAATAGTTAGAAATGGTGAATATAATATCACAAGGAGCGGCCATACTGTAAAATAATGGTTGAAAGAACAGAAACTAACTGTATTGATGCAAAGAGCTCGAAAAATTAGTCTGTTTAAAAAAAAGGCACTAAAAAATGATTCTGGATGATGAAGTTATGCTTGATCAAATAAAATGTTGAGGATGTCCCTAATAGTGGCATGGACGATATTAACTTGGCCAACTAAAAAAAAAGACCCCCCTTCTTCCCAAGATGAACCTTTGACAATCACTTATAAGAAAGTTTCTTTTAAGTGAATCAATTTTGTAAAATAAGTGATGTTCACTTTTATAGTAATGTTACTTTTAAATAGTGCAACAATAAATTAAAAGACTTAAGAGACTCACTTTTTATTTTATTTTATTTAAGTGAGATGCACTTTTACAATAAGGTAACTTGAAAATAGAAAT
This sequence comes from Pseudotsuga menziesii, assembly GCA_001517045.1. Lineage (NCBI taxonomy): Eukaryota > Viridiplantae > Streptophyta > Pinopsida > Pinales > Pinaceae > Pseudotsuga > Pseudotsuga menziesii. Next base: position 314,413 of record LPNX010929042.1, on the reverse strand, counting down.
TGCATGCACTAAAAGGTAACTTAATAAGACTTGAACTCAAGACCTATTAAGGAATGAAGCAAATTTGAACCAAGTGAGCTAAGTTTAAAAGGTACGTAAACGAAGGGAAAGAGGAAGGGTTTTTTTTTTTTACTCTTCTCTCTTGGTCTTCGTGCTTGCCTTTTTTTCTGCAAATCACAAAAAAACTGAAAACAAAAAAACATTTCCACACAATGGGGTTAGATCTTGGTTAGCTTACCTGGAAAGTCTACATTTTCAAGTTTTCTCGCTATTTCTAATTCGCTGCAATTGCACAAGGTGCACGACAAAGAGCATACGTAGCCGAGAAGACAAGAAAAAAATTTCCCTTTCTGTTTCTAATTTGCCGTGATTATGCAAGGTGTATGGAAAAGAGAATATGCAGATAGGGAAGGCAACAGTTTGAGACTAAACAATAAATATCTAATAATAAAATTGATAAAATATGAGAGATTTAAAAAAAAAAATCTGTAACTGTAACATTATACATTCATATTTGCTGAAATGGGTGTTTCTGGATCAAACAGAAATGATTTTCGATGAAACAAAAACTATTTCCCAATGGAAATGGTGCTTCGGATGCAATGGAACAAATCCCATAGGCCACAAATGCATAGAAACTATAGAACTGAAAACCCTTTCAAATTTTCGGCAACACCGGTTCCAGATCTTGATAAAAACCGGAAGCGTCTCTTCATAAACGCTCTGACACCATGTTTCGGTACACAGGGTACTCCCAAAAGACTGAATACCTAGAGAAACCAATTCACACAAATATATCAATAGATCAATACACTGATGTTTGTCACGGGGTTAAAACCCTCGAGAGGGAAACAATCCATGGCCCCAGCCAAATAGCTACTTGGAGCAATTTATTATGAAAAAGAAAGAAAGTTACAAATGGGCTTCTTATAATCGATCAACTAGCCAAGGACCCTCCATGATATTTAAATAGAGATCATGGGCCAATCAGGTGTTAAGCCATAGATCAATGGTAGGTATGATCTAAGAGAAGTTGAACCGTCGTATCACTTTATGTCTAGAACATATCGTGACCATTGGATTAGAATATTTACAAATGCATACTAATACATACTAAAGAAACACACTTTACCTAATGGATATATTACACAAGTTGATCTTAACTAAATCCTAAGTGTCTAAATATCCTAACAGACCCGTCTTTTGCTTCTTGTTCTTCATTTGAGTTTAGCTTATGTATTTTGAACGATAATTATTTAACTAAGTTGCACTTTCCTATTTTCTCCTTTTGGAGATCTATTATATCTTCAACTGAATGTTTCATAACCTCTTCTTCTTGTTCTTTATTGGAGTAGAGTTGTTATAATCTAATCCATAGTTCCTTAGCTGATTTGCACTTCCCTATCTTCTTCTTTTGGATATCTGTTAGGATTGGATGGATTCCATAACCATGGAATTATTTTTCTTTTCTTCCTTCTAAGTTGATGTTTTCACTTTCTTTGGAGGTATATATCAGGTAACAACTGACTTCCGTACATCAATTCCTTCTACCTCAATATAAGTTTGCATTCTCATTTTTGAGATGAAGTAATAATATAATTCATAGGACAATGGTACTTCATTCATTGAGAACCCCATGGTGTGTCAAGGATCTACTTCAAGCTAGTAAGGATTTATTGTGAACCCACTCCGATACCAACTGCTAGACACACCAAGTACACTAAGAGGGGGGGGGGGTGAATTAGTGTGCATGAATTTTATTACATTTTCAATTTTAACAATCAACAACTTATTCAATATTATAGATTATAACATTATCATTATGTCATCATCAAAATTATTATCATTATCACATCATCATCACATAAGAAGCATAGCATGATACACAATACACAAAATTTTACATGGAAACCCAAGTCCCAGGGGGGAAAAACAGAAGCCTTTATAATAATAATTATCTAGCAACAAATGGAAGAATGGAATAAACCCCTTATTGCAATGACTTCAATTCTCCAGCTGCAACTAGAAGGAGGATACAAACCACTAATTTACAGGCTACAACCTAAAGGAAACTCCAACTCCCTAGTTCTTCATGTGCTACAACCGGAAGGATGCTACAACCCCCTTTCATTGCCCCATCTTGGCACCATTATATGAAAATATAAAATGTTGAACCATGATCACACCGATTGGACCTTCTAATCAACAATTGTACTACACTGCACAATCTATACCACACTACACAATCACTTCCAATACTAACCAATGCTCATCATCTGATCACTACTAATGAACTAAACACTATTCAATGCACCTCAACAATACCACACTTCTTATCAACTTATACAATTAACATGTCCAATCAAGTTGTACCGATCAATCTATTGCTTAGATCATCTAACTGAGTCAATCTGAGTCTAACCAACAAACTCATTCCACCTGATTCAAACCAACTTCTCATACAACTCAGCCAATATGAATTAAACCAACTGCACATAAGGAAACCTGTTCCAATCTTGATCAACTGAACCAACCTATACCAAGCTTCCTATGTACCAGTTCCAAATCAATCATATACTTGTGTTAATCTAATCGAGTTCTTTGACAATCAACCAACGCTTGTTACTTTTCCTAGTTCATCAAGTAAGAGACATATTTGAGCAACTAAGATACTTCACATATGGTCAACCAAACTTTGTCCAATAACACTCAACTCAATGACACCACAGCCAACCTCAATCATAGTCGAGGAAGACTTGATAGTTAAACATGACAAACCTCAACCAAGAATACAAAAGACTTAACAACCTATGTAAAACTCAGTCAATCTCATAAACTCTTAGACATAGAAGGTTTTTTCACTTCGCTCAATTCAAGTAAAAAAATCAAACAAATATCAAGAAAATAATCACTTACAATACTGTCAAAACTTTCCATTAACAGTTAATAATAGTCTAGCTCCACTTAGGTCAACGACACTGTTATCACTCAAAATGTACCTTAGGTTGTAAGAAGGAAATCTCAAGGTAACCACAAAACCAAGGTTTAGGAAAGAAAGTTGGATTCTTTCTCTCTAGAGAGGGATCTCTCAATGGTTGTTTAATCAAGGCCATATATGTAAATAAAATGAAAATAAGATTGTAGTGTTCGTTGAAACAAGGAAAGTAAACATTGGGCTATGGAGTCAAAATATATGTTTATCAATCACAATTCTATTTGCATGGAAACTTCTACAAAGGCAAGATAGCTATTCAGTCACAGTCAACAAGATTTTGTCTGCTGTAAAGGAAGAAATAATGAATAGACAATTAACATGGGAACCTATCATAGATGAATCCAATGCTAAATTTAGTGGAAAATATTGGTGAATATCTAAAAATAATAGTCAGAGCATATACATATGAATTCTGAACCATCAAACACTCGTTTCAGATATGAAAGAAAACATAATGAAAGGTAATAACATGAAAACATTCACATTGAGAAAGGAAAATACAGACTATAATCATGAACAACACATGAATCTTTGAAGAAAGGCCAACTTCAGATATGTGATTTATTAAAGATAAGTTTTGAATTACATAACTTAACTCTCACGGGTTCCAACCCCTCTTCCATTGCATTCAGTGGTTCTTATAAATTTGCTCCATGAGATGAAATTAAAAAAGCTGTTAAAGTTAGGCACAACTGCCTTTACATGTGTCATTTAACCCTTATTAACTACTAACTGATTCTAGAAGTAAACTAAATGCCTAATAACTATTATGCAACATCAAATCCTCCACGATCTTCCTTGTCTTCAACCATGCAACGTGTATTTGGTCCTTCCAAAATTTTCTAATACCCTCCATTGGTCTGCAGATGGCAATTCCAAAGTGGACATCTCCTTTGATAACATACACAATTCTATATGATCCTTGTAAGAATAATTTTGTAAGTGTGCACATGCTTCCTTGAAAGAAAAAAATATTTCAAACCCGTCTTCCAGCTTGTTAACAATAGTCTTGTGAGATAACGATTGGTTCATATCAATGAAATTTGTGTGATCCAATATAGATTGAATCAACTTGTCTTGATACTCCTTCTAAGTCTGCATAGTTCCCTTTTCTCCCCAAAATAATGGGAGTCCTTTCTTGAATAAAGGATTAAACATATCTATGAAAAGATTCAATTTATGTGCCATGATGTTGATTTTGGCCTGGACTGCGTCCAAACACTGATACTTGTGTTGAGGTTAGAAATGGCATTTTTTTGACCATCCTTATTTACCTCTTTTTTCCCTATCCTACCCCATTGAGCATGCCGAATAGATGTTTTTCCCTCACTCTGCTCTTCAAGCCACCAAGGTATGATTGGTTATTGTCTTATTTTATTAATACTTATGATTGTGGTAATTAAGGCTTTATATCTCTCAATATCCTAACATATGATGGTTTATAAAGGTATTTTGAGATATATAGACTACAGGAAGATTGGGCTCAACATGCTACGAAAAGGATGGGAATTCATTGCTCAAGCTGATCGCCATCCATCCTACCATTGCCCAAGGAATGCGGTCCTAGTATATTATTCCAGGAAAAGCTATACAAAGATAGCTGCAAAAAAATGCGATAGATTTGGAGGTCAACAGTGCACCGCTGTTCGTGTATAGATGTGATCTGAAGATATCATTATTCCTGGGTCAAATTAACAGTTTCCCTATATTTCCTATCTTTCATCCTGCCACGGTTGTAACAGATGTTGTAATTTAGGGCGCCTGAAGATCAGAGATATTCATGGTTGCCTAATAATAGGGATAGGATGTTATGATTTACATTGTATAAATATGGAGAACTGTTCTGAGCCAGGGGTTGACCCGTAACCAATTCATTGTATTAGCTGTGACTAAGAGTTGTGTAATCGATCTGCCTTTTTAATACAGGGAGTTACTTCAGATCTAAGGGTTTTAACATGTGTTCATCCAGCATCTCTGTGTGAAGGCTGGGCCCACATTCCCACAGGGATTGCTGAGTTAAATAAGGCATTTTACTTATTTCGTCGTGTGATGTTATATTAATTTTATTTCTTCATAGGAAGCTGTAACGGTTGTGGATTTACAGTGTGTTATTAATTGCATCTCTTGGAAATTTGTAGTGGCATGGTGTGACAATCAACTGAGTAGGTAATTATTCCTTATGCAATTCACGTGGTAGTTGTAACAACTTTGTTCATCCTTAGATATTTTAGTTGTTGTTTCCATGAATCCTTGCAGTTTGTTCCTTACTTTTATGGTTGCAGAATTTCATTCCTGTACTTTGAATTCATAGGATAGCTGAGCTCAATTTCTATACTCTAAATCCCTAGATTAACATTCAATTCATTTCTTTGGATTTCTAGAATAATCACATTAAGATAGTTGGGTTAATCATTAAGTGATTTGGAATAGGATCTCCTTTTCTGCAAAAGTAGTCTAGATGTGATTTCATCTTTCAATTTCTAGATTAAGAATAGCAGAAGGTAATTGTGACTGTATTCTTTAGAAGGTAACTAGATTAAGTGGATTCTTGGGATGAGCATATCTGAACAGAGGATAGGATTGTTCATTTACAACAATTTAGTGTTTAAGCATATATTGTGCATGTTATCCTTGAAATACAAGACTTCCCTGGGTTGACAATAAATATTGCACACTTTGTATGTTAGCTGTAATTCACTTGCATATTGGGTGCCCAACAACTTGTTCACTACCTTTCTGGACCAGGTTATGATTGATATTCTATCCCTAATATTTTCATTCTTCAAATCATCCCCTATTAATCCATTCAAAAATTTTATGGCATTATTGGCATAATCAATTGGATTCTTATTTAATTTCTCTTTTGTTTTTGTCACACTTTGTATGGATGACTGAATCACAACCTCTTTGTCTAAAAAATAGTTAAGATAAGGTCTCAATTTTCCTGCTTCTTCTATAATGGAATCCCAAATGATATACTTTGCCCCCTACACTGATGATTGACTTGCGACTTGTTTCGTCAATTTGTCATTATTGGTTTGTAATTCTTGGCATTTGGCTTCCCAATCCTTTATCTCTTATTCCCTTTTCAATGTCAATCTTTCCATATTCTTATTCTAGTTTTTCAATCTAGTCGGCTCTAATTCTTCAAGGCTAACCTCTGACATATCCTAGATAACAGTCTATTCACTGCGTTCATTAGAAGGAGGAATTTTTTTGCATTCAAGCTCTTTCTCCTTCTCTTGTAACTCCTTTTCTTTCTCCTGGAGTTTCTTTTCTAATTCACCAAATTTTACTTTGATAGTATTCTCACTCTCAACTACAAGAGTCATGTCTTTCCGCCATTGTTTCTCTTTTTCTACAAACTTTAATAATTTGGTCTTGCAATTTGTCAATTCACTACTCAAGCTCTCCTTTTCCTTCCCAAGCTCAACCAATTCAGAAGCTTGTATTAGCTATGTAGAAGGTATATTCAACTTCTTTTTTAACAGTTGAATGGCATTCTCCTTTTCATTCAGCAATTTTTGTATCTCTGCCCTTTTATCTGTTTGGCTCTTAGTAGCCACCAAATCTGTCTGCAATTTCTTTATTTGTGCTTGGTGGGATATGTTCTCCACCTTTTCCTGTATTACTTGATTCTCAATTTTACTCATACTGGTATGCAGTTTTGATATATTCAATGTAGCTTTTAACAGATCAGTAAAAAGAATGTCCCCTGTTTGCTTATGCAGATGTATCATATTAGGGATGGGGATATTTTCTAGATTCATTTTCAGTTAAGCAACCATGTTCTTGGTTTCTAGGGCCAAATTTAGAGTGTTTTGAGAATAATCTCTAACAGTAACAAGAGACACATCTTGACTAGATATTTTTCTCACTTTTGCATATAACTTTAAATCTTCCTATGAAGCTATATATTTATTCTCCTTGTACTTATCCAACAATTCTGACCGATTTTTGAAGTGAGAGGTAGAATTAGTTAGTGTATTAGCAAATGCATACTCTTTTACTTCAAAGGCATGCCTTATTACTTGCGTCTGTTTCTTTTTCTTACCTTTGTCTTCTTATATCACTTAGATTAGCTATCCTTCTGCTTCAAATTTCTGCTTCTTTGGAGTCTTGGATGTATCCTCCTCTTTTGTATCCATAGCATCTGAAAACTCCCTTTTGTTTGTTCTTTCAGAGTAGCTAGCCAGGGGTGTAATTTTCTCAGCTACTAAAACCAAGCTGGAGGTGCTAGGCTGTAGTGAAGTGACTTCCCTTACATAGGAAGTGGAGTCTTCATGCATATAAATATCCCTTTGGGTCTCATGGGGATAATCTAACTAGTTTGCAGCCTCTAGTATTCCTGCAATTTCAACGTGTTCAAAAGGATTTCTTTTTTGAAGCTATCTTCTGATTGAGATAATGTGATGGGGGTCATCGTACATAGCATTTTCTGTAAAAGACCTCCTATATTTCAATTGAATTTCAATCATTGGGAGGGAAACTTTGTTTTTGATGATAAATGGGCCTACAACCCATGGAAACCTGATCTCAGTGGACTTATTAAAATTCATAAAATGTTCAATCTCCACTATTATTCTCTATCTGATCAATTCCATCGAAAATACTCTAGGAGTAAAAAATGTAGGTAATATACAGAGATGACGAACAAACCCATAGAACCTGATTACTGTACCTTGTTCCAAAAGGAACTAGTCACCAATTCATTTTTCCTCGAGATACCTTCAACATGTCTTTCATTTCTGGAAATACCCTAGGTAACTTCTTCTGGAAAATAGCACTATACACTTCAGACATGAGGAAATTCATAAACTTTCTATAGCCCCTATTCATTTTCTCTGTAGGCCCCATCTCAGGGAGATGTAGGTTCACCTCATTGAATGACAAAAACATTTTCAACAAATAGGATTGAAATCTGAAACTTTTGGTCTTGTAGAAATCCATTAGCTGAGAATGAATATTCTCAACCAAGAATTCATCAAATTTAAGGCATGAATATTGTACCAACTAACTAGACTCTTTAGACTCAACATGACAAGTACTTAGAGTAAACAATAGGCTCATGAGGGGTTCAGTGAAATACTTGTCTGTATCAAACCCTAAAAAATAACTCATCAAGGTTATAATACACTGAGTTTCTTCATTAAAAATATTTGCATCCACACGAAATGGCTGTTTTTGTAGCTAAACATCAGATTTGAAACAACTTTTGAAGAAATTCAGTTTCTTTTCATTTGTAGACTCCCTAAAATACTGAACTATGGACTCTTCAATGTATTCTCTAGACTTTAGTGTGAACTCATTAGGGACTAACAGGGTGTTTCTAACAACCAGAGGACTAACTGGACAAAGTATTTTTGAGATAGTGGTATCCATAATCACTCTTTTAGTAATGCTGCACCAGTCAACGAATTCAGGGTTTTTAGGGTTTGGTTGGTAGAGAAATAGTGGAAATAAGACTGATATACATTATGAATATATGTTCCCTGATCCTTAAGAAGTTTTAACTTATGTTTGACAACATCAATAGGTCCATTAATAAATATAGTATCAAATACTTCTGCATCTTTTTCTTCAAATAGTTCTTCAATTTTCTAGTATTCTGAGTTTAGAGCTTCTTCTTCTTCAACTTGATCCATTTAAGTACTTCCAATGGAGACAAAAGGCGGACCTAGTGTGTTGAAAAGTGGCCCAAGGGTTCTATGTGAGTTGGTTGCTTCTGCATAGTCCTTATCTTTTGTTTTCCAATGCATATAATAAACTAATTCCCTAATTCCATGTGCATGGTATTGTTATATTATTTTTATCTTCATATTAGTCTTGCATCTTTTGTAGTGGAAGTAGTTCTTAGCCATCCATCCTATATGATTTATCCTATGCCGTCGATATTTCTCCTAGCCTAAGTCCTTTGTTTCCCTCCATTGCAATGCTTCCTCCCTTATCATTCATGCAGTTCGCAATTGAAAATTGAATTATAGCCATTAATATGAATGTGGAACTATATTATTTGTTGAATTTCACCTGACTTATCCAATTTCACATATTTCCTTTCAAACTCAGAGTGAGCATGTTTTGGTTGTGAAATGATCCTGGACCATAGATCTTCCTTAGATCAAATCTGCACCCTTCATTTTCTAGACCCTTTAAATCCATTTCGCAAATATGCCAATTTTCTTCTTCCTTGCACCTTCAATTTGCGAAATAGATGCTATCCATAGATCTACATCTATTCAAATCTAAACCATTTATCTTACCTTTCCTTCACCTTCTTTTCGCAGCCTCAACAATTATATTCTCCATTGCACCTTTGAGTTGAGAAATTATCTTCAGCCATAGATATTAATCGTTCCTGCATCTCGACCATCCAATGGTGCAGTCCCTACCAAATTTTGCAAATTTGGGAAGTTCATTTGTTCATGCTTCTTCAATCTATGAAATGATTGTTAACCATAGATCAGGATTGGATTTTAATATGAGCCATCGGAAGATAAATCTCGTACCCAATTTCACAAATCTCCAACATGAATTTACCCTTGCTTGTTTACATTGAGAAATTAATTTGTACCTTGGATCAAGAGCCCACCCAAATATCCACCGTTCGAATTTGCTGGGCCTACCAGATTTCATTGATTCATAAATTTTATTTATTCATGCATGTTGTACTTGCAAAATCAATGCCCTCTGTAGATCTATTTTCACCCGAGATCATCTCCGTTGAAATATGCGGGCCCGACAGGATTTTGTAGATTTGAAAAGTTGAATATCCCATGCAAGTTGTCATTGTGAAATGATCCTTCGTTGTGTATTTATTCCATCATCATATATCAGTCGTTGAAATATGTGGGGCTGACCATATTTCACTAATATGGAAATTTCAATTATTCTTGCATATTGATACTGCAAAATGGCTTACAACCGTTGATCTGCTTCCACCTATCCATCTGATGATCGATGCTTCCTACAAGTTAACATCCTTCCTTCAATACCAAAAATTATTTAAACCAGGCATCTTACCTTTGCGAAATCATATGTAACCTTTGATAATGTTTTCTATACATCCATGCCCTCCATTTCTGTCACCATTTAACCCTGAGAGGATTTTTCTTTTCAGACTCATTTGCAAGGTTAAAACTTTAGGATTTTCAATTATTTTTCATTCCAAACCTAGGAAAAAACCCTCAGAACACCTTAGGAACTTCATTAACACCCCTCTAGGTCATATAATAAAACAAATTCAGACCTTACTCTTCATTTAACTGGCCTAACCCCCTTCCAACCATTTAGCCCAAAATAGTGCTAACAGATGCATCCAATCGAGGATGTTATCCTTCCTATGAGGTAGCAAAGAACACTGTAGACCAGTGTCTGATCCATTGGGATGTTCCCAATCTTTCCACACCTTTAACTTCTATTGTTTGTTTTTTTGTATATATCAAAATAAAAATGAAGAATTAAAGAAACATGGCTACCCCTCCAGATCATAGGGCCTTCTCTGCAGGATTCAAATCCTTTGACTCACCATATGTACTGATTTTAAGTAAAGAAATATATACAAAATATATTACAAAAAATACCTCCTATCGTTAGGACAAGTAATGTTTTAGAAATATTCCATTGAATGGGCATCCCTTTAACTAAGACCCATCTTGATGCTGTAGAATGAATGAATTTTCCCCTCTGTAGGCTACAATGATATGTGGACCTACCCACATGTGATCAAACTTACCATGCTTATATTCCCTAGGAGCATTCGACTTCAAAACCAATCATTAGTCTAGAATTGTTCTTCTTTAACCTTTCTATCAAAAGTGTTCTTCATTTTTTCATGATGTATTTGAACTTTATCATAAGCTTTTCCCCTCATCTCATTCAATATATTATTTGGTTTATCCTTCTTTGCATGTGATTTGGTTCATCCTCCCACTCCTGCAACAATTTCATGACTAGAACTCCCAAATATGCTGGAAAAACAACTTTAGATCCCTATACTAATTGGAATGGTGACATCCCAATGTCTCTTTTTGTGCTGATTCTGTCATCCCACAAATCATATTTAAACTTTGTATTCCAAGCCCTTTTATTTTCTTCTAACAATTTATTAATTATTCTCACAAAGATTTTATTGGAAGACTCTTCCAATCCATTACCCTGTGGATAGTAAGTAGTAGAATGGTTAAGATTGATATGTTATTTACAATAGAAACTTATCATCTTCTTATATTTAAAAGAAGCTACATTATCTGTCACAATCCTCATGGGACAACCAAACCTAGCCAAAATATTATTTTATATAAAATCCATGATCATTGCATATGTAGCTCTACTTGTAGGTATTGCTTCAATCCATTTTTTGAGGTAGTCTGTTGTTGTCAGAATCCATCTATGCTGACCTGAATAATTTGTATTAATTTACCCAATGAAATCTAATCCCCACTACTGAAAATCTGCATCTACTGAAATTGGAGTAAGAGGAAGTGGAACTAGTTTCCTCTTACCATAAAAAATATGGCATTGGTGATATGTAGTGGTATCCTTATAAACATCAAAAAACATTGAGGGCCAGTAAAAACCAGCTCTTGGAATCTTATTTGCTGTCACCTTCCATGAGTGATACCCTCCACAATCTTATTTATGGAACTCCTTCATTGGCTCCTGAGATTCATTTTCCAATAGGAAATTTAATAGCATACCACTAGGGTCTTTCCAGTACAGGTACTGATTCAAAATATAGAACTTTGCAGCTTTCAATTTCACATATATTTCTCTTGTTTTACTCAACCCTGCAAGAGCTTGTAGATTTTGCAGAACATATACAATCTTAGTGTGCCATGGAGACATGGAAAAATATGACATTACCTGCATCCCTACATCAATCTAGTTTGAGTGGTTGGACAAGAAACTAAGCTGTAAGGATTCACAATTAGAGTCTGTCATCATTTTTTCAAGTCCTTGTCCTTTAATTAACTTAGTAGGCTTGATTTCAATATTTTATTCCAATAGTACTGCAATCCACTTTTCTCTCTTCCCTTCTAGATTTTGTTGAGTGAGAATACTCTTCACCACATTGCTTGGAACATATGCAATAATATGTGAATGAAGAATATAAACTCTGAAATATTTCAAATATTTTACCAAAGCATAGGCTTTCTTCTCCATGATATAATATTTCAGTTCACCATCTCTTAATACCTTACTGAATAAATCTATGGGATGCTCAACATTCTGATTGTTCTTCTATAATAAGACTCCAGAAATAGTATGTTCTGATGCATAATAAAATATAAAGAAAATTTTATTGAAATATATACTTACCAAAATTGGAGCTTATTTGATATCCTTTTTAATATCCCTGAAGGACTTCCTGGCATCCACTATCCACTTTATCTCATTATCTTTCTTTAGCATGTTGGTAATATTCCTCAGTATCTCAGAAAAGGTAGAAATGAACCTCCTCAAAAAGTTTACTTGAACATTGAAGGACTATACTTATTTCTTGTTACTGGGCTCCTCAACTATTATAATTGCACTGATTCTTTTTGGATCAATTTTAATACCATCCTTTGAGATGACATGTCCTAGCAAATTTCCTTCTTCCAATGACAAATTAGATTTCCTGGGATTCAATGATATGCCATATTTCCTGCATTTCAAAAAACTTTCTCCAAATGTTTGATTTGTTCCATGTCAGACCTGGAATAAATAGTGATATCATCCATATGAACAACCACAAATTTATCTTTCTCTTCTGCAAAATCAATATCCATGCCATATTGAAATGTAGCCTCTGCATTCATCAAACGAAAGGGAATTTTGGCATACATGAATGTAACCCATGGTGTAGTAAATGCATAATTTTCTTGGTCCTCAGGAAGCACTTTGATCTGCTTGTATCCTGAGAATCCATCCATCGCAGAAATCCTTTCAAATAAGGGATGATTTTAAGGAACCATACTTATTTAAAAGTCTATAAATGTTGGTGAATATTACCAAGTCCTAAAACGCCCACTATAAAATGATTGGCGATATTTTTCAAAAAATATTTTAATTTCCAAGGATTTTATATGGTTTATATAATAATTTGGTGATTTTTAGGGTGAAAAATTTTTACCCTATCAAAATTGGGCGAAACAGGGCTTCACAAAATGAAAAATGGTGAATCTTTTTTGGGAGAAAAACATGGAAAAATAGCCCACTGGGCTAAATTTCACCCCTAAAATTATCCCTGTTTCAAATCCCACTATTTTTCGCAGAATATGATCCATATTTGGCAATGGGTAGTTGTCCTTCAATGAAACTTTGTTAATATTTTTGAAATCTACACAGAGTCTAATTTCACCTTTTTTCTTTCTAACATATGCTAAATTAGCTAACCATTTTGAAAATCTTAATGTCACAATTATTTTAGCATTGAATAGATTTTTGATCCGTTTCTCTATTATAGGAAACAACATGGGGTTTATTCTTCTCAGTTTTTGTCTAAAATAATTTTCTCTAGGATTTATTTGAATGGTATGTTGGATGATAGAGGTAGCATCCTCTTTGAGGTATTCATAACTCTAATAAAATACATCAATGTATTTCTTCATCAGATTGATATATTCTTCTTTTTCTTTTGTAGGTAATTTCTTAGACAGTTTTATAACTTGTGGAGTTTCTTCAGTGCCTATATTTTTATCCTTGACAGCATGGTCAATATGTTTCACTTTAGGATATTTAGCAACATCATTCTGCTCAAAAAGTTTCTCTAATGGAATTAGAACTTTTGGGATAAAATTTCTCTTTAGCTGAATTATGTCCTTTCTCTCTAACATATTTTCATCTTTTTCATCTTCATTCTGTTCATTATCTTGAAATTTATCTAAATCATTTTATGTGTTAATTTTAATATTTACAAACTCATCAGACATTTCCAAAAATCTCTTTATCTGCAGATCATCATCAAAAACTTTCCAGTATTTGGAATTGTTTGGTATGGAGGGTCTATTTACAACTTCAACATTATATTTTTTCTGAGAATGGATGGGAGTTTTTAATTTACCAGCATCTATGGCCAAAGAATCTACCACTTGATTTTCAATTCCGAGGATTACTCTGATTTTTTGTTCTGTAAAGTAATTACAAAACATATCCCATACTTAATTTATGTAAGCCCTCATCTTGGGATGTTTTTTTTGATAACTGTCATTCACTTGGTTTACTACAAGTTCATAATCCCTAAACAACTTTATTATTCTTTCTCCCATCTCCTTTAAAGCATTCAAACCAAGTAGTAGAGATTCATACTAAACCACATTATTTGTACATTCAACAGTCAATTGATGGGACAGAGCTTTGAAATATCTTATTGGAGAAATACTATACACACAAACACCAACACTAATCTTACTTATGGACCCATAAAATTACATAGTACACAACCCTTCTTCATTCTGCTTCTTGTCTAAAGCTTCTTGTCTTTTTGAAAATTCATTGTCTTCTTTAAAATTAATTTGTGTAGTAATTTCAATATCATTTCAAGGGCCATCATTGAAAAATACAGAAGATCCTAGATTAGTATCAACAACATAAATGGGATGTTTTTTAGTTTTATCTCTACTGTTGACTACATAAGCTAACCTATTCTCTCTATACAATCTTATGTTCCCTCCAAATAAAGGAATGGTGGCATATGCCATATCAATTTCTAAATTTCCCTTCAATTTTTATGCCCAATATCTTGACAACAACATGTCAAACTTGGGAGGATTATTTGCCACTACAACATCCATAACAATGCTCTTGAATGGAAGTCGTGCAATGGTTACCACCATGTCTTTTGTCAACCTCAGACATCTTAATTTTCTGGAATCAAAAGGATACAGGTATTTATAGGGCCTAGTAATATCCAACACCAAAATTTCCACCACCACCCTTGGCATAAGATCGTGAGATGCACCAGAATCTATCATAGCATTGTGCAATATCATATCATGTGTATTTAGACTCAAATAAAAAGGAGGAACCTCCTCCTCATTTGTCTCTTCAATTTTCAGACCAAGGACAATAGTGGGGTAGTCATCTGCCACTTCTAAAATATCTGGGTGGTCATCACCTTGACTCCTAACCAACTTTGTAATTTTTTCCTTGTATTCATTATTCCTCAATAACTCATTAAAGGGAATATAAATCTTTTTTTTCAAATTCAGTTTGCAAGTTCAAGGATGAATTTGGTTTTTCTACATCAATTGATACTAGCTGCTTGTTTTCTTTTGGCTTTTGTTCCTTATTATAAAAATTCTTATGTACAACAGTATCTTCTTATTTTTCCTTTTCTTTTTCTTTTTCTCTGAATTTTGTTTACTAGTAGAAGGATGATTTTGGTTAGGCCTTCCTTTATTTATTGTTACATTGCAACTTCTCAACTTCAATTTCTTTTGAACATCATCAATGGCATTTTGATACCCTCTCAGATATTTTTATGAATCTACCTATGAAATAGTACTCTCATTATCTTGAGAAAACATATTATGCTCCTCTTTAGTAAGGTATATATTAGCATCAGTATCATCAAAGTGATGAATTTTATTTTCTATTGGATCTTCTTCTTCTCCTCCCTCATCAACCAAATTCTCTAGAAATGGCGGTCTTATTTTCTCATCTTCAGGGTTTATTTGGTTTCTTACAAGAGGAGCTGGTCTTATAAAGTTTGGATTTTTTATTTGATTTTCAGGATGCTCTTTGTTAGGTGGTCTGTTATCTAGAGCTAACCTGTCCATTAGTCTCTCCATAGTCTTCATCATTATCTTAAACTTGACATCACTTGTAGAGGAAGGAGAAGAAGTGGATGGTTGATTTTCTTGTCTTCTCCTATATTCCTCTACTCTATTTTTCATTTTCCATGAAGCCATTAAGTTTGCTTCCACTTCTAGAGCATATTTAAACATAGCGGGAAAACTATCATACTTTCTTTATCTTGACAGCAATGCAAAATAACTTTCAAAAGAATCTGCATAATGAATTTTAGCATCACCCACCAAGGGTTTCATATCAGCTGGAATAGAATTATATAGCCTCATGAATCTACTGGAAAAATCATGTACAGACTCAAAGTTCCCTTTCTTTAAATTGTTATATTGAGATAGTATTTGTAAAGGGCTCTTCTTTGCTTCCCACCTATCCAAAAATAATGTTTGAAAAGATTCAAAGGTGGGGATAGATATTTTTGGTAAGTCCTTAAACCATCTTTTTCCCTCTCCATATGAACTCTGAGAAAACAACCTCATCTTTGCATCATCATGATCAACTTAATCCATGCCAATAAAATACTCAAATCTATCCATATGTTACCTTGTTGTAAAGTTCCCCTCCCCGTCATATAAGGAAATTCTCTGTGAGTAATTTAAAGGGAGATCATGTAAAACAACTGGAAAAGCAAAAGGTGAAAACCCGTTTATCATTGGTCTGGGTGGGTTTGGTACAACAGGTGTATTTTACAATATAGGAGGGTTTTGAGGAGGGCTATGAACATGGATTGAAATATGTTTCTAGTGAGTTTGAAAAAGGATCACTTTCTTCAACTTTTATAGTGCTTTGCAAATTTTTCCACAGGGAATCTAATAGATATGACTCGAATCTATTTGGATTAATCTTTGTTTGTTTTAAGTATGAATGTGATTTAGATCTTAACAAAGGTTTTTCAATATTTAGTTCCAAATCCAAAACTTGAAAACTATAGAAATATTTTTGAAATAAAGACATTTCAGTTTGAGAAGTGCTATCTTTTTCTTTTCCAGTTTTATGTCTAAACAAAATTTTTGGGTTTTCCACACTTTGTAAAATTTCATTATTAGGGTTACCTCATGTGTGTGCTCTCCTGGAAGCCAGGATTCCTTCTGAAATCTTGTTCAAAATGAATGTGAATTCGCCATGGAAAATGTACAACCTTATTCAAATGTAGAAATATTTGTTTGCCCATAGAAATCCTTTCTTTCTTGGAATCTAGAAATATTTGTCGTCTCTCCCAGGGCTGATTTGAACTCTCATTCCCCGGCAATAGCGCCAATATGTTATCACTCAAAATGTACTTGAGGTTGTAAGAAGGAAATCTCAAGGTGTCCAAAAAACCAATATTTAGGAAAGATAGTCGTCTTCTTTCTATCTAGAGAGGGATCTCTCAATGGTTGTTTAATCAAGGCCAAATATGTAAATAAAATGAAAATCAGATTGTATTGTTGGTTGAAACAGGGAAAGTAAACATTGGGATATGGAGTCAAAATATATGTTTATCAATTACAATGATGTTTGTGTGGAAAATTCTATTAAGGAAAGATAGCTATTCAGTCACAGTAAAAAATATTTTGTCTGGTTTAAATGAAGAAATAATGAACAGACCATTAACATGGGCACCTATCAGAGATGAATCCAATGCTAACTTTAGTGGAAAAGATTGGTGAATATGTGAAAATAAAAGTCAGAGAATATAGATATGAATTATGAACCATCAAACACTCGTTTCAAATATGAAGGAAAACATAATGAAATGTAATAACATGAAAACATGCACATTAAGAAAGGAAACTACAGACTGTAATCATGAACAAAACATGAATCTTTGAAGAAAGGCCAGCTTTAGCTCTATGATTTATTAAATATAAGTTTCAAATTACATAAATCATCTCTCACAGGTTCCAACCCTTTTTCCATTGCATTCAATGGTTCTTATACAATTGCTCCATGAGCTGAAATAAAAAAAAACTTCTAAAAATAGGCATAAGTTCTTTTTCATGTGTCATTCAACACTTATTAACTACTAATTAATTCTAGAAGTAAACTAAATTCCTAATAACTATTCTTTAGCATCAAATCCTCCATGATCTTCCATGTCTTCAACCATGCAACTTGTATTTGGTCCTTCTGATTTTTTCTACTGTCTTCCATTGGTTTGCAAATGGTAGTTCCAAAGTGGACATATCCTTTGATAACACGCACAATTCTATATGTTCCCTGTAGGAATAATTTTTCAAGTGTACACATGCTTCCTTGAAAGGAAAAATTATTTCAAACTCGTCTGCTATCTTGTCAACAATCGTCTTACCAGATAACGATTGGTTCATATCAACAAAATTTGTGTGATCCAATCTACATTGAATAAACTTGTCTTGATAATTCTTCCGAGTCAGCATTGTGCCCTTTTATTCCCAAAATAATGGGAGTCCTTTATTTAATAAAGGATCAAACATATCTCTAAAATGTTTCAATTGATGTGCCATGATGTCAATTTTGGCCCGGATTGTGTCCAAATGCTAATACTTTTTCACTACCTTTCTAGCCCAGTTTATGATTGATATTATATCCTTAATATTTGCATTCTTCAAATCATCCAATGTTAATCCATTCAAAATTTTTATGGTATTATTGGCATAATCAATTGTTTTCTTATTTAATTTCTATCTTGCTACTGTCACACTTTGTCTGGATGACTGAATCACAACCTCTTTGTCTAAAACATAGTGAAGATAAGGTCTCAATTTTCCTCCTTTCGCTATAATGAAATCCCAAATGATATGCTTTTCCCCCTTCACTAATGATTGACCTGTGACCTATTTCATCAATTTTTGATTCTTGGTTTGTAATTATTGGAATTTGGATTCCCAAGCCTTTCTCTCTTGTTTCCTTTTCAATGCCAAGATTTCCAAGTTCTTATTTTGGGTTTTTAATCTAGTTAGCTCTAATTCTTTAAGGCTAAACTGTGACATATCCTGGAAAATATTATGTTCACTGGGTTCAGTATAAGGAGGAATAATTCACATTCAAGCTCTTTCTCCTTCTCTTGTAACTCCTTTTCTTTCTCATGTAGTTTCTTTTCTATGTCACCAAATTTTACTTTGAGCGTATTCTCACTTTCAACTACAAGAATCATGTCTTGATTCCACTATTTCTCTTTTCTGCAAACTTTAATAAATTTGGCCTTGCAATATGTAAATTTGCCACTAAAGCCCTCCTTTTCCTTGTCAATATCAACCAATTTAGATTTTTGCATTAGCTGTGTAGAAGGTATCTTCAACTTCTTTTTTACCAGTTGAATGGCATTTTCCCTGCCCCTTTATCTTCTTGGCTCTCAGCAGCTAGGAAATCTGTCTGCAATTTCTTTATCTATGCTTGGTGGGCTCTATTCTCCACCTTCTCCTGTCTTAGTTGATTCTCAATTTTACTCTTACTGGTATGCATTTTTGACAATTTCAGTGTAGCTTTTAACATATCAGTAAAAATAATGTCCCCTATTTTCTTATGCAGATGTATCATATCAGGGATGGGGATATTTTATAGATTCATTTTCTTTTCATCGACACCATTATTGGTTGCTAGGGCCAAATTTAGAGTTCTCTGATAATAATCTCTAACAGTAACAAGAGATACATATTGACTAGAGTTTTTATCACTTCTGCATACAACTTTAAATATTCTTATGAAGTTGTATCTTTATTCTCCTTGTACTTCTCCAAAAATTTTGACCGAGTTTTGAACTGAGAGGTAGAATTAGTTAGTGTATCAGCAAATGCATACTCTTTTACTTCAAACGCATGCCCTATTAATTTCATCCATTTATTTTTCCTACCTATATATTCTTCTATCACTTGTATTAGCTATTCTTCTCCTTTAACTTTCTTCTTCTTTGGAGTCCTGGATATATCCTCCTCTTCTGTATCCATAACATCTGAAAAAATCCATTTTGTTTGTTCTTTCAGAGAAACTAGCTAGGGGTGCAATTTTCTTAGCTACTAGAACCAAGATGGAGGTGCCAAGCTGTGGTGAAGTGACTTCCCTTACAGAGGAAGTGGAGTCTTCATGCATATAAATATACCTTTGGGTCTCTTGGGGATAATATAACCAGTTTGGGGCCTATGGGATTCTTGCAATTTCGATGTGTGCTATAATACCCCAGTTTTGACCTTGTTTACATTAAAAGGTACATGATGTATATTTTGTAATTAATCATGGTGTGGAGCTAAAGGAAAAATCCCCACCATCGATTTGGTTGTGTATGTCTCGGCAATAGGGATCGTTGTCGATGGTATATCATGCTATTCGACACATTATAGTTTTGGCATCATGTAAATATGCACATCAATTAAAATAAACCTACAGTCAGCTATGACGGTGCAATGTTAAATGAAAAGGGCATGATTCCTAACGTTAAAGGGGGGGGTTGTCTAAACCATGGGAGCCATTGGGAGTTTACCATGTGTAGAACACCCACAAAAATTTTGCTGTTCAATTAGTTGGGAGAATTTATGGCTAGGGAGTGGTGAGTGGTAGGAGTGCCAGTCTTTTCCCCGCGTTAACTCCACCAAAAAGCTCGCTCTTCCTCACGCGGAGGGAAGGGGGATGGTTACCACTCTCTCCACTCTTCCACTCGTGGTTTTTGTCTTGAACATATCACGCATGTAGGGGTCGGTTCTGTTCTCCCTTCTCTCACCAATTACTGGTATCCGTGGTTCTTCACAGAGAGATCGACTGTGTTATTCCCTTGGCCTGTGAAGAGGATCGATTTTCCTTTTGTATTATTGGACTGTGTGTATGTGTGTTACCCTCATGGTTTTGTGGTCCACGTACCTATTTTTCCCCTATCCAAGATTGAGAATCATACTTCTCTCCCATTTTCGGGCTGTGTAATGTTTCAGTGGCTTAGCCGTGAGATCGGTTGTTGTTCTACCCCTGAAATTGTGTCTTGTTGTGGTTTCCCCCCATGTTGTTTGTTGTTGTGAATGAAATCATATTTTGGGTGCCATTGAGTTGTTTTGGCCATGCTAGGGCCAAGAACAACTCTGAATTGTCTTGTCTGACCTGAGCTGTGTTCACCCTTTCATTTGGGTTGTCACCCTGTTATCTTTATTTTCTTCATAGCGCTATGAGTTGTTTGTTTTACTATGGTATGTAGTGGTTGGTATTCAGACTGTTTAGAGTAGGAGTAGAGGCTGGGTATGCTTGAGAAACTTGGTGTTGGGAGCCACTCAGACAGAATTAGATTGCTGGTTTTCTTCTCCACAACCCTTGAAGATTATTGGAAAAAAAGTCAGGGCCTGAGGGACTGTGCAGCAGAGAAAGGACTGATTCCTGGTGTTGGGTGTGTGGATGTCTTAGAGGTCAGGTTAGATTTGATGTAGGCGTCCTTAGTTCTCCATTGAGACCACTAGATTATAATTTAGCCTTTCCTAGCTCCTTGATGGCTTGAAAAACCCAACTGTGTTGACTTGGGTATTTTGTGTAACCTTGGCTATGTGTAAGCCTGCTTTGACCCTTATTCCTTGGGGAATCATGCCCAACTTAGGGGTGGCACTGCTGCTGAGAGATTGATGAGCACATTGGCCTATGGTTGGGTGGAACGTTGCAGCGATGTAGCTGGTTGCGGGATGAGATATTTATAAGATAAGTGTTCTTATCCATTTTGCTTCTGCATTTACTTTTACTACCTAATGTCTAATGAATCATGATCAACATGTTGATGCTGGAATGTATATGTTGCTTCCGCTGTATGTTGAGTAACTATGTATCCATATATGTTTTATGCATCTTCACATATTTTATGTTTTAAGCATTTTATTTCAGCTTTATATGCATGTTCTTGTTCATGGGGCTATTTTCCCAGAGGTTTATGATGGTTTGGTAGTGCCCTCTTCGCCGGTTGGAGGGTTGAGGACGTTACAGTATAGTATCAGAGCTCTGGTTGCAGCATGGGCCTGAATGGGCCATGAAGTTGCAGTGATAGAGCTTTTGTTGCAGCATTTGGGCCTTAGAGGGCCATGAGAAATAGTTCACAGAGGTAGGGTGCCTACTGCCCAGAAGAAACCAGGAGAAAATGAGTGAATGGTAGGAAAATTTTAAATTTTTTTCTAAGTGCCAGAATTATCGACTCATCAGAAAACTTAGTGAGAAGTTCTTCCGATGCAGCGAAAGAGCTAGTCTGAAGGTCACCCGATGAGGGACAAACAACCTTGGTTTCGGAAAATTTTCTAAGTGCTTGGTCGTCGGCACATCGAAAAACTTAGATAGATGGGCCTCCGATGCAGACCACGGTAGCGTCAAAATTAGTTAGATGGATCGGTGACATCTAGTTGATCGACCACTCGACGCTGATCATCGATGATCGACACCACTAATTTGAAGGGATCACCGATGATACGTTGGCGGAGGTTAGTAAATCAATTGGTGACAGTTAGTCATTTGGACCGCCGACAGCGACGGAGAGAAAATTTTGGAAAAATTTGTCGAAGTACAGAAATCATCGGCGATCAGTGATGATTAGTTGATCACATCGTCGATGCTTAATTGAATTTGTGTCCACTGTTGCGGCTAGTTAGAGGACTATCATTCCGATGGATAGAGTCCTCAACCGTTGATGCCGCAAAGGAAAATTGCTTCGACAGCCAATGCGGCGGAAGACAAGGTAGAACATTTACAAATTTTTTTCTAAGGAATGAGATCATCGGCGATCGAAAAAGAATAGTGGTTAGGATCGCCGATGAATAGTTGTTGGGATCACCGATGCAAGGAATAAGTTTCAAAGACTTATCTAAGTGTCGAACCCATCGGTGATTGACGAATGATAAAGGATTAGAGTGCCATTCAGCGGAAGATAGTTGATCGAGCATCTGCCATTGCAACTGTTTAGTAGACTATCCCTCCAACGGATAGTTGTTCCGACCGCCGATAGGAAAATTATAGTTGAAGTATTCGACGACACCATGGGATAAGTTAGTGTTTTGGTATGCCGATGGGCATTGAAAATTTTTAGCTGATTGTGTGTCCACCATTGTAGAAGTCTAGAGGACTAACCTTTCGATGGGTAGAATTTCCGACTGTTGATGCCACAATGACCAGAGGTTTCGACCACCAATAGTCTTGTGGATGCGGAATAAACAGAAGGACCATTGGCCTCCATTGTGGAAACCAAGACGACTAGCCACCCGATGCATAGAGCACCCGATCGCCGATGCAGTGGAAAATTTTCAAAAAAAATTCTAGGGAATGGGATCATTGGCAATCAGAAAAGGATAGTTGTTGACATCGCCGATGAATAGTTGTTGAGATCGCCGAGGATTAGTGAAGTGGACTGGTGAACGATAGTTGAAGGAAGAGCCAATGTAAGAAAAAAATTCAAAAATTTTCTAAGTATTTGTCAGCCATCAAAAAATGTTAGTGGTATTGATGGCCGATGAGCATCAAAAGGAATTAGGGGTTCGTGCACCACCATTGCGGAAGTCTAGAGCACTAATATTCTGACGGGTAAAGATTTCGACTGCCGACACTGTAATAGTTGTGCTTCAGATCGTCAATCATAAATTATTAGTGGACCAGACCATTGATCAGAAAAGGTTAAACGATGATGAACCGCCATTGTAGCCGCCTAAGGGACTAACCATCCAATGGAATAACAGATCCGATCATCGACAGATAGAATATGAAGCTGCTGATGGGGTAAAAGGTCTACGGAGACTGCAGTGGGAATACCATCCACCGTTGTGGTTGTTGAGTGAACTATCCCACTGATGCACTAGTCCTTCCACTCACTGATGCCGATGTGTTTATTGAATAGTGGTTCCGAGTTCTGATACATAACTACAGTGGTGTTTAGTGTTCGATAGTATCGACACTGCGGAAGTGTTGAGGTCCCAATCGCCGATGAAGTCCAGAGTGATAGATCACTATAGGCCCGATACAGTGGAGAAAATTAGATGTTCTAGCCACTGAAACACTGGAAGGTTAGTGAGAAAAGGATCCGATGAACAGTCCTTGGCATCGCTGATGCAGATCGAAAGTTTAGACGATTTGGTCACCGAAACGCCAGTAAGTTAGTGGGGAAGAGATCCAATGAAGAGAAGGAAATTTTGGGTTTTTCAAAGTGGAAATTTTCTTAGCAAATTCCAACTGTTTTTTAGTGGATTTCAGTAGACTTCCAGTGGATTATAGGTTTGAAAAAGAAGAAAATTACAGGTGGCTGAAGTTAACATTTCAGACCAAAATACATTTGGTAAAAAGAATCATTTTTGAAGTGGTGTGGTTTTCACACCCGAGGTCAGAATGAAGCATGTGGATAGGGATTGGAAAGCTTATCTAGAAGGGGACAAGGGAGAGGCACCAAAATTTGAGTGTGGAGTAGCAAAGTGCTAGTGATTTCCTTAAAGAGAAATGTGTTGCTGTCAATATGGAAAATCCAGGAATTGCATGCCTAGTGGTAGCAAGACCATGAAGTCAAACCAGCTATTGTGTGGAAGAGGAGTTCCATGTAAGGATGAGGGACTTGAAAAGGAAAATTTCCTTAAACCCTGTCTTGATAATTATGATTACAATTTTTATACATGAAATTTATGAGGATATGCCTTGCATGCATAAGATATTACATGTTGGTAAGAATAGTGAGAATTATACATTTACAATGAGCCACTAATGATAATTATTGCATTGGTGTTGGAATTAGTGGAAAAACCAATGACAACATGGACATGGCTGAATATGTTGCTGATGCTGACAAATGTGAATAGCGACCCTATGGAGAAAGGGATAAGGCAACAAGTCCAAAATCAAAAGTTGGTGAGCAAATTCTGTAATCTCCAGCAAAAGACCAACGAAACTGGTAATGTCAAGGGTGTAAGTAGGACCCATCAAGGTAAGAGTTTAATTATGGCAATTGCATGGAGTGGTAAAAGCAAGAGGTCTCATACCATGTGGGTATTTGAATTTTATACTGCATTCATAGAGAAAGGTGTCATGCCTGTATTATGTTTTTATAAGCTTAGTATCCCAAGGGAAGTAAGCATTGATGATCTTGATTATAGTCATGCATCCTATATGAAGTAGTCATGGTTAGGCCATGAATGGTATGTTTGAATGCATAGTATTCCTAAATCAATGCAAGGTAGTATTGAGTGGGTATGCATTAAAAGATTTTATAAATCTTGTAGTTATGCACTGAATGGATGCATATGAAAAGTATGAGTAAATGTTGTAGATATGCATACATAAGTATGGGTGCAAATGTTGCGATGCAATGCATGAATGCATAGAGATAGTGCATGAGTTACTATGAATAACTAATGGCTGAAATGATGAATTGATGACAATTCTGGAACCATTTCAAGAGATGTTATGAATGAAGGATAGTAAGTGCATGAAGAGGGTAGTCATGATCGATTGGATTCCTGAGATGCTCTATGGAAGGGCAAGGTGGTACAATGATACACTTGTGGAGTAAGGAGTATCTGAACATTTCATTTTGGCATAAATTATGTGACCTTGCAAATTTTAGTATGATAATGGTTGCATGAAGTAAATGAGTTTTGGTAATATTGATGTGATTAACAGTGGGAAGTGTTTAAATTTTATAAATTCTGAAAATGCTTCAATGATTGTTGTAGCAATGAAAAAGTCATATGCATCAAAACTTACCAAGTGTTTGGCTAACTGAGGTTCAGGTTTCGGGTAGATTGTTTGGGGCATGGAAATTTGGGTAAGACCATGAAAAAGGCCGAAATCTACCATGTGAAAGAGCCAAACCTTATGATAAGAGTCTCATGGCTGTGAAAATAGTTTGTATGCATGATGGGTTGTTATTGTGAGTTTCGGATTTAAGAAATTGCCGACAACTACTAATCACTATTGGCTTGCATAAGATTGTGTCAGGAGGATGCATTGTAAGTGGGTATTCATGTTATGCTAGTAAGCATAAAATTATAATGGGCATAGTGGTGCCACTTACAAGAGACCCACAATTGAGTATCACCTCATTGCCAAGCAAATCAATTTCTATAGTAAACAAAGTTGCAAATTCTCATTGAATTTAATTACTAATGTCATTGCTTGGTTATGGAACAATCAAATTTGGATTGTATTATTAGATATTGATTGACTGTTTGGCTATTTGATGAATGTGCCAGGGGTACACACTGCAGGAAGATCATGTATGATGGCCTGCAGGAGCCAAAATTCATGGGAAGGTTTTCCCTTATCTGGAAATGGGTTTCTGGTGAAACTCCATTGGACATTTTGGAAATGTCTCATCTGCACTACATGTTTGGTAAGAAACATGAGTGAGATGGTATAGGTTATGTCGGTAAGACATGTGTGGGTATGAAATGTAAAGAGGAATTGGGATGGAAAACCAAGGGACTGTCAACTCAGAGAAGGGAGCCCCCATTCCTCCTTAACGAAGGAATACCGCATCGGCAAATGGATAAGTGTTCTATGACCCTAGCTAAGAATATGC
Source organism: Pseudotsuga menziesii (assembly GCA_001517045.1). NCBI lineage: Eukaryota > Viridiplantae > Streptophyta > Pinopsida > Pinales > Pinaceae > Pseudotsuga > Pseudotsuga menziesii. The sequence continues at coordinate 288,173 of LPNX010929042.1, read as the reverse complement.
ATGTCAAATTATTAAAATTCCATATGTAGAACATGTTTTGATTTTATTTCCATGATGACCAATTGCTTGAGTATGAATAGGGCCTACAGGGCACACACCGAAAAAGGGTGCACACTTTTCTGATGTCGGATCATGAAAGGGTTTTCAATATTGATTACACCCTAGGGAGTGGATGCACTCTTGGTGTCTCAATACTTGATAGTGAATGATGTGAAGTATGATTATAGTTTTAGAGCAATAATGCTGATGAGTTTACTTATATTGCTTGTGATGTTAGGCTAAACAGATGTAGTCTGGTGTTGTACACTAAAAGGAATTAGAGCTCATGGATGGAAATGAAACTTGGAAATGGTTGTTTATTGTTGATATAAGTGCATGTGTTATTGTTGATGGCCTTATAAACCCAACTGTGTTGGCTTGGCTTATGATTGATTGTTGATATAAGTGTATTGTTGATATAAGTGCAGGTGATTTGTTGACGGTCTGATAAACCCAACTGAAGGTTGGCTTGACTGTGCCTGATATATATAAAAGGATGTTGTGAAGCAGCCTACGTGCTAACCTAACATCCAAGTCCATAGGTAATCCCAAGGCTTGCAAAGCAAAGCATGATCCTATGGACTAGAAAGGAAACACACAATACAGATAAGTATTGGATTATTTTGCAATTCTTGCTTATGAATATACATGTGTATATGATTTGGTTATGATGTTTTAAGCTCTTGTTTAAGAGTTAAAAATTGATGGGAATAAACTAAACATGTGAATCTATTCAATGTTTGAATATAGGTATCGCTAGAAGCGAGGAATATGAAAGCATCCTAGGGGTGCATGTGGACATGTGACTATCCTGAAGAGCTCAGAATGAGCAGTAACGAAAAAGGTGCTAGTGAGACTGTGAAGGTCCTAGTAGCCGGGACAAACCATGTGGGGAGGCTCCATGGTTGAGAGGTCTGAAATAGACCGGAGACACTAAGTGTCATGACCAAGAGGGATTGGTCCAGCATTCACGGTGAAGTGAAAGAGGCTGAGAGCATGAAAATCCATAGTGGTGGTGTGGGTTCCAGGATGGAACAAAACAAAGAGGGGAAAAACTCCTGCTGCTCTCTCTTGCCTTTTGATTAGATATATATATATATTTATGCATTGTGAAAACAAAAGATTGTTGAATGCATGTATGACTGAAATTGGAATTTGTGTATTTGCTTAAAGTAAAATGTGAATGCTGGAATAGTTAATTCCCTACCCAAGAATGGACATGAATGAGCTCATGTGCCTATTGGGAAGGCATAAAAAAATGAAAGTCTCCTTGATGAGACTTGGACTGTCATGCCAATTGGGCAATTAATTGACTAATTTTAATGGCTACATTATGCTTGGTCTAACAGAATTTCAATGATGCATTTCACAGGTGAGAAAGGTGAAATCCAGTGGTGCACATTGACCATGGCAGCAGAACAAAAGCTACTGGACTTTTCTATAAGTCTCCTTCAAACGATTGCTAGGACCCAAGAGAATCTTGGAGATATGCTTAAGATATAGAAAAGGAAGAATGAGATGAACAACCAGATTTTGCAAGACTCTATTGGTTTGAAAAAGGAGGTAAAAAGCCTTCTGGGGGAAATTCGTAAAGGTAAGGAAAGTGGATCAATGATGGGACATTCATCCAAGCAATTCGTTAAGAAACGTTCTAGGCATGAAGACTCAAAGGAAATTGAGCAGGTAAAGATGAAGTAGCCAGCGAAATGTTGGAAATGTGGAGGACATCATTTACGCCGGGATTGCCCAACGAGGGAACATAAAGAGGATAGCAGCCACAAAGTTCCTCGACTTGGGGATGAGCTGAAAGATGAAAACCAGCAGGAGAAGATCGTGGAAGCTGAGGGGCTTGGTCCTGAAAGTTCAAAGTAAATAATTGAACATGGGACAGATCTGCAAAATTTTGAAATTTTGATGTGCAAATGGTATATGCATTCCTATGTATTGGAACATCGAGGACGGTGTTATTCCAAGGGGGAGGGGATTGTAATACCCCAGTTTTGACCCCGTTTGCATTAAAAGGTACATGATGTATATTTTGTAATTAATTGTGGGGTGGAGCTAAAGGCAAAAGCCCCACCATCGATTTGGTTGTGTATGCCTCGACAATAGGGATCGCTGCTGATGGTATATCATGATATCTGACACATTATTGTTTTGGCATCATATAAATATGCACATCAATTAAAATAAACCTACAACCAGCTACGACGGTGCAACGTTAAATGAAAAGGGAATGATTCGTAAGGTTAAGGGGGGGGGGGGTTGTCTAAACCGTGGGAGCCATTGGGAATTTGCCATGCATCGACCACACACAAAAATTATGTTGTTCAATTAGTTGGGAGCAGTTATGGCTGGGGAGTGGTGGGTGGCAGGACTGCCAGTCTTTACCCCACGTACACTCTACCAACAAGCTCTCTCTTCCTCATGCGGAGGGCAGGGGGACGGTTACCACTCACTCCACTCTTCCACTTGTGGTTTTTGTCTTGACCATCTCACGCATGCAGGGGTTTGTTCTGTTCTCACTTCTCTCGCCGATTACTGGTATCTGTGGTTCTTCACAGAGAGATTGGCTATGTTCTTCCCCCGGCTTGTGAAGATGATAGATTTTCCTTTTGTATTATTGGACTATGTGTATGTGTGTTACCCTCATAGTTTTGTGGTCTGCATATGTATTTTTCCCCTGTCCAAGATTGAGAATCGAAATTCTCTCCCATTTTCGGGCTGTGTAATGTTTCCGTGGCTTAGCCGTGATATCGGTTGCTGTTCTACCCCTGAAACTATGGCTTGTTGTGGTTTTCCCCCACATTGTTTGTTGCTGTGAATGCAATCATATTTTGGGTGCCACTGACTTGTTTTGGCCACGCTAGGGCCAAGAATAACTCTGAATCATCTTGTCTGACCTGAGCTGTGTTCATCCTTTCGTTTGGGTTGTCACCCTGTTATATTTATTTTCTTCACAGAGCTGTGAGCTGTTTGTTTTTCTATGGTATGCAGTGGTTGGTCTTCGGACTGTTTAGAGTAGGAGTAGTGGCTGGGTATGATTGAGAAACCTGGTGTTGGGAGCCACTCAGATAGAATTAGAGTGATGGATTTCTTCTCCACAACCCTTGAAGAGTATTGGAAAGGGAAGTCAGGGCTTGAGGGACTACGAAGCAGAGAAAGGACTGATTCCTGGTGTTGGGTGTGTGTATGTCTTAGAGGTTAGGTTAGCTCTAATGTAGGCATCCTTAGTTCTCCATTGAGACCACCAGCTTAGCATTTAGCATTTCCTAGCTCCTTGATGGCTTGAAAAACCCAATTGTGTTGACTTGGCTATTTTGTGTAACCTTGGCTATGTGTAAGCCTTATTTGACCCTTATTCCTTGGGGAATCATGCCCAGCTCGGGGGTGACTGTGTTTCTGAGAGATTGATGAGCACGCTAGCCTATGGTTGGGTGGAACGTTCTAGCGATGTAGCTGGTTGCAGGACAAGATATTTATAAGATAAGTGTTCTTGTCCATTTTTCTTATGCATTTACTTTTACTGCCTAATGTCTAATGAGTCATGATGAACATGTTGATGCTGGAATGTATATGTTGCTTCCGCTGTATGTTGAGTAACTATGCATCCATGTATGTTTTATGCATCTTAGCATATTTTATGTTTTAAGCATTTTATTTCAGCTTTATATGCATGTTTTTGTTCATGGGGCTAGTTTCCCAGAGGTTTATGATGGTTTGGTAGCATCCTCTTCACCGGTCGGAGGGTCGAGGACGTTACATGTGCAAAAGGATTTCTTTTTTGAAGTTGTCTTCTAATTGAGATAATGTGATGGGGGTCATAGTCCATAACATCTTCTTTTAGAAACCCCATCTCTTTCAACATACTTTCAATCATACGGAGGGAAACCTTTTTTATTTATGATAAATGGGCCTACAACCCATGGAAACCTGATCTTAGTGGACTTCTTAAAATTAATAAAATGTTCAGTCTCCACTATTATTCTATGTCTAATAAATTCCATATAAAATAATCTCGGAGTAAAAAATGCAGGTAATATATAGGGATGATGAACAAAACCATATAACCTAATCATTGTACTGTGTTCCAAAAGGAACTAGTCATCAACTCTTTTTTTATCAATTTTTTTTAGGGGAAAACGACAACATGTCTTTCTTTTCTCGAAATACATTAGGTAACTTCTTCTAAGAAATAGCACTGTACACTTCATACATGAGGAAATTTATAAAATTGTTGTAGTCCCTATTCATTTTCTCTGTAAGAACCATCTTAGGGAGCTATAGGTTCTCCTCATTGAATGAAAAAAACATTTTCAACAAATAGGATTGAAATCTGAAACTTCTGTTCTTGTAGAAATCCATTAGCTAAAAATGAATATTCTCAACCAAGAATTCATCAAATTTAAGGCATGAAGATTGTAAGAACTGACTAGGCTCTTTAGACTCAACATGACAAGTAATCAAAGTAAACAATAAGCTCATAAGGGGTTCAGTGACATACTTGTCTGAATCTAACCCTAAAAACTAACCCATCAAGGTTATAATACACTGAGTTTCTTCGTTAAAAATATTTTCATCCATAGGGAATGAATGGTTTTGTAGCTGGACATCATATTTGAAACAAATTTTTAAGAAATTGTGTTTCTTTTCTATTGTAGACTCCCTAAAATACTGAAATATGGACTCTTCATTGTATTCTCTGGACTTCAGGGTGAACTCAACAGGGACTAATAGGGTGTTTCTAACAACTAGAGGACTGTCTTGACAAAGAATTTTTGAGCTAGTGGTATCCATAATTACTCTTTCAGAGAAGGAGTAGTTAATGGTGCACCAATCAACAAATTAAGGGAATTTTAGGGTTTGGTCGGTAGTGAAATAGTGGAAATAAGACTGGTATACATTATGAATATATGTTCCCTTATCCTTAATAAATTTTAACTTATTTTTGACAACATCAATAGGTCCATTAAGAAATACAGTATCAAATACTTTTGTGTCTTTATCTTCAAGTAGTTCTTCATTTTTATGGTATTCTAAGTTCATACCTTCTACTTATTCAACTTGAGTGATTTAAATACTTCCAATGGAGACAAAAGGCCTACCCGGTTTTTTGAAAAGAGGCCCAAGGATTCTGTGTGAGTTGGATTCTTCCGCACAGTCCTTAGCTTTCATTTTCCAATGAAGAGAATAAACTAATGCCCTAATTCCATGTGCATGGTACTTTTATATTATTTTTATCTTCATATCAATCTTGCATCTTTTGTAGTGGAAATAGTTCTTAGCCATCTACCTTGTATGATTTCTCCTATGCCACCAATATTTCTCCCAGCTTAAGTCCACTGTTTCCCTCCATTGCAACACTGCCTCCCTCATCCTTCATGCAGATCACAATTTCAATTTGAATTATAGCCATTGATATGAATGTGGATCTATCTTCTCCGTTGAATTTCACTTGACTTATCCAATTTCATAGATTTCCTTTCAAACTCAGAGTGAGCATGTTTTGGTTGTGAAATCATCCTATACCATATATCTTCCTTGGATCAAATATGCACCCTTCACTCCTAGGAACTTTAACTCCATTTCGCAAATCCACTAGTTTTCTTCTTCCTTGCACCTTCAATTGCGAAATAGCTACTAGTCATAGATCTACATCTGTTCAAATCTACACCCGTTATCTTACCTTTCCTTTACCTTCATTTTGCAGCCTCAACAATTATATTTTTCCTTGCGCCTTTGAGTTGTGAAATGATCTTCAATCATAGATCTTAATCCTTCCTACATCTCGACCATCCAATGGTGCAATCCCTACCAAATTTCACAACTTTGGGAAGTTCATTTGTTCGTCGATCTTCAATTTGCGAAATGATTATTGACCATAGATCGAGATTGAAGTTTAATCTAAGCCACTGGAAGATAAATATCCTACCTAGTTTCCCAAATCTCCAACATGAATTTACACTTTCTAGTTGACATTGCGAAATTAGTTTGGACTATGGATCAAGAACCCACCCAGATCTCCACCGTTCAAGTTTGTTGGGCCTACCAGATGTCGTATATTTAGAAATTTTATTTATTCATGCATGTTGTACCTGTGAAATCAATGCCTTCCATAGATATATTTCTTCCCGAGATCATCGTCTTTGAAATATGCGGTCCTTATGGGATTTTGCATATTTGAGAACTTAATTATCATGTGCAAGTTGTTATTGTGAAATGATCCTCCGCCATGGATTTCTTCCATAACCAGATCTTAGCTGTTGAAATATGCGGGGCTGACCAGATTTTTCTGATATGGAAATTTCATTTATTCTTGCATGTTGATATTGCGAAATGGCTTACAACCATTGATCCACTTCCACCTATCCATCTGATGGTCAATCCTTCCTACAAGTTAACCCATGACAAGAGAAACCCCAAAAAATGAACCATACCTTTTTGAAGATCAAAAGATGAAGAAATAATAGACAAACCAAAATAAAATCTATATCATTTCATCACATAGCCCTCGTAACAATATTTTCAATGAGCCAATAATTTTTTAATTCTTATTCCATATGAGAAAGTTATGCCAATTTTAGTGAAGATGCCCAAAAATTTATCCTCCACAAAGTTTCACACTTTTCTCCAAGAGTTGTGAAATACCAAAGAGAGACTTGATTGACGAACAAATGAAATGTTTGATATTATATTTATGGAGGTCATGGAGGAAATATACTACCTCAAATAGGGCCAACATGCAACTCAAAAATTACAAATAATTAAATTCTCTTTTGTTTGGTCAGCTGACCCAAAAAGGTGGGGTACACCAACTTGAAAAATTCATATCTCTTCAACCGTAAGGAGTTAGAATATGCTCCACATATCAACGGAAATATATTGACGAGGAATGTCTCCCTATGATCGGTTTATTTGAAAATTATTTGTCTAATACCCTTAAATTATTCAATCTGTTTAGTACTTCAAATATTCCATTTATAAAGGTGCCATAGACCATGTTACCTTATGCATAAATTTCAAGGTCAAAGGCTTCAATGGACATCATCAAAGGCATGAGGGATTCAATTTTATTAAAATACACATACTTCACATCAACAAGGAGGAGAGATCCACCATATACTCATCATATCAAGGGTATCAAGGACCCCAACACCACCAATCAAGTGGGAAGAAACTATTTTTTGGGAATATCATCATTATTATACAATACGGATTCAAGGACTTCAAGAAATTCAAGGGATTAAACATCATTATGTTCAAGGTCTCCATATAATTAAAAATATATCAAATGGTTCCACTATATATCTTCATCACCATAATAGTAACAACACCCTAAAATAGGGGTACAAAGACCTCAGCACTATTTTGCAACACCTTATGGGCTTCTTATCCATGATCATAAGTATACAACATTCAAATGACCATATAGTGTCCAAGGGCCATCAAACCACCATATGTGTGGGTTCAAGACCCAAAATTCCAAGGATATTATGGACCCCATAAGAAGGGGTTCCAACATACTGTTGACACAACTCTATTGAAAATGGTTCTTACACTGTAGACACCCTTTGACACAATCTCCCTAAACAATGGTCTTGACAGGTTTGACCCTATCCAACAACACCTACAAAGTAGAGGCAGTCTCACCCGAGATGTTTAAGGGAGTGTTGCTGCAAGATCATCAAAAAATAAGGTGATATTTCTTCTATAGTTTTGTCTCTATTTATAGGATTATGACTTTACAAAAAGGTCCACATATAACTAATTTCCTAACTAACTTGGACCAAAATTACAATAATGTGACCAAGCCGAGCACCTTTTGACATCTTCCTCTTGCGTAATTTATCTGACCCTTGTCACTTTCGCACCATGCACATATAATTTTCCTACCAACAGACCCTTAACACAAACTTGTGGCTCGCCCTCGAGCGATGTCAACTGGATATTGTCTATGCGCTTATCCTGACCTTGAAGTCATAATATTCCTTCTTGACTTTGTTGATCGCTTCCTGAGTCCACTTGCTAAATGTTGTGCAATCTTGTTGGTGTATTTGTAACTTCAGAAAATATTATGATGTATTATCATTATATGTTGTTGTACCCCCATTGGGTATGTGTGTTACCCCTTTATGGGATGTCTAAATTTTTTCTAGACCTTGAGGTACAACCTCTATTGTAAATCAGGGCAATAGTCCCTAGTGTAACATCATGTAATATGTACTTGTAGTCTCTCTAGGAGAACTGGGCCCTATGTGAGAAGACATGTATGATCGATTCTTATGTTTGGCCAGTGAATTGAAAGGGTATAAATAGGGAGGTGATCTCCCTCATTTATACTCACCTCACACTCTCAAGTTCACATGAGAAAGAGAGATAGTTGGAGGAGGAGAGATATATAGTTGCTGGATAGTTATTATTATTTCTTTTGATCATCTTACTATTATGAGGAAGTTTGTGGGGTTTTATCCTTTATGGTTTCCCCAGTGAAAATATTTGTGTCTCATTTATCTTTTATATCTTAATCATATTTTTGTACTTGTCATTCTTTTAGATAAATATCCAAGATAATCTAATCATATCTTAAGAAAAAATAACATGGTATCAGGGCCTCTCTGAAAGAAGGCACTATGCAGCTGCGGGAACTAGGGCTTCCTAGTTGAAGGAATTCTCTCCATATATCATTAAGAAAATAGGGCTAGGATAAATCTCCTTAGAAGGGTGCATATATTGGTGGATATAGTTTCTGAATAAAAAAAGTTTCATTTTTGACCCTGTCACTTGTGCCGGGAGGAACTAGGGAATCAAGTATCAGAGGATTCCCACCTCAGTTTTTAGAAAGTGATCTATTTGAGAGACTCACCTCAAGGAGGAATATATTTATATCCAAATAGAATTCCCTAACTCCAAGTTTGGAAAATTAGGGTTTCCATGACAAACCCTAGGCCATCCTGTCCAGGTACACAGAGTACTCTCAAAAGACTGAACACCTTCAGCAATTGCTTCACACAAATATATCACAGATCAACACACCAATGTTTGTCACGTGATTAAAACCCTAGAGAGGGAAACAATCCACGACCCCATCCAAATAGCTACTTGGAGCAATTTATTATGCAAAAGAAAGAAAGTTACATGAGCTTCTCATAATCGATCAACTAGCCAAGGACCATCTATGTTCTTTAAATAGAGATCATAGACCAATCAGGTGTTAAGCCATAGATCAATGGTAGTTATGATCTAAGAGAAGTTGAACCATCAGATCACTCTATGTCTAGAACATATCGTGACTATCAGATTAGAATATTTACAAATGCATACTAATGCATACTAAAGAAACACACTTTTACCTAATGGATATATTACACAAGTTGATCTTAACTAACTCCTAAGTGTCTAAATATCCTAACATCCCCCCTTAAGAATAACTTGGGATAGGATTGAAGGATTTACAAAAATGACACTATTAGGAGAAGGAAGGAGGCATTAGAGCCTATCCCCCCTTAAGGATACATTCTCGAACTCCTAACATAGAGCGAAGTTTAGAAAACTTCGCTTCTGTAAGAGACTTGGTGAAGATGTCTAGAACTTGATCATCAGTAGGGTAATAGAGAACTTCAATAACACTATCATAAACAAGATTTATGATGAAGTGCATGTGTAGCTCAATGTGTTTGCTGCACTCATGTAGAACTGGATCTTTGGAAAGCTTGATGGCACTTTGATTGTCGCACCAAAGTGGAGTAGGCTGCTACTGCTTGAATCCAAAATTTGAAAGGATCTGTTGAAGCCATAAATCTTCCTGAATGGAATTAACTGTGGCTCGATATTCTGCTTCTGCTGAAGAAAGAGAAAGAGCTTGTTGTTTCTTACAAGCCAAAGTGATAGGTCCAGATCCCATACTGAAAACATAACCTGCAGTAGACTTTCAATCATCAGGATCACTGGCCCAATCTGAATCAGTGAAACCAACCAACAAAGGTTTTCCCCCTGTACTGTAATGAATCCCAAACTGAATTGTACCTCGAATATATCAAAGTATTCTTTTTGCTGCTTTCCAGTGACTTTCATGAGGAGTTTGCATATAACGGGAAACATGACCAATGGCAAAGGAAAGGTTAGGATGGGAATGAGTCAAGTATAAAAGACTACCAACAAGCTGATGATACAAGCTGACATCTACTTCAGGGGAAGTACAAGTGGCAGAAAGTTTGACTCCAGACTAGAAAGGAGAAGGGGTCGGTTTACAATATTCCATGTGGAAGCGACAAAGAAGGTCACAAGCATACTTAGACTGGGAAAGAAAGATTCCTTCGTTGGTTTGCAAGACTTGGAGACCAAGAAAATAATGCAAATGTCCTAAGTCTGACATTTCAAAATTTTGCTTAAGACTGGATTTCACATGGGTTATAAGTTTAGGGTCACTACCAGTAAGGATAAGATCATCAACATAAATAATAAGTATGATGATATGGTTTCCTACTTTCTTGGTATAGACATTGGGGTCAGAATGGTATCTAGAAAAACCAGTGTCAAGGAGAAATCTATCCATTTTGGCATACCAAGCTCTAGGAGCTTGCTTAAGGCCATATAAGGATTTCTTAAGGAGACAAACAAGGCTAGAGTTATTCTAAACATATCCATGAGGTTGTTCCATGTAAATTTCCTCATGTAAATCACCATGTAAGAAGGCAAAACTTGACATCCATTTGATGGAATTCCCAGTTATGTAAGGTTGCAAGGGAAAGAACAAGGCAGATGGAGTTCATTTTTGCTACAGGGGAAAATGTTTCATTGTAGTCAATCCATTCAACTTGCGAAAAAACTTTGGCAACTAACCTTGCCTTAAGTCTTTCAACACTTCCATCTGATGCATACTTAGTTCTGTAGACCTATTTACATCTGACAAGTTTTCTTCCTTTTGGAATGGGAATAAGATCCCAAGTATTGTTCGCCATTAAGGAACAATATTCTTCATCCATAGCTGCATCCTAATCTGGACTCCCTGAAGATTTTTCAAAATTTTTTGGATCATGATTCTAGGAAACTTGAGCCAAAAGAGAAGAGGCTCACTGAAATTGAGAACGTATTTAACGTTGATCTCTAGGATCACTGGCAAGATCACCAGCTGCTTCACATGTTGAACGGACCCATCGAGGAAATATTGGTGCTCGTGCAATTGGAGGAACATGAGTATGCGGAGGTGGATTTTCATCCTCACTGTCATCATAAAAAATTGGAGTTGGAAACCTATCAAGGAAGCTGGAAGAAGAAGAAGAAGAAGGCACAATTGGCGAATCAGGCTCGCAGGCCAAAGATGGCACACCCACCAAGTTAGGCTCACAGGCCAAGAGATTTTCATCAAATTTAACATCTCTTCTAATGATTATATCATGTGAATGGGGCTGAAGAAGTCTATAACCTTTTACATCTTCAAAATATCCAACAAATATGCACTTTTCACTTTTAGGCTGCAATGCTTTCCATTTTTCATCCGGAATGTGAGCCCATGCTTCACAACCAAACACACGAAAGTGACTTACATCTGGTTTAATTTTATTCCATGCTTCTTCCATTGTTATACCTTGTAAAACTTTAGTGGGTGTGTGATTAACTATGTAATTTGCACAATTTATGGCCTCAACCCAATATTGAAGACTTAGTCCCTTAGATTGGATCATATAATTAGCCATTTCTTTTAAAGTGCGGTTCTTCCGTTCAGTGACACCATTTTGTTGTGGTGTATATGGAACAATGTGATGTTGTTGAATTCCTTGTTCACTGCAGAAAGTAGTGAACTTGTTGTTAACATATTCTCCTCCATTGTCAGATCTTAACTTAATAATTTGATGACCAGATTGTTTTTCAACAATGTCCTTGTAGGCCAAGAACATGTTAAATACTTCTCTCTTAAGTTTTAGGAAGTAAACCCAAGTGCGTTTGGAGTAGTCATCAATGAAAGTTAAGAAATATTTGAAACCAGAAAAGGGAGCAGATGGAAGAGGACCACACAAGTCACTATGCACAAGCTCCAAAGGAACCGAGGTGTGCCAAGAGGCACGTTTGTCAAAACTATCTCGATGATGTTTTTCGAGTACACAATCGGAACAAACACCATCCTTGCAAGATACCATTGGAAGACCAGTCACCATATTGTCTTTACATAGTTGTTGCAATGAGTGATAATTTAAGTGACCAAATCGCTCATGTGAAAGTTTGCTCAAGTTATCACTATGAGCAACAAAAACTGAAGGAAAAGGTGATGACCCAAAGTTGTTAAATTTGTACAACCCGTTAATGTCATCAACAGTTCCAGTAGCAAGGACATTTTGAGGGTTTTTAAAATCCTTGATTACAACTTGGTGAGGTGTAAACGTCACAGTTTTACCTTCACCTGAATGAGTAATTTGATAGACTAATAACAGATTGCAGGAAATTTTTGGAACACATAGTACATCACTGAAATGACCATTTTCTACTGAAACTATTCCAGATCCTACAACACTTAGAGATCTATCATCACCAAAAAATATTTGTTTGATGTTACATTCATGCATAGTAGAAAATATGGCTTGATCCTTAGCCATATTATAAGATGCTCCAGAATCAATGAGCCATTCATTTGAAGTAGAAGAAGAAGATGCAGTATAAGAGTAACCAGAAGCACAAAGTGCATCTCCATGAGAGTTAGATTCTGAAGACGAATCTATGCTGATGTGGTGCTTCTTCATTGCTTCTTCCAAGGCTGCCATCTTTTTGAAACACTTAGATTCATCATGATTATCTTTCCCACAAAAATTGCAATGGCGCTCAGTCTTCTTTCATTTTTGCTTGGATCCTTTCTCATTTTTTAAAGAAGGAGCTGACTGGGAGGGTTTGGGACCCTTGTTGTTTGGCTTATTTTTGCAAAAATTCTGTTTCTTGGGTGGCTTGGACTTTTCTTTCTATTGGGACAATAAGGCTTTCCCAGATGTATCTGCATTGTTAATTATTCCAAGATGAATGAGCTTATCTTTCTCTCTAATTAAGGAATCACAAAAGGATTTAAGACTAGGCTCTTGATACCTAGCTGCAGTCAATGATTCTTTCATGGAGTAGAATTTATATACAAAAACAAAATATGCAGGTCCAAGTTTGGAAAGAATATGATAAATACATTGTTTGTCTTCTTTCTTAATCTTGCATTCTGCACATAAGAATCTAAGAGTTTTATACTTAGATAAATAGTCTTGAATGTATGAAAAAACATTTGGATTCAAGGAAATCAACTCATTCTCAAGTTGATGACCCCAAATTTCATTGTGTTTACCAAACACAGTTTTCAACTTTTCCCAAGCTTTATCAGGTTTAACAATTCCATATATGTGGAATCACAAATCAATAGAGATTGACATCCCAATCAATCCACGAGCTTCATCACATCTATTTTCCCATTTAATTTTCTTATCATCATTAGTGGGTTCTATTTCTTTCCCTGAAGTTATCCTAAAAAGTCCCCTACTTCGTAGAACATCCTCCATACGAGATTTCCATGAGAAATAGTTAGAACTTGTAAGTATAATATCACAAGGGGCAGCCACACTGCAAAATAATAGCTGAAAAAATAGAAACTAATTGTCTGGTTGCAAAGAGATAAAAAAATGTGGTTTTAAAAAAAACGGCACTGAAAACTGATTCTGGATGATGAAGTTATGCTTGATCAAAGAAAATGTTGAATATGTCCCCAATAGTGATGTGGCAGATATTAACTTGACCAACTAAAAAAAAGAACCCCTCTCTTCCCAAGATCAACCTTTGACAATCACTTTACAATAAAGTTGCTTAGAAGTGAATCACATTTGTAGAATAAGCGAGGTTCACTTTTACAATAATGTTACCTTTAAATAGTGTGGCAATAAATTAAAGGACTTAAGTGACTCACTTTTTATTTTATTTTATTTATGTGAGATGCACTTTTACAATAAAGTAACTTGAAAATAGAAATTGCATGCACTAAAAAGTAGCTTAGTAAGACTTGAACTCAAGACCTATTAAGGAATAAAGAAACTTTGGACCAAGTGAGCTAAGTTTAAAAGGTATGTAAAAGAATGGAAAGAGGAAGGGGGATTTTTTTTTACTCTTCTCTCTCGTTCTTCGTGCTTGCCTTTTTTTCCTACAAATCACAAAAAAAATGAAAAACAAAAACAAAAAAAAATTCCACACAATGGGGTTAGATCTTGGTTAGCTTACCCGAAAAGTGTACGTTTTCAAGTTTTCTCGTTGTTTTTTATTTGCCATGATCGTACAAGGTGCACGACAAAGAGCATACGTAGCCAAGAAGACAAGAAAAAAAATTCCCTTACTATTTTTTATTCGCCGCGATCACGCAAGGTGCATGGAAAAGAGCATACGTAGTTAGGGATGGAAACATTCCAAGACTAAAGAAAAAAAAATCTAATAATAAAACCGATAAGATATGAGAGATTTAAAAAAAACAAATCCGTCACTGTAACATTATACCTTCAGATTTGCTGAAATGGGTGTTTCTAGAACAAAGGGAAATCAATTTCGATGAAACAAAAACTATTTCCCGATGGAAACGGAGCTCCAGATGCAATGGAACAGCTCCCACAAGCCAAAAATGCACAGAAAATCCAGAACCAGAAACCCTTTCAAATTTTCGGCAACACCGGTTCCAGATCTAGATCAAAACGGAAAGCAGCTCTTCATAAAAGCTCTAATACCATGTTCGGGTACATATGGTACTCTCAAAAGACCGAACACCTTCAGCAACTATTTCACACAAATAGATCACAGATCAACACATCGATGTTTGTCACGTGGTTAAAACCCTCGAGAGGGAAACAGTCCATGGCCCCAGCCAAATAGCTACCTGGAGCAATTTATTATGAAAAAGAAAGAAAGTTACATGAGCTTCTCATAATCGATCAACTAGCCAAGGACCCTCTATTCTATTTAAATAGAGATCATAGACCAATCGGGTGTTAAGCCATATATCAAGGGTAGGTATAATCTAAGAGAAGTTGAACTGTCGGATCACTCTATGTCTAGAACATATCGTGACCATCGGATTAGAATATTTACAAATGCATACTAATGCATACTAAAGAAACACACTTTTACCTAATGGATATATTACACAAGTTGATCTTAACTAACTCCTAAGTGTCTAAATATCCTAACACATCCTGCTTCAAAACCTGGTCTGGCACCTCAAATCAGTAAGATCTAAATCTTTTCTATTTGCATTTGAGGTTCTCATTTTGAAAATATGACTCACCATAATCATCTTGAGGAAAATATTGGAGGGGCTGATAACTCTTGGAATGGAAGTACATAATATTTCTGATCCTTGAAGAGAATTAATTGGATCAATTCATCACTAAATAAGTTCCAAAACCAGAGGGAGATGAGTCTAAGGCTTCTCATAAGAGAAGCATGTCTAAGGATAAGAGAATCATTGTAGATTCAATTAAGGATCACCTCACCCCCCACGTGTTTGAATTCAAGACATCAAAGGAAGTATATGATTCTTTGACAAATATGTTATAAGGGAATAACATCCGAACAAGAAGATGAGTTTGAGGAACTAGCTAAAGAATGTGAAGATACAGAGCTCTGAGACTATACAGTCTTACTTCACAAGGGTTTCTCAAATCAATGACAACTTGAAGCAGTTAAAGAGAATGTCAAAGAAGGAGAAATTGTAATGACTACCTTGAATGGTCTCCCTAGATCATGGGACTCATTCATTCAAGGAATTTGTGTAAGAAGCAAGCTGATATCTTTCATCATACTTCAAGAAGAATGTACATAAGAAGAAGCTATACTTGTGACAAGAGAAGAAAATATGGGAGCAACTAACGATCAATATCTCATAGTGTACACCAGGAAGCTTCAAGAAGAAGGAGAAGAAGGATAACTTTCATCACAACAAGAAGAAGGACAAAAATCCAAAGAATACCAAAATAGATATTTCAAATGTTTGATGTTATACTTGTGATGAAAAGGGACACTTGGCAGGCTCCTTTGTCCCATCCAGAAAAGGAGACACCATGATCATATTTTCGAAGATGATGAACCAACAAAAAAAATATTCAAATGAGAGAAGGATGATTCGGATGAAAAATATGTGCTAATATCATCACTTACTGGCACTATCACACATGAAAGCAATGATTGGTTCATGGATAGTGGAGCTTCCAAACACATGAAGGGGTACACGGAATCATTTGTCAATATGTATGAACATGAGGGTGAAACTTGGGGATGATTATCAATACCCCATAAAAGGAAGTGACAAAGCTTCATACAAGTGTGACTCCGAGAAATCCTTAAATATGAAGGATGTGCTATATGTTCCATAATTGAAGAAGAATCTTCTCTCCATATTTGCACTAGATAAAAATGTAATTAGGTTTGCATCTTTTGATGGCCAAGTTCTGATGTGGCTGAGAGGAAAGACAATAGAGGATGCAACAATGATTGGAGAAGAAGACGAATGATTGTACAAGTTGAAGGAACATTGTGAACAAGCATTGGTTCATGAGTCGATTGAACCAAATGAACTATGGCATAGAAGGATTTCACATGTGCACTACAGAGCACTACCAATGGTAAGAAAAGTAGTCTTAGGACTACCATAGATCCAGACAAAGCACAAAGGAATTTGCAAAGGATGTGCAAAAGGAATGAATGTAAATAATACATTTCTAAGAATTGAGAACAAGGATAAAGGAATATTGGAGATAGTAAACTCGGATGTATGCTAACCAATGTATTCTAGACCATTAAAAATATGTGTGTACTATGTTTCCTTTATATATAGTTTCTCACAAAAGACTTGGATATATTTCCTGAAAGAGAAAAGTGAAGTTTTCAGCAAGTTCAAGGAATATAAAGCCTTGTTCGAGAACCAGACATATAGGAAGATCAAGATTCTAGAGTAAGATAATGGCGGCAAGTTCACTTTGGAAGAATTCAAGGAACTCTGCAGAGAATATGGGATTAAGAGGGAGTTAAGAACTCCATAAAATACTCAACAGAATGGGGTTGCTGAACGAAAGAACCATACCATAATAGGAGTAGTGAAAGTAATGTTGCTTGATCATGATATTCATATGCACCTTTGGGTGGAGGCGGCAAGAATAGTTGTGTATGTACATAACTATACTCCTCATCGAGTACTTGACAACAAGAATCCTGAAGAGGCTTTCTCATGTGTGAAACCAGAAGTCAGCCATCTGAGAATATTCAGTTTCCCCATGTACATACATGTCCCAAATGAGAAAAGGACCAAGCTTGATTCTTCTGGGAGGAAGGGTGTATTCTTAGGATACAATGATACATCAAAGGCATATCGAATATAATTCCCAAGATTCAAGAACATTGAAATCATTAGATATGTAACATTTTATGAAGACTCGACATACTTCAGATCCAGGAGGACTCCTATCTGGGAAGTCAAGGAACATGAAGAGATGAGAGTCCGAGACATGGAAATTGGAGAAGCACTTCCAGGAGACATTAAAAATCATGACATCACTGAACCATAAGAGACAGTAGAAACTATCCTTGAGGAGGACTCCCACAAGAGGAAACTAGATGGGCACGAGAGCTCATACGAGAAGATAAAATGTATGGTGCTCCAAAATGAATACATATAGAGAGAAGGAGGGAAAATCCCTACAATAGCTATGTGGCCATGCTGTGTGACATCATTGACAGAGAAACTTCCACCTATGAAGAGGCTACAAAAAATAAAGAATGGAAGGATGCGATGATCAAGGAATATCGATCGATCATGAAGAATGATGTCTGGGAAGTTGTTTCGAGATAGGAGAAGAAGTCTGTCGTGACTTCTAAGTGTATATACAAGATCAAGCATGCTACCGATGGAAGCATCAAGAAACATAAGGCAAGGTTTGTAGTGCGAGTCTTATCATAGAAATAAGGCATAGACTACGAAGAGAAATTTTCACCCGTGACGAGATACAGTTCCATAAGGACCATAATTTCTTAGGAAGCAATTATGAAATAGAAACACACTGGATGGATGTAAAGACAACTTTATTGAGCGGTGTAGTTGAGGAGGAAGAGTATGTGGAACAACCACATGGATTCGAGACACATGAAAGAAAGAACCATGTGTGCAAATTAAATAATGCCTTGTATGTATTGAAACAAGCATCAAGGACATGGTATGATAGGATGGATAGCTTCTTGATGATCTTGGTATTTACCAAGAGTAAAGTATATTCCAACCTATACTTCAAGGTGGAAGAAAAAAGACCAGTGATACTCTTGCTATATGTCAATGACTTGTTTCTAATAGGTGATGAGGAACTCATTAGAGATGCAAGGAGGACACTTGCTACATAGTTCGAGATGAAATACCTAGGTATGATGCACTACTTATTAGGCATGGAGGTGTGGTAGAGTGCAGATGGAATATTCCTTAGGAAAGGGAATTATGCATTGGAGATTCTCAAGAGATTCATAATGTTGGATTGCAAGGCTATGGCCACACCTATGGCATCTAACTTTAAGCTTCTAAGTGATGCTTCATCCAAGAAGGTCGATGCCATGATGTGTCATTAGATGATTGGCTCATTTATGTATCTGACGAATATGAGACCAAGCATATGCTTTGCGGTGAAAAACCTGATCCAGGTCCCGATGGATACAACATAGGTTCATGTGATAACGGTAAATCATGTTTTGAAGTACCTAAAGGCATAGTGGATTATGGGCTCAAGTATGATTCAAATCAGAATATTAGTCTACATGGTTATGTTGATTTGGACATGGAAGGTGGTGCCAATGATAGGAAGAGCACCTTAGGTTGTTGCTTGATTTTGGGATCTGACATAATCTCCCAGTTCAACAAGAAGCAATCATGTGTGGCATTGGGTACATCCAAGGCGAAGTATATGTTGTTGCTTGCTTGATTAGTTGTGAGGCAATGTCGCTACGAAAGCTACTATCTGACTTATTTGATCTCCAGTTGGATGTGACTTGTATATTCTCTGACAATTAGAGTTACATGAAGCTATTGAAAAAACCCAATGTTCCGTGACTAGTCAAAGCACATAGAGATCAAGTTCCACTATATCAGGGATATGGTGCAGAGAGGAGCAGTGAAGCTCCAATACATGGAAACAAAGTAGCATATAGCTGATGTGTTAACCAAGCCTCTTGAAAGAGTGAAGTTCGAGTACTTTAGAAAAATACTTGGTGTGATCCAAATCAAGATCCCTCGAAATAGGGAGTGATGTGTTCTAGCATAGCTAGAAAGACAGGTTGTCTTAGTGTAACATCCTTGCGAAGCATGTAGGTTTTTCAGAGGTAATAAGTCCTGTAGGTTATCCTTGGATGTAACATCTTGGAAAATATGGAAGGTTATTCTTGGATGTAATCAGTCTTGATATGTTACAAAGCATATTATCTCACATGGGAAATCAGACAGGTTGTCTGAGAGGAAAAAATACTGGTGTAGCAGGTTGGTCAAATGTAATCAGTCCGGTGACCAGTTATCTGAATGTAAATAATGAGTCCTAGCATGGTACACAGTTTATTCAGATGTAATATGCCTCATACGTTTTCTAAGTGTAAAGAATGAACCCTGGAGTGGTACACATGTTATTCAAATGTAATACACCCTGAAGTTCATTTGAATAGAAAATATCCTGGACACAGGTTGTTTAGATGTAATCCCTTGAGGTTGACCAAAAGAACATAAAATATCCTCGTGTAACAGGTTTTTGGGTTTTAATTCATCCTTACATATATATGAGATATATGTATTCCCATGTCGATATGATATGGTCATGAAGCACAAGAGGTGCACCTAGGCGATTCTTTGATAGAACACGAGTCGACCGTAGATGCTTTGTTTGTTTGTTTGTTGTTTTGTCTTGTGCTGGAAAAAGGTGATGATCTGGATACAATAAGATGAAGGTAGATGAAGCAGGTTGTTGCTGTGGAAATGTAAATAATATCTTGGATAGTTTCTACATGAAGGCTTGCTCCATATTTGATGAAGACCTGGCAGAGCATTAGGCTTACATCCAGCATGAAAAAGGGATGGATTTGTAGAAACTTCGGATAGCATATAGTATGGTACGATGATCAAATTATAAGAAGATGATGGCAACAACTATGATGAAGAATCTATGACTCTGTGATGATGATGATGCGATGAAGACCTGACCATATGTGTTGATGAATTTGTAGAGAGAGAATACTTTCGTAGTTAAGAGAGAGTGTTGATGTATTTGTAACTTTGGAAGATATTATGATGTATAGTATCATTGTATGTTGTTGTACCCCCATTGGGGATGTGTTACCCATTTATGGTATTTCTAAATTGTATCTAGACCTTGAGGTACAACCTCCATTCTAAATTGTGGAAATAATCCCACATGTAACATCATGTAATATGTACTTGTAGTATCTCTAGGAGAACTGGGGCCTATGTGAGAAAAAATGTAGGCTCGAGTCTTATGTTTGGTCAGTGACTTGAAAGGGTGTAAATAGGGAGGAAATCTACCTCATTTAGACACACCTCACACTCTCAAGTTCACATGAGAGAGAGAGACAGTCAGAGGAGGAGAGATAGATAGCCTCCGAATACTTCTTATTACTACTTTGGATCATCTTACTATTCTGAGGAAGTTTGCAGGGTTTTCTCCTTTATGGTTTCCCTGGTGAAAATATTTGTGTCTCGTGTATCTTTTATATCTTATGCATATTTCTGTACTTGTTATTCTGCCAGGTACATATCTTAGATAATCTAATAAGATATTAAGAAAAACTAACAAATATTCCATGTCTTTCTCGGTTGGGTGCTCTGCAATTTTCTTTACCACTTATGTGTGGGCTTAGTGATTTGTTTCAAGCACATTCATGACCTTCAATGCCAACTTTTTGATGCTGGTGCCTCTTCTGTGATTTTTTGGATTGCTGTTGGAGTGCCTTCAACTCCACTTCCTTGCTGACTTGTGCCACTAGGGGCATCATTTTCAAGGATTCTCACATTGCATCTAGCTGAGCCTCTACCTCATGAATATGTGCACCTAGTTGTTTCAATTGTTCATCCTGTATGATACTCATCCAAAATTGTGTGGTTTCATCTGCCATTGCCTTGGACATTTTCTCATAGTCATCGATTTGGGTGGCTGCATATTTGATCTTACATTTGTGGTCTGCAACCTGCTCCAGTGGTGTACTGGGGACTTCCCGTGCTTGCATATCCTTAGTCTCCTTCTTCAAATCTGCAGCAATTTGGGCTAGTTGCAGTATCTTTTCTTTCACAAACATGTCAGTTGTAATGTCAATAATTTCTTGTCAAGCAAATGCAATGGCCTTTTCCAGTCACTCGCAATTGTTTAAGGCCTTTTCTTTGGACCCGATCTCTTCCTACTAGTTCTTCTTCAATATCCTAATTTCCTCTTGTTCTTGGGTGATTTTATCCTACAACTTGAATAGCTTATCATAGACAATATCATCCCGGTCCATGATCTCTTGGTGGGTAGCTTTTTGCAGTCGCGTAAGTGTGTGTTGGTAGTTCATTGATGTCGATACTGATGATGTCAAACTATTGTAAGGAAGCATAGATATCTTCAATCCCTAAATCCAATTCATATGGTGGAATATGTACAATCCGCACCCTTTTTCCTGTACTAATATCAGTTATTCACTACAATACATCAACATGGGGTACTTTCTCCGAGATAACGTTCATCAGGGATTACAACAATCCCTTCATCTGATTGCAATAGTTGGTTGAGTGTTTCTTGAACTGTGCTTGGATATCATAGGTTGCATTGGTGATCATAGCTAGTATGTGATTGAACTGGTCATCTTTAGTTTTTGGTGTGATACTTCCCTCACCCTCCTCGAACCTTCTTTCTGTTGTTCCTTCTTCGATTTTCCTCTCTACATAGGAATTTTGAAAGTATTGGATGAATATTATTCTAAATCCTTGTCTCTCTCCTTTTCCTTCTCTTATTCTACCAACATGTTGGGTGGAGGACTTTCCTCTTTGTCTGATAACTCCTCTATGTTGACCGACACTTTCCATTTGTCAGGAGAATCATCGATAATTGCCTCTAGCTATGCATACATAAGTTTCTACATTGTGGTGAGCCATATCTTCTCAATGTCCCATCTCACTTAAATATGTATTGCATGAGGCCCCATTTTAAAGTGTGCTATGCATACATACTTTGTCATCACCTCCTTAGTGAGGCACGAAACCTTTCCTGCTCCATCTCCTAGTGCATCCCAATGTAAGTAAAATTGAATGGCACAACTGATTTATTGATCCTTCACATCAAACCATCATAAGTTCTGATAATGTGCACCCCTACATGTTTGGGAAACTTCTACTTCCATTCCCTGGTAATATGTGGGTTCCATCCACCCTATAAGTGCGATTAAAATTAGAAACCATGAATATGTAAATGACCTCTTACTTTCTTGGAGCAACATTGCATCCTCCATTAGTTGATTCAATATAAACAATGACTAGTTCATATAGACCCTTCCATGCACTTCTCTACGCATGCAATTACGTCAGAAGTGCATTGATTTAGTTGGTTCTTTCTCACCATCTTCATAGCCAACAACTTGGCTATGAATCAGACGGTCTTGTCGTTGATAGTTTTTATAAAATAGGAACATTTATCCCAGATAACGTTGTAATTTTTATTTAGCTTCAAAGATGTCCTCTTATCGTCATCCTTACCTCTAAAATATTATGATGGGTCGGCACCCTTCATTGGAAACCCAGTGATCTGCGATATCAATTCGATCATGATCAATACCTTTGTATGGAGCCATAGGTACCCTTTATGAAAGGAAGCCAACAACTACTTTACGCATGCATTGGCCTATATCAAGCAACCAAAATGCGACATGTGGGTGAGTCCTAATAGTCCCAACCATTGCAATCCCAAATATCACTTCTATGGCATGCTAATAACTAGGCCTCCATCGCCATGCGTCTATGTCTCATAAGGTTTCACTGTAAATTTTGAGTATGCCAGAATGTTGTGGTCCCTGTATGTCATCACCATCAAATTTGGTATGATATTCATTGTGATGTGCACCCATTTTGGTGTTGTAGTAATCTTGATGGGATACCACTAGTTCTTGAACAACTTGACTGTCGATGCATCTTCCTTTCATGGTGGTACAAACCCGAGGATATCATGAACAGTCACCTCCTTTCAGGCCATGGAATCCTCTCCCCCTATCATCAAGGGCCTAGCCTCTGCTTTGAGTTCTGTATACCTAGTAGAACTTCATGTGGACCTCTTCTTTCGATGCGGGGAATTTGGACGATTTGTTCCCCTTTTCTTCCTTACTATCCTTGGTATTTGATCTTGAAGAACTAGCCTTTCTTATTTAATCAGCGTTCTTTATGGCAGATATTGATGGGTGATATCGCTCGAAAGTAACTAATTCATCGTTGCAACTCTATTACTCTCTCACTCATCATTATGCTTTACTAATTACCGTCACTCTGCTCGGCTCGACTATCACAATGGCTAATCCAACTCCCCCCATGTAGACTCTTATAACCTTGAAGACACTTGTGCGGATAATTTTGAGACATCATGATGAAATCCTCCAACAATTGACTAAATATGCCAACGATTCTGTAAATCCAATGGTCTAATTCCCCATAAATGCATGTCCCATCCACTTGCATCGTCACCTGTATGGTTTAACTGCTTTATTTTTTTCTTTCTGATTTGACCCTATCACATCCCAACAAATGTCTCCAAACTAATGCTTTATTGTGACTTGTATCTCTTTTATTTCACTATGACCTGCTTCTACTTCGATGGCCTCCTCTGTAACATATCTTACACTTTTTTTTTAGCTCCATGGATTTATATTTTTGGTGCCACACCTGGCTATCCTGATAGGGTTTTAGCTAACAACTATTCACAAGATTTGGAAGCAATGCACCATCTAACTGTTGTAATTGTACCTCACCTCCATTGGTGATGAAATGAATTACATAAGGTCCTAACCAATGCATTTGTAACTTACCTACATGATTCACAAACTTATTGCCATAAAGGAGAGCTATATCTCCTCATCCGAAGTACTTGGATTTGATATGTCGATCATGCAATTCCTTCTGGTGATCCTTTTCAACTTGCCAATGAAATCATGTGATGAACCAATATTCCTCATTCTGCATCAACTGTTTTAAGCATTCTTCAAGCGCTACCTTGTTATCCATACCTATTGCTGCTGCATTGCGAAGGATGGTAACAATATATTCCATCGATATGACCGTTTCTTGGCCATAGACCAACTTGAATGGCATCTATCCCATCAAGCGTTTACAGGCGATTTGGTAGGCCCATAATATCGTAGTAATATTCAAATCCCAATGACCACAGCTTGTGTTACATACCTTTGTGAGCGCATGCTCCAACACCTTGTTGAATTCCTCGACTGTTCCACTTGCTTGTGGGTGATAGAGAGTGCTCTAGGGTATTTTTTAAGGATTCTAAGATTATACTTCTGTATAGTATTCTAGGCGATTATTTTGGATTGAAAAAAGCATGTTTATAGATAGGTAGGCGAATATTAAATATTAAACATAACACTGAAATGTGTAATTTTTAGCGAATATTATGATAAAAAAAACATATTTTATGTAAATATAGGCGATATTAGAGACTAAAAATGAGCAAATAGCGAATTTAGTTTTTGAAAAAAACCCAAAAAATAGCCATTTGGCAAAATTTCACCCCTAAAAATGACCCTGGAGTGCTCTTATTGTGTTGTGTATGAAACTCCTCCATCATCGCATTGATCATCTGATTGATAAATTGACTCCCTTGTTTTCTCATCGATATCTATGGACAACCAAACTGATTAACAATGTTGTAGAATAAGAACCTTGCAGTTGTCACCATTTTACAATCCATCACCGGTGCTTCCTTCACCCATCTACTCAAATAGTCCATCGCTGTGATATTGTATCATGCACCTGTCCTCTTTCCTGGTGGATTGATGGGTCCCACAAAATCGACTTCCCATTTATCGAATGGCTGTAGTGTTACCTGAGGTACTAACAACATCTCATCATGTCACGATGGCTTCTCTGTCCTTTGACAAATGTCACATCTTTTCGCATAATCCGTAACATCATTTTGTATAGTCGACCACTAGAGGACAGCTTGGAGTATCTTTCTGGTTGTTGCATGACCTCCACAGTGTCCTCTTGCAGATATGTCTTTTTCTTCCGTCAATATCCTTCCTTGGTCATGCGATAGAACATACTGATGTAGAATCTCATCTAGCCCCATCCTGTAGAGTTGTCTAGCAATGAGCTGAAAATATGTAGCTTGAATGAACAATTGCTTCTTCTAATTGTTGGAAAAATTGTCCAGTGCTTTCCCTATCGACAAGAAATAAATAATTTGTTCATAATGGTCATCTACCATTCTGATCTTAAACAACTATGCATCAAGTAAGCCATCCTCGACGTTGGTTGTTTCTTCGACTGTCTCAATCCATGAAAAATTATTAGGTCCTAGATTTAATCGACTCGGCTCCATAATGACCTTGAAATCAAATTCTTGGAAGAGTAGAAACCATCGACATATCTCCCCCCCAACACAGGCTTGTTGACCAATTATTTTAATGCCAAATGATCGGTAAACAACTTGAAGTGTCCCCCTAGTAGATAATGGTGAAATTTTTGTAGGGAATATACTATTACCAAGCCTTCTCTTTATGTTGTCATTTAGTTTCTTTCTGTAATAGACAACTTTCAACTTACGAATGCGATTAGGTGATCAATCGCCCCTTCCTCTAGTTGTGCCAGGATGACTTAGTGTGACTGATGAGACATTGAAATGGACATGGAACTCCTTCGTCCACTATGGAAAGACTAATATTGGTGCTTCAACCATCTTGTTCTTGAGAATATCAAGACTTTTTGACATTCATTCATCCATTATAACTTCACATATTTTTTGAGTGGTTTCTCCATTGGTGTTGTAATTGCTTCCTACCCTCTTATAAACTTGCGGTAATAGACAGTGTGACCCAATGTCTCCCTTAACTGATTTACTTTTTTCGGTGCCAGGAGATCAATAATTATCATGATCTTTGTAGTATTGACCAACATACCATCCTTGTAGACAATGTGTCCCAACAAAATCCCAAATGGAGTACACTTCCATAGATTTAATGAAATTTGTTGTTTTCTAAATCTTTACAACATTAATCGAAGGTTCGCAATGTGATATTTGATCATCCCATAGGCCTTACTTTCCTCCATGTAGAACACCAAGAATTTCTGAATAAATTCCTTAAATGCAGTGACAACTATTCGCAAGAATATCGCAGTTGTGTTTTTGAGACCAAATGACGTCACTGTGTACTGAAAACACCCCTAGTCTATGCTGAAAGTGGTTTTATGTCGATCTTCCTTTGCAATTTTAATCTGGTGATACCCAAAAAAACCATCTGTAAATGAATACACCTCTTTTCGTTCGAATCCTTCCAATACCTCATCAGTAAATGATGTAGAGAATGGATCATGTAGACTCACATCATTTAATTTTCAAAGGTAGACACAGATTAAGACTTCTCATGTTTTCTTATCTTGAACTACCATTGGACTAATCCATTCCAAATAATCTACTATTTTAATGATTCTAGCATCCAACATCCTATCGATCCCAGCCTTTACTCTCTCCTTGTATCATGGGTTTAATCAATACGGATGTTGTTTCACGAGTTTCACATCCGGTTTTAGAGGAATTTTCATCTCTCCTAAATCGCTTGAAATAACTTTCATTTCAACAAACCTTGTTGGAGACAAGTCTTGGAATTCATGGAGTAGGTCGTAATATTTGCCATAGATTCCCCATCCCAGTAGTCTACAACAGTGGAAAAATTTGGATTTTCTGTCGTCCCAATGTTGATATTTCATGTCTTAAATGGTTGTTGAACTTTATCCATCGGGTTTGTTTGGGTTGCAATATCTTGACTACCTTCTGATTCTGCAATGTGTAGGTTGCGTGGATCATTCCTGTCAATTTTTTCTCCCATCACATTGTAACATTGCATCATCAACTATGATGATGATTATTCATGCGATTCCGTTGGAAACGGTACAGGAATGATTTCCAATACGATATTGCAGATATGCTATAGTGCGATGTGTATTGCCAAATTATCACTTGAAAGATTAAAAGTGTGAGAAAACCCTATTGTCAAATATTCCCAGGTTCTGATTTCTCTTTGCAGCTCTACAAAAATATGCCATCTCCTTGGTATTTCATCCAACGTGTGAACAAAGGCATGTACTTATTCCTCCTTGGGCATTGATACCCATGTGTTCTGACATGCGACCAAATTATCGTTTGGATTGTGTCTTCCATCGTACTTCATTCCTGGACACTTCTCTGCTTCTCTAAATCAAACCTCCATGAGTCTATGACAACAATGCCAGTATTTCATCGAATCCTTATGTGTCACTGTCATATGTCCACATTTTGAACATCATAAGGCGTTGACCTTGCTTAGCACCAAGGGGGTCAAAATATGCATTAAATTATTTACCTAGGATATTTTATTTAAATATTAATTAGGAGGCATGTACTTGGTATATTAATTTTCATTAAATATTATTATGCAATTAATTATGTGGAAAATAAGCTGCCATTAACAAGAGGGCCACTTGCGAAGGAGGAAATATAATCTGTCACAGGACTGATAAAAGGCAAGAAAAGCTATCAAACACAAAAGATACAACTTTGGACAAGGTAGGGAACAATTTCCATTTGGAGACTTAGT
The DNA here is from genome assembly GCA_001517045.1 of Pseudotsuga menziesii. Taxonomy (NCBI): domain Eukaryota; kingdom Viridiplantae; phylum Streptophyta; class Pinopsida; order Pinales; family Pinaceae; genus Pseudotsuga; species Pseudotsuga menziesii. The sequence goes on along the minus strand of LPNX010929042.1, from coordinate 260,291 downwards.
CACAAAAGTAGGAAGTTGATAAAAATATGTCATAAATAAAAGCAACAACTCTAGGGCACAATTTCCATTCTAGAGTTCAATGACAAAAGCAGGTAGGCAGGAAAGCTGTCATAGGGAAAAGCAACAACTCTGGGCCAAGGAGGGAATAGTTTCAAAAGTGGATGAAGGTGGATGACAGTTAAACATCTTTCTTGTCTCACACATGCTAATTTCCTCATGGAGAGATAATTCATGTATAGATTTATGGTTTTGGCAAGGGAAACTTGCTCAGCACGTGGTTTCCTTACCCAACAAGTAACTAGAGGTTTATAAAAAGACAAAGGGAGCTCCATTAATCAGTTTGTATGTTTATTATTTTTTCTTTTGATGAATCTAAGGATTCCTTTCTGAGTTTTTTGACTCAAGTTCTTGGGAGATGTTCCCAAAGGTTCTCATTCCCTCTTTCCTCTTCCCCTCTTCACCCCTGCTCATTACATGTTATACTAGAGATATGCAGAAGCCTCTTTGAGTTGATTCAATACTTTTTTTATCAACCTTCAGCCATACATGATTGTATATCATCTTTCATTAACATGCCCATCAATTTCTAGTATCTAAGGATTCAAATCCCCATGCCCTTCCTTGAATTGTCTTTAAAATACATTGTAATGATGTAGAATGTTGAAGAGAGTGTTATAGTTCATTGATGAGAGTGATTTAAATTTTATTGGATGTAATATTATCTTATAAACATTATTTGCAATTTTTATTTCAATCTGATTTGAAATGGATGAGATTTACTCATTTTAATTCAACCTAGTCTAGATTTGGATTGGAAAGTGATTAGTTTTGTTGTAACTTTCATATTTCGACTTGTATGACTCCAAATAATTCCATTATTTTTCTTATGAGTCATTAAAATACATATATAACTCCCCGAATTCCAAAATAGATAATTTGAATCACCCTTACGTTGTTTGGAAAGGCCTTAAGATGGAGCTAGTGAGCTGCCCTGTGAGTTAGTCTCACCTTTAAAACTTGTATAATCATTTCCTTTTCCTATGATATGTTATAAAACTTCATGAAACTCTTATTAATATCTCATATCCTTATAAAAAAATTTTATTTAGTTTATACAAGCCTTTGGTTGTTGCCTTTGACAAAGTCTTCCTAGTTTCACGATTAGGTGTCCCAGAAGCGTGGGAGTAGATTTCAATGGATGATGAATCCAAAAACTAAATGGTCAAATTTTCTAGGGAAGATATTTTATCAATCCTAAAAGTTTCATTTTTTTCTCCCCATATCCTGCTTACCAGTTTGCAAAAGTGTTTGCCAATTTCCCATATTTGCCTAGTATCAAGAGCTCTCTGATTGAATACAAATTTTCATGTAATATTTTGGATAAAAATTATATCAGAGATAATATTCTGATATGATTACAGATCAGATTCATTACATAAATATCTTATATCTAAGTTCATGTTGAATAATTCTTTTAGTTTGAGTCCTTCCCGACAAAACTAGTAATTTCCTAGCACCTAGTTTGACAATTTTATGCATCAAGTCTTTGTGTGGAGTTAGTATCTATGAAATATGATTGGTGGATATTAAATGGGTATCATATCTCTTTCCTTGTCTCATACAATGGAAATAAGGCTCTCTATTGACTAAAATTATAGATAATTAATTCAAGTTGCAGCCATGAGTCTGCGACCAATGATTGAAGAAGACATTGAGCAGTTTGAGGAAGAAGGCTATGAAGAGCCCTCATGCAGTACCTCAGGTAGATACAGGTAGGAATGATATGTATTATTTTTTTCTTCCAGCTTATGATGAATCCATTTGGCAGAAGTATACAATAATTAATGGCCAAATGTTCAATAGAAGTAAATCTAAAAAACCCTTCCAGTATTCCATGGAATACTATGCTTTGAAAGAAGAGATAAGGGAGGTCTTGTATTTTTTAAAGTACTGCACTCTTGAGATATAGGTGATATTCATATATCCCCACATTGGGACAAACATGAAAAGGATTGCACAAATGGTTTATGGAGAGTGCAAGGAAGTCGAGACTAGAAGGTTGCCACCTGGAGCCAAAAGAGGAGGAAAGAGGGAAGATGCTTCAAATCCATCTACATCTTCAAGCATTATGAGATTTTTTGGGTTCCCATCAAGAATAGTTTCCAATATTTTTTACCTGAGTACCATGCAATATGGAGAAACATTAATCTTCTTGAAATAGGATGAAGAGAATCCATGTGCAGATGAATACCCAACAGTTAAAAATCTGGTTGTTGGTAGTGTGGAGAATGAATGCACTTCCAATTTGTTTGTGGGTGATATGCAGATCACTGATAAGGATGTTGGATCATGTATCGGTGAAGAGACACCTTTTGGATCATATCCAAAAGGATATTAAAAAACAAAATTACATTCACCTTTGGAGCCACATAAGGAAGAAGAAGACAAGGTCACATTGCTTGGGTGTGAACTAGAAAATTTGGTGGAGGAGCAGGCCACCATAGTACGCTTACGTGAAGAGGGTAACATGAAGAATAAGTATGATGAGGGATCTTATTTTTGCATCAGCCATGATTATTTGCATCCATCTGATTCATGGGAGAATTAAAATATTAAACTTTCCTGTGAGGATTGCAGAATGAAGGACAATGATGAGGGAAAATAATTCACTCCTACTTTCTCTTTTGGTGAACACCAAATCAGTGAAAAGGAGGGTGATGTTGTCAAGGATGATAAGGTATATTTTGGATCAGATAAAAAATAATAACAAATATAAGATCTAAAATCATCAGTTGATCTTCCTAATGAAGTGGGAGACATGCCCCCACTAGCTGGGTTTAAACTAGAAACTTCAAAGGAGAGAAATATGATGCAAGGGGAGGAACATAGTTCATATTTTGTCACTCTCTCTCAGCAAGATGAAGTTGCAGCCACATCAGAAGTAAGGCTTGAAACTGGTAAGAATTCACATCCCCCTATCATCACTGAGGAGATATATGAACCATCTAGTCTTTCAAGTGGGAAAGTAGAAACCAATCAAACAGTAAAAATAATGTTTCTATAGGAAAATCCAATGTAAATAATGTAAATATTCCATGAATGAAATATAATGTAAAAATGATAAAAGATATATGATGATGTTTTACAATTACATTTCCTTGGGATTTATAAGCCATTTTTGCACCTTTTTAGTATAAGTCATGTCTTTTAACTTTTCATAATTATTTGATTAATTATTTCTTATTTAATAATTAATAATTAATAATATTAATCTATATTAATATAAATAATTAATTTATGTTATGTTATATTTTTTTATATAACATTGTCATCCCCTTAAAGAATATTTGTCCTCAAATCTTAGAGAAGACAAAGCTTATGTCAGATTTATTGGTTGTAATGTCATCTTTCGACCCTTTATTTTGACATTTGATGACATCAGACGATATGAGTTACGAATCCCAAGGCAAAAATGTCGCATCGTGTGTGATGTGGCCCATCCAAGATCGATTTTCATTGGAGGTGATTGTTGATCATATTGTTGGATAAATATTCTCATTTTATTGTTATATTGAAGATTTTGTGTTCTATCATTTCTGAATTTATAACCCCTTTGTTTATGTTCATTTTGACCCTGTCATTGGTCAAAATGTTTTTTGTAGTTTGGGTGTTGGTAAGGAGTTCTTGTTGCTTGTTTTTCTTCTAGATTGACTTCCTTTTGAACTGTGATGGGAACCAAATTTGTATTCACTTCTTCTTCCTCATCTAAAATTAGTTTTCCAGATAGTTTGGATGCTTCCTTCTAAATTTGAACTAATTTGTTCTCTAATAGATTATTCTTATTTTGAATCTTCTCAAACCTTTCATCTTGCGACTATTTGTCCACTTTTAACTTCTCGATTTATTCTTCTAGTTCTATATTAACCTTCTTCATGGTAGATTTTTCTTCATCCTTTCACCATAATTTTTGTTGAAGATCTTGCATCCTCTCTTCTAACTTTTGACTGCATTGAAATTTATCTTTTTCCTTCTTGATTTGCATAAGTAATTTCTGATTATTATCTCTTAAATGAGAGATATCTTCTTCTTTACCTGCAATAACCTTGTCAAAATCCTTCTGTATCGTCTGTATTGATTTCGCATTCCCCTGTGATAACATCTTTGATATTATTTTGAAGTCTTGAGATGATGCGACTTCTTATTTTGACTTCATGTTAATGTCATGTAATGTGATTTTCTTCATTTTGTAGGGAAATATTTGAAACTTATTTTCAGCATTTAAGATAAAAGTCCTCAATGTTTCTATCCAAGGAGATCCCAAAATTAGGTCACCGTCACTACTCCACAAGGATCTAAATATAAAATGCGAGACACCAGTTTAATCTCCAATGTTCATTGTAAGTCTTTTATTGAATATTCTTTGTTATTCCAAAAATCTAGCCTTTCACCTATTTTTGACTTTAGAATCGCTAACTCATTAGCAAATTCATCACTAATATAATTATGGCGTTCACCAGGAGCAATAGAAATAGTAATGTATTTCCCTCTAATTGTTTCTTTTATTTGGAGTGACATTGAAACATAAGTTTTTAGAGTGATTGGAAATCTTCCTTTTTTGTCATGAGACTCCAATTTGTTATGTTTCTTATCCCAAGATATATCAAAGAAAGACATATTTTATTTTGTATAGTATACTATACTTTGAAATAATTAGTTTCTACCCCTTAGGACTTCTTGTAGATTGGGTGGCTAGGAGGAATGATTGTTACCTTCCCCACCTAAGTTCAAATCTCACTTGCTTCTTAGTAGTAATTATTATGCACTTATAGAATTTTTTTCCTTTAAGTTTTGTAAAATGCCAATAGATTGGGTGGTTTGGATGAATGAGTGTTACCTTCCCCACTTAAGTTCAAATATCACTCGCTTCTTGGTAGTAATTATTATGCACTTTTAGATTTTTTTCTCCCCCTTGAGGTTTTTAAAATGGTGTTAAAAAAAATTTCTGTTTTACTTTTACCTCTTTTTTGGGGGGTTTTACTTTTACCTTTTTCTTTTGGGGTTTTACTTTTACCTCTTTTTTTGGGTTTTACTTTTACCTGTTTTTTCTTCTTTTTTTAAAATTTTTTTTAGGGAAACCTTAGAATAAGGCTACAAGCCAAAAAACAGACAAGGTCTGAGAATTAAGGCCAAAATCCCAGATCAGCCAAATAGGTCTTTGATACCACTGTAACAGTAAAAATATTGTTTCTATAGGAAAATCCAATGTAAATAATGAAAAAATGATAAAAGATATATGATGATGTTTTACAATTACATTGTCTTGGGATTTATAAGCCAGTTTGCACCTTTTCAGTATAAGTCATGTCTTTTGACTTTTCATAATTATTTCTTATTTAATAATTAATGATTATTAATATTAATTTATATTAATATTAATAATTAATTTATGTTATGTTATATTTTTTTATATAACAACCAATATTCATGAAGAGAAGCACAAGTTACTACAAGGTATTTGTAGTGAAGAAGGAGAGGTTCAACTACCAACACCTCATTTCCTTTCAGGGTCAATGAACATGAGTGAGAACAAGATAAAAAAGGCCCTACACACACTCCATGTAACCCATGCATTGATGAAAAATATATGTTGGAATTTGAAGGATAAATCTTCCATGGAAGACACAGAGAAGTTTCAGAAATCCACGACAAGCACCAAAGATCATTTTCTCCAATTTCTTTCTGATTGAGGGTTTTCTTGAGCTTGTTTAGTTTTTGCGTGGAGCATACTTGAAGGATGAAGAGGATAATTAAAATGTCACAATAATTATTGACCACCCAATATTCCTTGAAGAGAACTGAATTTTCACTCCAAGAGTCCCAGATGGAGATAGAGCAACTTCATGAGGAGATGCAAATATTTCACCTACCCTCCTACACAACATTCATCCCTCTTCACAAGGATGATTGCATTCCTGATCATATGGAGGAATCTCATGAGATGAATTTAGTTTTTCATGTACTTGAGGACTGTACGGACAAGCTTGAAGAGAACCAAGCACTTAATCTTTTCCAGAGAATACTAGAGTTGTTTTCACGAGAGAGTCTCTTCTCAATGGAAGAGTTAGATGATCCCACAATGGAGGGATCATCTAGTGATGAAGAACATGCATCCATAATATGTGTGTATAATTATTGTAGAGATCTGATTCACAGTTCTACTCATAGTTCTATTTCAACCACATCAAGTCGGGATGAAAATTGGGAGAAGGAATTTTCCTTGTTGGTGCCACATGAGGAGGAGGAGGATCCAATAGGTGTTCAATATTAATTGAGGGATGGAACATTACCCTATCATAAAAAACATAGGAACGTATTTATTCCATTTGATACCATTCATCCACACATGGACGGGATAGGCAGATACATAACAGAGATGAAGACTGTGGGAGATAAAAAGTTTAATTTCTGCAATAATTGTTTTGTTGTGAGTGAAATTGTCCTAACATACGGGAAGCCACAAATATTCAATTTGCATCCTTTGGATACCTTCCATACACACGCACTTGAGGTGCATTCTGATTTTTTTGTGCTTGAATAATTTTGGGATGCAGATGATAAGTTCCAAGCACATGGACATTGCCCTAGAAAAGCTGATTTTTCTCATGGGAGGAGTCCTCTTTCTGCTGAAGAGTCGGAAGAACTCCCTTGTGTTGTACCAGCCCATGATGGGTTTGATGCATCCACACCTTTGGTGGACACATTTTGCAGACAATTGTTTCACTATGAATTACTCCACACACCTATGGCATCCAACACACATAGGGATGGAAATTGGGTGAGGGTATTTTTATTATTGGTGCCACATAAAGAGCAGGAGGCTCCCACATATACCATTGATGATTTAATGGCTCATCCATGTGGTATGAAAAGTGAACCAGTCCCTTTATATGTGGACAAGAAACATCAAAGGAATCTATTTGATGTCTTCATCATGCATGGCTATGCATGGAAGCTCCACTTGAGCTAGTATGGTGGAACAAATTGAAGAGTGTTGAGTTTTTGCACCAGAACAAAGATAGTAGATGAGATTCCAATGTGGTGGTATGATTGTGACAAAATCATTTTCATCCTATACAATGATGAAATTTTGTTTTTTTTACTGATGGTTGGAAGGAGGCAGATAAAACCATGGGACACTGGAATTCTTGGGAATGGAAAATTTCAAAAGGGGTAGCAACATTTGGTCCCTTATGGAGGAGGAAGTGGGATCCAAGAATTATACCCAGTTACCTTAAATGGGTTGATAATTTTGTTAAAATAAGTGGTCATTAAAAGAATGACTATGATTAGAGTAGTGCAACAAAAACATGGTGGAAAAATTTGCATAAATCTATGGTGCTTCTTCTTGAGGACAAGTAGATTTGGGAGGGGAGGACTGTCATATCCCCACATTTTGAACATCATAAGTGTTTAACTTTCCTAGCACCAAGGGGGTCAAAAGAAGCATTAAATAATTTACCTATGAGATTTTATTTAAATATTACTTAGGTGGCATGTGTTTGGTATATTAAATTTCATTAAATATTATTATGCAATTATTTATGTGGAAAATAAGTTGCCATTAACAAGAGGGTCACTTGGGAAAGCCAAATCGCCAATGAGGAAATATAATATGCCATAGGACTGACAAAAGACAAGAAAAGTTGTTAGAAAAAAAAAGAGGAAACTATGAACAAGGTTGGGTGCAGTTTCCATTTGGAGACTCAGTCACAAAAGTAGGTAGTTCAGAAAAGGCTATCATAAAGAAAATAAAAAACTCTAGGGTGTAGTTTCCATTCTAGAGTTCAGTGATAAAAGTAGGAAGGCGGGAAGAGCTATCATAGGGAAAACAAACAACTGTGGGCCAAGGAGGGTGAATTTTATAAAGTGGATAAAGGTGGATGATAGGGAAACATATTTCTTGTCTCACACATGCTAATTTACTCATGGAGGAGAATTCATGGCTAGGGTAGAGGTTTTAGCAAGGGAAACTTGCTCAGTAGGTGGTTGAATTTCCCAACAAGTCACCAGAGGTTTATAAAAAAAATAGAGATAAATTACTCAGTTTGGATGGTTATAATTTGTGATTCTGATGAATCTAAGGATTCCTTTGTGATTGTTGTGCCTTAGTTTCTTTAGATATGCACCCTAAGGTTCTCATTCCCTCTCTCCTCTTCCTCTATTCTACCCTTCTCATTGCAGGTTATACTGGAGCTATGGAGAAGCCTATTTGAGTTGATTCAAGAATTGTTAGAAGCCTCTATAAATCCAAGCATGTATATCAAATATCATTAATAGGTCCATTCCAGTATCTAAGGGTTCAAACCCCCATGCCCTTCCTTGAATATTGTCTTTAAAATACACTGTAATGATGTACAATGTTGAAGAGAGTGTTATAGTTAATTGATGAGAGTGATTTCGAGTTTATTGGCTGTAATATTATCTCATAAAAATTATCTATAAGTTTTATTTAAAATAATTAAGCTAATTTGCAGCATGATTAGTGTTCTGATATGTACATCGGATCTCAAAACATTACAGTTGCCCACGATATTGTTGGAGTATCCTTTAATGTGTTATCTAATGGCAATAACTATTGTGGTTCAGATACTTTATGTTCAAAGTCATCGATAAAATCAACCAAATTAGGTAATCCTTCATAGATAAGAAACTCAATAGTTTTCATTGCGACCCAACGCAAGGATTGGGTGATCCGTCCACATTTCCAGTTCAATACTTCATGTAATCTATTTTTCCAATTTTATAATGCATCATCAGAGTCTGATGATGTAGATATGGAGCTTCACCAACCTAGATCCCCGTCCGTCGTGGGATGGATGTAGTATTGATAAATGTTGTAAGCGTGGTCCCATCCTCCCATAGCTTCGTCTTTCCCTAGTTCCACATATCATCGTCTCTGATTAGGATCCTAAGGTGCAATGATGCGTATGTTGTGGTTTTCAAAATTCATCACCCTTTTCTTAAAATTGATCACTACAATATTGCGTTTTCCCACCCGATCCCAAATAGTCCAGGATAGGAACTAATGTCATCCACTATCTCAATGATGTCAAAATTGGCATAAGTATTCAATCCTTTTACTTTGGAAAGTGAGTGAAGTACCTGACCAATTGGTGACACCCTAGCTTGGTTGGCCAGCCGCAATTGTACAGGAGATCACACCAATTTAGGTTTCCCATTTCTCTCCCATGTATTATTTGTCAATATGTTGACATTGGATCATAGATATAATATGAATGAGTCAACATCGTAATATCCGATCTAGACGTTTATCCTCATTTCCCTTCTCATATTCCTCTAATGTAGAGAATTCATGCTGTGATCTTGTCGCCCCTTCTCTTGGCGATTTACCAACTTCGTGACCACTGCTAATGCATCTAGATATTTCTCTAAAGAAGGAAAACTTTCCAAGAAATTTTGTAATGTTCTGATCCTCTGTGATAGTCCTAACCCATATGTTGAATCAAAACTAGGTGGCATTTCATAGATATGCAACTTACCCATATTTTTTCTCAAGATGTTGCGAGTGTCAAATAATTTTTACTTATTTGCATCGATAATGAATTGAACCTTCTTACAATCTTCCAATCAGATCTGTAGAATTGGACCATCATCTCCTGTTGTCACACCTTCCCTAGTTATGAATCCAACATCTGCATGTTTAATCCTAGGTTCTTCAAAAAATTTTCCTACGATTGGTCCTTGATTATAATTCTGAGGCTAGTTCGCAGCTTGATTTGTATTCTGGTTCACATTTTGATTTTGGTTCTATGGTGGTGGTAAATTCTTCTTTTTCCAATTCATTATTAGTTATGCATAGTCTTCAACAGTAAGGTCTGCAGTGGTACAATAAGTACATTGTGTGTTGATGTATTTGTAACTTTGGAATGTATTCTTCTATGTATCTTATGTATTGTAACCCGATGTTTATTCCGGGATGTATCTATTATGTATTTGAGTCATGTTGTCATACCCCGATGTTCTGATCCGGGGGATCAATAATGTAAATAAGTCATGTTAATTCATTGTTAAAGTCCCCACAATCTTGGGGCACTAGGGTTATTAGACAATCATAGAGATGTCGGCTCTAGTAAGTAATTGTTAAGTAAGGCCGACATGATTGAGTGCACTTCAAGTGAATGAAAGAATATAAATAGAGATTGAGTCTCTCTATTTATCACACACATCATTCACTCACTCAAGTGTAGCACATTAGTGAGGAAGGAAATACACTGGGGCTAGACAAGAAGAAGACTACTGCTGTTGGGAGATCATCTTACTATTTTGGGCTTTTACTGTTTTGGTGCTGATTCTATCTCTAAGGAAGTTGCGGGTTTTTCTCCTTTATGGTTTCACCGATCAAAAACATTGTGTTCATTGTCTCTTGTGTTTGATTGCTGTACTTGTTACTCTCTCAGTAAAGATCCTAACATAATGCTAGCTTAATGTTGAAAAACTAACATCGTATCAGAGCTAACCTGAGAAGAAGGCATTGTGCAGATGTGGAAACTAGGGCTTCCTAGTTTGTGGACCTTCCTCCACATATTTTCATCAAAAGTAAGGTGGAACAACTCTCCTCCTTAGGGCGCATCTTTCTATCGAAACATAATCTAATTATGAGGTTTTTCAGTTTTGGACCTGTCACTACTGTCGAAAATTAGGGATTTTTACAGAAGAGGAATTTTTCAGTGAGCCTAGGCCTGGATTAATATCCTCCCCAAAATTGAAGTTAGAGACAAATTTCAAGGCATTTGGGTGGACAGAAATCCAGAAAAGAAAAACCCTAATTTTCTCCTGAACCAACTCTACAGGATTTCAGCTCAAGTTTCAGATCCGACATCTTGAACCTGGTAAGATCTAAAATCTTTTGTATTTCCATTTGAGGTTCTCATTTAATATGTCTCATCATACCAAGATTGATGAAAATCTTGAGGGAGCTGATAACTTCTGAGCCTATAAGTATAGGATCTCCCTGGTCCTGGAAGAGAATGAATTAGACTCCTACATTCATGAGGAGGTTGCAGTTCTAGAGGGAGATGAGGCAAAGGCCTTACATAAGAAGAAGATGGTTATGGAAAAGAGGATCATTGCTGATTCTATTAAGGATCACCTTATCCCACATGTGTCCTCTCTCAAGACACCTAAAGCTATGTTTGATGCCCTAACCAAATTGTTTGAAGGAAAGAACATCAATCGGAAGATGACCCTGAGGAACCAATTGAAGAAAGTGAAGATTCAGAATGCAGAAAATATCCAGTCTTACTTCACAAGGGTTTCTCAGATCAAGGAACAATTAGAAGCTGTTGATGAAGAAGTGGAAAATGCAGAGATTGTGATGACTACTTTGAATGGCCTTCCTAGGTCATGGGATGCTTTCATCCAAGAAATCTGTACTAGAAAGAAGTTAGTCAAATTCAGCAGACTATGGGAAGAGTGCTCTCAAGAAGAAGCTTGGATAGTAGCTCAAGAAGAGAAGATGGGTAGTGAATATCAAGCCCTCACAGTTCACTCCAAGAAGGGAAGAATACAAGCTCATTACTCCAAAGGTAAGAGCTCTCATTCTAACACTAGAAAGGATCTATCGAGATTTAGATGTTATACATGTGATGAAAAGGGACACTTTGCTAAAGATTGTCCTAAGAGAAAGAACCACTCTCATAAGAAGAAGAGAAACAAAAGAAGACAGTATGCTCATGCTGCAGAGGATGATGAACCATCTAGAAATAGATCCAGATATGAAAGTGAAGATTCTTCAAGCGAGGATGAATATGTTATGATATCAGCTCTCACAGGTAACATTACTCATGGAATTGATGATTGGATTATAGAAAGTGGGGCTTCCAAACATATGATGGGATTCAAGGAATCCTTTGTAAGACTATCAGAACATGAATCACCTCACAAGGTGAAACTAGGAGATGACTACCAATATCCAATAAAAGGTAGTGGGGAATCTTCATATAAGCTAGACTCTGGTAAGTCTCTAACAATGAAATAAGTATTGTTTGTGCTAGGACTTAAGAAGAACCTTCTCTCTATTTCAGCATTGGATGCAAAAGGAATGCGGGTTGCATTCATAGATGGTCAAGTCATTATGTGGCCAAAAGGAAATACTATCGATGATGCGGTAGTGATTGGAGAACAAGAAGGAGGCTTGTACAAATTGAAGGGTAATCCAGAACAAGCCTTGATCCATGACTCAGTAGAGCCAAATGAACTTTGGTATAGAAGGCTTGCACATGTGCATTACAAAGCACTACCTATTGCAAGCAAAGTTGTTGAAGGTCTTCCAGAATTCCAAGAAAAACATGATGGAGTCTGCAAAGGATGTGCGAAAGGGAAGAATACAAAGAAGACGTTTCCCAGTAGCGAAAGAAAAGCCAAAGGTATTCTAGAAATCATCCACTCCGATGTATGTGGTCCTATTTCATCAAACTCACTAAGCGGGTATGCATACTATGTTTCTTTTATTGATGATTTCTCTAGAAAGACATGGATTTACTTTATGAAGAACAAAGATGAAGTATTCCGTAAGTTTAAGGAATTCAAAGCCTTGATCGAGAAACATACTAAAAAGAAGATCAAGACTCTTTGATCAGATAATGGTGGAGAATTCACTTCGAATGAATTCAAAGAGCTATGTAAAGAATCAGGGATTAAGAGGGGTTGTCTACTCCTTATAATCCACAACAGAATGGGATTGTGGAATGGAAGAATAGAACTATCATGGAAGTTGCAAGAGCTATACTTCATGATCAAGATCTACCTATGCATATTTGGACTGAAGCTCCCAGAACAGTAGTATATGTACAGAACCGTACTCCACATAGAGTACTCGAGAACAAGACTCCTGAAGAAGTCTTCTCTGGCAAGAAACCAGAAGTCATCCATCAAAGAATATTCGGTTTTCCCATGTACATACACATTCCAAAAGAGAAGAGAACAAAATTAGATCCTCCAGGAAAGAAGGGAATATTTGTGGGATACTTTGAAAGCTTGAAGGCTTACAGAATCTATTTCCCAGGATACAAGAAGATTGACATCAGCAGGGATGTGACATTTGATGAAAGCACAGCTTACAACAAATCTAGAAAGAGACCTCCTGAAGAACCTGAAGAAGCAGAAGCAGAAATACCCAGAATTCATGATACAATCATGGATGAAGAAGCTCAAGAAGAAGATTGAGAGTTTGAGGAACCACAAAAACCTGTAGATCCACCTCTGGAGAAGAATCCTCATAAAAGGAAACCTGCTTGGGTATGTGAACTTATCCAAGGTGTGGAAAGATATGGGGCTCCAGAAGAGAATCACAAAGAAATAAAGAGAACCAGATCAAATTCTGGGTATGTAGCCTTACTATGTGATTTCATTGATAAAGAACCTTACAGCTATGAAGAAGCAGTAAAATAGAAAGAATGGAAGAATGCTATGATCAAAGAATATCAATCGATCATGAAGAATGATGTTTGGGATGTTGTCCCAAGACCAGAAGGGAAGTCAGTTGTAACTTCCAAATGGATGTACAAGATCAAGCATACTGCAGATGGTAGCATTGAAAAGTATAAGGCAATATTTGTAGCTCGGGGTTTCTCTCAGAAAGAAGGAATAGACTATGAAGAAACCTCTGCACCTGTAGCCAAATAAACTTCCATCAAATCAGTACTTGCTCTGGCTGCAGTGATGAAATGGAAGATACACCAGTTGGATGTCAAGACTTCCTTCTTGAATGGTGTAGTAGAAGAGGAAGTGTATGTAGAACAACCACTTGGTTTTGAGACACATGACAGAGAGTCTCATGTATGCAAATTGAAGAAAGCCCTATATGGTTTGAAACAGGCACCAGGACCTGGTACAGTAGAATTGACAACTTTCTATCCAGTTTGGGCTTTACCAAGAGTAAAGCAGATTCCAACCTTTACTACAAGGTTGAAGATGGAAACCCAGTGATGCTCCTACTTTATGTAGATGATCTATTTGTGATAGATACAGATGGGTTGATTGCTGATATGAAAAGAAATCTTGCTGCTAAGTTCAAAATGAAGGACTTGGGGATGATGCATTACTTTCTAGGTATGGAGGTGTGGTAGAGTACAGATGGAATCTTCCTTGGACAAGGGAAGTATGCAGTAGAGATCCTGAAGAGGTTTGGGATGATGGACTGCAAATCTATGGCCACACCCATGGCATCAAACCTGAAGCTATTGAGTGATGCTTCATCAGAGTCGATTGATGCTACGATGTAGCATCAGATGATTGGGTCATTGATGTACCTAATGAACATGATACCAGACATTTGCTTTGTTGTGAACACCTTGAGCCAGTACTTGACATATCTGAGAAGTGTTCACTTGACTGCTGCAAAGCATATTCTGAGGTACCTAAAGGGTACAATTGATTATGGACTCAAGTATGATGTGAATCAAAGGATTAACCTAGAGGGTTATGTTGATTTAGATTGGGCAGGCAGTGCCATCGACAGGAAGAGTACTTCAGAATGTTGCTTCAGTATAGGATTAGATGTGATCTCTTGGTTTAGCAGGAAGCAATCCTGTGTAGCACTGAGTACAGCTGAAGCAGAGTATGTCGTAGCTTGTTCAGCTAGTTGTGAGGCAGTATGGCTACGGAAGCTACTGTCTGATATATTTGATCTCCAGTTGGATGCTACTTGTATACATTGTGACAACCAGAGTTGAGTGAAGTTTTCAGAGAATCCAGTGTTCCATGACAAGTTGAAGCATATCGAGATCAAGTGCTGGGCATGGCCAACACTCACATAAGTGCTGGGCGAAGACCTACATGGAGGCTGGGCTTACAACCAACATGAAAAAGGGTTGGCTCTATAGAACTTCCTGTGACGAGAAGAATCATGAGATAGCACCAGGGATGATCCAAATCGAGCGATGATTGAGATCCAGTGATGATAACTAGCGGTGATCTAGATCGAGTGATGATCGAGATCTAGTGATGATGATCCAGCAGTGATGATCCACATTGAGTGATGATCCAGATCTAGTCCAGTGATGTTGATCTAGATTAAGAGATGATCCAGATCCAGTGATGATGTTCCATGATGATCCATATCGAGAGATGATCCAGATCCAGTGAAGATGACTTGAAGACTTAGAAGACTCAAGATGTAGATGATCCAGTTGATACAAAGAAGAAGACCAGTGCTGAAAATTGTGTCGAAAGAATACCTTCCTAGTTAAGAGGGAGTGTTGATGTATTTGTAACTTCAGAATGTATTCTTCTATGTATCTTATGTATTGTAACCCGATGTTTATTTCGGGATGTATCTATTATGTATTTGAGTCATGTTGTCATACCTCGATGTTCCGATTGGGAGGGTCAATAATGTAAATAAGTCATGTCAAGTCATTGTTAAAGTCCACACAGTCTTGGGGCACTAGGGTTGTTAGACACTCATAGAGATGTCGACTCTAGTAAGTAATTGTTAAGTAAGGCCGACATGATTGAGTGCACTTCAAGTGAACGAAAGAATATAAATAGAGAGTGAGTCTCTCTATTTATCACACACATCATTCACTCACTCAAGTGTAGCGCATTAGTGAGGAAGGAAATACACTGGGGCTAGACAAGAAGAAGACTACTGTTGTTGGGAGATCATCTTACTATTTTGGGCTTTTACTGTTTTGGTGCTGATTCTATCTCTGAGGAAGTTGTAGGGTTTTTTCCTTTATGGTTTCCTCGATCAAAAACATTGTGTTCATTGTCTCTTGTGTTTGATTGCTGTACTTGTTATTCTCTCAGTAAAGATCCTAACATAATGCTAGCTTAATGTTGAAAAACTAACATTGTGACTAAAGTTTTGAGAAGTATCGGTGATAATGGCCCAATACTCCACAATTATAACATTCTATAGCTCCATGACCTCATCCCATACCTCCTCCTTGACCAAATCCTCTGTTTCGACCTCCTCGAAATCATCCATGGAATCCACATTGCAGCTGGTATTGTGACTAATTAAACTATTTTGTTCTTGTTTATTAGGCTATGGTGGAACATAGTGTGGCTAAGTATACTGTGGCTGAGTGTATTTCGATTGTGGATGATTACATTTCATCTGAATGTACTATGGTTGCTGTGGAGAAAAATGTGGCTGCTGTTGCACAAGGTGCGGTTGCAGCCTCTCCATTGGTCGTGGTTCTTCTCCTCTCATGAATTATGTATCCATAATTATCTCTTAGAGCAAGTCATAGGCTTGAAAATACTTCTCTTCATGGCCAACCGATCGACAGAAACTGCAAACCATATTCGCTGGCTTCGACACCATGTTTTGAAGGTACACACATTCCTCATGTCAATTTCCTCAAGTTTGATAGATCTAATTAATGGAAACCCACCTTAAATTAATGGATTAGGGGCTCCATATTTTAAGTAATCACACAAATCCAGACATTGATCTTTATGATGTCCTTCTGTGCGACAATGAGTACACCATACTTCTTCATGGACATCCTTTCCTTTCTTGATATCCTACTGCCGAATCGTCAGATTCTTCATTTGTGATTGGATTTGATTTATCCTAATGCCCGTTTCCCCAATTGGTGAAGCCTCTAGCTTCATCACAATCTTCAAAGCTTCAATTTGTGTCGCAATATTCTACTAAATTAGTGGCATTCAAATGTGTGGTACCAATGCCGCGATAGAACATTCTTTGTATTGCACATTACTCATTCTGAACCTTACCTTGGCCATCAGTGTCTTGAATCGCTGATTGAAATCCCATACTGACTCATTCGGGTACTGTTTCATTTCCTTGAAATCAGTATTTTATTGTAACTTGGATTTGGGTTTCCAAAATTCCTCAATCAACCTAGTCCTAATCTGTGCTAGTATCTTATGCGGATGCCTTATTGGTACTTATATAAATTTCATGTACCAATCTAATGCATGAACTCGAAATTTTTTTGCAAGTTGTCCCTTCCTAATGTCTTCATCTTGAACTTGATTCATAGTCCATACTACTTCATATAGAAACCAATACTGCTCAGGAGCTTCAGTTCCGTTCCCATGGAACAAAGGTAGTTTTACATCGTCTTTCTCCATTCTAGGCCTTCTTCTGGTATTTGTTGATCTGTGACTGTTACTCCTCTGGTGACACAAAGCGTAGCATTGAGATGATTTGGTGTTTCTTCCTGAATGTGGCACGGTGCACGAAGGTGTAGGTACATTGTTGCTTTGGGTTGGTCCTTCCTCGGTCTTGGGTGTAGCCTAGTCCTCTCCTTCGTCACTATAGGGTCACTTAGTTCCTGATGGTATCCTTTCAAAGCTTCTCGTTCCAGTCACACCATGACTCTCCTCAGTCCTCTACCTCTTCTCTTGTTGAAATATCACTCCATTTCACAGAAGACCACAATCTTCCTCGACTTCCATCACAGTATCGTTGTAACTCCCATCCATCTACCCCATATCATTCCATCCAACCCGTGTCTTGGAGGTTCTCGTAACATCCGTACACCAAATATTTACTCATCAAAGTTCATATTTAATATAAATTTTTCACATATGAGCATATTAATCCACAGTTGTAACAACAATAGGAACCTTCCCCTGGGTCTCTGGAAGAATTCCCCTTCTAGGTCACTATAGGATTTGACTTTTTCAACAAAAAAATTAATAATATATCCTTCCAACAAAAACTCAGCATCATCACTTGGATGGAGAAGTGTCGGTTTGATAGATAAAAAATCTTTGAACCGATGCCAATTGGATTTCCACAAATAGAGACTATATAACATTAGATCAAATTGATTCTAGGATCAAGTATTCCAATGAAGACACCGCATAGAATGAAGTTGGAAGATAATGTTGAGTTGAACTGACACGTCAGGGATTTGTTGGACATGGGATTGATTAGAAAAAGAACAAGTATGTGTGTTGTGTTATCTCCTAAATAAATTAGTCCTCAATAAATTAGACTTAGAAAATTTATCTTGTGTAGTGATAGGAAATTAAAAAAAAAAACATTTTTTTGAATATTTTAAGGCTTATTATGAGAAATTTTGGTGTTTGATAAAGTATGAAACAATTTGGACTCTATTTTCCTAGTAAAAAAATTGAATCTCAGATTTTGGTGGCTTAGGTGAATATCTCAATTGTTCATTAGCCACCGAAAATCCCATATTTCAGAAGCTTAGAAATAAAATTCAAGGCTATTTTAGCCACTAAAATCGCAAGGAAGTTAAAATGGTTGGCACATCAATAACACTCAGCAACTGTCTGCATGAAAAGCACTAGCATCAAGAAATTAACCACCAAAAAGACAGGATCTGTAGTCAATCATGAGTTGGTAAGAGGTGTTGTTATGAAATTGAGGTGACCTATCTAATACCAAACCCTCTCTTCCCTACACCTGTCCCATTTCTGTGATTTAATTACCACGAGCATTGTGTTTCCAGTTCGAATGATTACATTCCCTTCACTTGCTAGTTTGCAGGTCTCATCAAACTAGACCATCACCTTGTTCAAATCGCAATTGTCAATTAAATCCCTCAAAATTAGGAGTCCCTCCCTCCTTAATTCATTTCTCATTCCTTGCCTATGTCCTCACTGAGCCAAGCTTCCCAAAATCCCGCGTTGTAATTGTCTTCTCTGAGGTTCTAATTTTCAAATTTACAGGTGTAGAAGAATAGCCCAGGAAATTAAGAGAGGAGGACCTGCCCTAAGAAAAGAACTGGGTGATATTGGTTACCTAGAATCACACCCAGAGGTATGTCAGTTGTTCAAGGATGCAAGCTACTATAGATTTTGTGAAAAAATCTAGGGATCTCATCAACAAGTGGCATAATCCTTTTCTCTCACATTTGATGGCTCAAAATTAGTAATTGGTAGAGAAGAATTCCAGGTGGATGAAGCTCTGATAGCTGAAGTGACAGAGCTTCCAAGGACTGGAGAAAGATGGTTTAAGACCATTTTCATAAAGAATGTAGAATTCAGGTCTTACATGAAACCTGAGCACAAAACATTGTATGGAAGAAGAGCATCCCTACATCTCGGATTGAGGAAAAATGGCAGCACCTGTTGAAGTCAATTATGGTATACATAGCCTATGAGGGTAGGTACAATAGGGTAATGATATACCATTTCAAATTAATGAATCACTTCACTGGATTGAGCCCCTTGAATCTTCCTTTTTACCTTTACAAAATCTTGACTAAAATGGCTCATCAAGTTAGAGCCAAGCCAACCAATATTGCAGGTAGGTTATCCCATCATGGCTTGATCAAGATAATTGTTTTTGGGTTGCTGCAAAGAAGGAGCATTTCCTGGACATACTTCCTATTCTGGAACGAATTTGAGACAGGGTTGTATCCAGAGGACAAAAGAAAGTCTTCTTTAAAGAATTCCTCCACTCCCAGAAGTGGTAAGAGGAAGAGGAGATCCATCTCTCCAATTGCAGTTGATCAATCCTCTCTAGATTCTAAGACTAAGAAGGACAAAAGGAACTTAGGTTTCAATGAGAAGACAGAGAAAGATGAGGCTTTAGCACAAGACAAAAATGTCCTCAACCTGCCATACTCTGATTTTGAGGATGAAGAAGAACAAGAAACTGACCTAGCAAATCAGGTTGTAGTAGGGCATGAGGATCTTCCCTCACCTACACCAAAGGAGGATTAAGGTGAACAAGTGGTAGAGGATTCATCGAGTGAACCTAGATCCCAGAAGATCAACCAACTACTAAGGCAGGTGTATGAACTATAATTTATGGAGAGAGAAATCAAAAGAACCAATGGAATATTAACCAAAAGGAATGCTGAATTGTATGACTCTCTTCAGGAAATAAAAAAGGAAGAATACCAAGCTAGAGGAAAGTCATCTTAGGTTAATGAAATAAAACACTAGGATCTACAGAAAAATCAGGCTTTCAAGGTTGCAGATAAGGAATTCAAGGCCTCAGTCTCAAGCACACCAGAAGATGGAAACCCTAGTAGAGGTAGCAATGATTCTTTGTGATCCAGAGGTGACCGGTGATGCTGCTGCCATCCAAAACCCTATACAAGTTGCAGAGACACCAGAGGGTCGGCACTGAAGCTTTAAAGAATTAGGGTAAAGTGTGATTGCAATTTTGATTAATTTCTTTTTAAAAAATAGGATTTTCGGTGGCTTAGGAGAACACCATGGCTATTAATTAGCCACCAAAAATAGAGATTTCGGCATCTTATAGGCTCAAAGGTTTGCTTCCTTGGCCACCGAAAGTGTAGGACAGTGCAGAGAAGCATATTTTTGCACAGAACTAAATTTTTCTGATCCAAACACCTCGAGGATGATTTATAATGTTGGAAAATAATTAAGGGCATCAATATTTAGGCTTTGTTTCAGTTTTGAAGGTGCCAACGAGGTGAATTACGTCACATATCCTACCTACTTTGATAAAGGATGACTTGTCTGCCAAATGGTAAGTTCAAATTATACTTCATTTTCTAATATAACTGTTAAACAGTTCTAAGAACAAGAAAATTTTTAGAGTTAGGGAGATTGACAACAAAGATGGGATCTTTTCCTATTTTTTAGCAAATAATTATGACTGTCTATTTTTAGTTAATTCGATCCAGTTTTTCAGGATCTAGAATAAATTTTGTAAAGGCTATAAATCTTGTGACTACTATAGAAGGAAAGGTTCAACTTTGGAGACTTTTTCATACTTCTACTCTTAGACTTCTCATTTTCATTCCAATAATATAAGCTTCTTTTTCCATTTATGTTCAGATTTCATTTCCTACCTTTCTATACTTGCACTTGAATGTTCTTTTTCATGTTTGTTCTATTTGTCTAATGCCAGATAGCTGTCATCCTATCTTTGTATTGATGAATTGAATAGCAAGTATCATTTACTTATTGTGATTAGCCATTAATATATGCTTTGCTTATGAGTCTGCTAGCATGATAAGAATTTTGCATACATCCACCTTTTATCAACTCTCTGAACAACAGTGGTTTAAATCCTTATCTATTTGAGTGTGTTTATGCATGTTTAGAATGAGTGAGTTTTGATTAAGTCATTCAACTTGATCCATATTAGCCATCATTAAGAAAATACTAAAGTTACTAGGCATCTTCAAGCTGTAACCTAGAAGAGTTTCCTGGAGAGCTAACAAATTGGCGTCATTACCAGGGAGAGGAGACTGAAGCTCAGCTTCCCTAGGAGATGAAATAGATCCCACTTTGATGATAGAAAAAGTGTGGACATCATCCTGGTTGTACTCATCTATCCGGTGACTCAATTAGAACAAGATGGCTTTGAGAAGATCAAGTACCAGGAAAAATCCACAGAGGCCACTAGTGACACCTGTTTCAGATCCTGAACAGATTATAAGGAGAGGAAGAGCTTTGTAAAGACAAACTTCCAGATCTACAAGGGGAGTTTCATCAGGTACTTCTAGAGGTATTTCTTCTATTGTATAAAGTAGGCCTCCCTTTAAATCTTGTTCTACTGAAGCATCTAGTTCTCAAAAAATTATAAGTGAATCAAAAAATTTGAAAGTTGAGGAAGCTTCAAGCACTTCTGGTTTTGTAGATCTGATCCCTGGAAACTCCACTGGGGTAGATCTACCATAGTATACCTCCTCAGCTACCACCCAGACCAACAACATCTTCTTCTACGCCTTCCATACCAACATCCAATATGGCTTCCCCTCTAACTAAGATGGAAAGGATCCTCGTTGCTAGATATGCCCTATAAATTTTCCTAACCCCCTTTTTGTTATGCCTATTGGAGATTATCTAAAATATATGCCTAAGTTAACTGGGGAGGGAGATTTTACAGTTGAAGAGAATTTAGAGGCATTCTATAGTTATGCTAAGAATGTAAACATTGAACAAGAGGATGTGTGGACCAGGGTGTTTGTGCAGAGTTTAGATGGTCATGCTAGGAAATGGTTCAACGAGTTACCTGCTGGATCAGTAGCTGGAATTGAAGATATAGATGGCATATTTTTGAAGCATTGGGGAGAAAAAAGAGACCACATTTACTATATCACAGAATTTAGAAATTTGAGGAGAGAGAATGGTGAGTTTGTTTTAAATTTCACAAAAAGATTTAACAAAATGTTCAGCAAGATCACTACTGAGATCAAACCTACAGATGCTTAAGCCAAAATCACTTATGCCAATGATTTTGATTCTGAGTTTTGTCTTCTTCTCGAAGAAAGAAGATATGCTTCTTTGTCACTCATGCAAGATGCTACTCTTGAAGTTGATTCTAATATTGTTGCATCTCAGAAAATTAAGGGAAAAATGGACAGGAAGAAGCAATCTTCAGATCCTTTAAGTCCTTCTTCATCAGAGAATAAAATGGAAAAAATGGCCAAGATGTTGGATAGCTTAACCGATGAGATGTCTAAAATTAAATATTGAGGTCAATTACCTGTAAGAGGTAAAGGGAAAAATGAATTTTCTCCCAGAAACCCTAATATTTTCCATTACAGAAGGAACAACCCATAGGCTGAGATCCTCCCAAGGGATAGGAATCCAACATAGGAACAAAGAATTAGAGCTCCTTTCCAAAATGATGTGTTAGAAGAAGAAGAATATTTTGCTTAGGGAGAAGGAGAAGCAAAAGAAAATATAAATTACATGGAAGATGAAGTTGATCTCTCTTTATTGACACAATTAGATTATGTGGAAGCCCTCATGAATGAGAAAATTATTGAAGAATCCTTGTATCAGGAAGATGATCAAGTAGGTTATAATTTGAGGTCCATGATTGTTTCTCCTGGGAAGAAGAATCCTATCCTTGCAAAGCAGTTAGCTTCTCCTGTTAAAAATATTGCTGCTCATACAAAAAATATTGCTGCTCCTCCAAAATAGCATCAAAGGCCATTGTAGCCATCAGTCCATGATCAAATCCATCTCAAAGCTCCACAAGAGGTAATAAATTCTAACAAACTATCTTATTCTTTCAATATTGAATAAAAAATTCAGAAATTGAAAAATCCCTTTTCCCTTGATAGAGCTTATGAAGAGTGATTCCTTTAAGTCATCTATACTAAAATCTCTGCAACCAAAGACACCCCTTGATGCTGACTTTGTGAATTTGCAAGATGATAAACCCATAGTAACCCTAGGTCCTATGGTTGAAGAGTTGGATGAGTCTTGTCCGCCCTTCTATATATCCTTGAACATCCATGACAAGATCCGTCACAACTGTTTGCTTGACTCAGGATCATCCCACAATCTTATGCCAAAGGCAGTGATGGATGATCTTGGGCTCGACATCACAAAACCCTACCATGATCTTTTCTCTTTTGACTCTAGGAAATTCAAATGCCTAGGTCTCATAAAAGACCTTGTCATACACCTCTCCCAGCTGCCTTCGAAAAGCATAATGATGGATGTAGTAGTTGTTGATATCCCACCCAAGTTTGTCCTCCTCTTGTCTCGTTCATGGAGTAAAATTATAGGTGGAACCCTACAGATGGATATTACTTATGCTACAATCCTAATGTTTGGAGGAGAAACCAAGAGACTCTACAGAGAAAATCAGCTTGCCTACATCATCAGCAATCAAAGAAACTCTATAAATAATCCCATCTATGTAGTGGATATAGAATTTGGGGCATGTATTCTGCAAATAGATGATTCTCAGCCAGTACCTATGTAGCTCATAAATCCTACCTATCAGCAACCTAAAGAAGTAACCACCTCTATCTGGAGCATGTTTTTTGATGGGGCCACTACTCAAGCCTCAGCAGGTGTAGGTGTAGTTTTGATTTCTCCTTCAAAGGAGACCATTCATTTGTCTTATAAACTCAATTTCAAGACTACTAACCATATAGCAGAGTATGAGGCTTTGCTAATGGGAGTAAATACTGCCAAGGAGATGGGAGTCATTTTCCTGAAGATATTTGGAGATACAGATCTCATCATACAGCAGGTGAACAATATTTTTCAAGCAAATAATGTTATGCTAAAGGCATATAGAGATGAGGTATGGAAACTTAAGGACTGTTTCATGTTTTTTGAAATTTCCTATATACCTAGAGCTATGAACCATCTAGTTGATTCCCTTGCTATCTCTGCTAGTATGTTCATTCATCCCAGATTAGAGGAAATTTCAATTTAAAATGGGCCTTCCAAAAATAATACAAATTCTACATCCAACGAATACCCACTCGACATACTTTTGATGGGCCTTGCTACCCCAAATATAAGAAATACCTGGAAAAACGTGATGATGATGTCATCATCACGTTTTTCTAGGAATTTATTGCTTTTAGGGTAGAGGGGCCCATAAAAAGTATACCGAGTGGGTACTCGTTGGATGCGGAATTTAATTCTGCATCCAAGGAGCTCTCCTGATCAAAATTTGAGTAAAAACACAGGGAGATATGTCGAAAATATGAACAA
Organism: Pseudotsuga menziesii; assembly: GCA_001517045.1. Taxonomy (NCBI): domain Eukaryota; kingdom Viridiplantae; phylum Streptophyta; class Pinopsida; order Pinales; family Pinaceae; genus Pseudotsuga; species Pseudotsuga menziesii. The sequence continues at coordinate 235,862 of LPNX010929042.1, read as the reverse complement.
AAAAGTAGTTTTTTCTTTTCTTCCTTCAAAATTAATAAATATTATTTTATTATTTTAACTATTATTTTATTAATTTTCCTTAGGAGGCCCATTTTGAGTTGAAATTTCCTCTAATGTATACCTCCTAAATTGAGCTATGAAATTCAATTCAAGTACAGGCCATCCCTAGGGATAATTTTAGGGGTGAAATTTAGCCCATGGGCTATTTTTAGGGGTTTTTCTCCAAAAAAAAGATTCATCATTTTGCCTTTTTTGAAGCCCTGTTTCAAAATTGTTTGATGGGGTAAAATGTTTTCACCCTAAAAATCACCAAATTATTATATAAACGATATCAAATCCTTGGAAATTAAAATATTTTTTGAAAAATATCGCCAAACATTTTATAGTTGGCGTTTTAAGAATTGGTAAGATTCACCAACATTTATACACTTTTAAATAAGTATGGTTCCTTAAAATCATCCCTGGCCATCCCTACCTAATAATCTTAAATTTTGGAAAGTCTTTGAGAATGATGATGAACTTAGTAAATTTCTCCAGGTCGTTGATGAATTTTATGATATGCATATTGACCAAGAAAACCTAAATGTGGAGGAATCCCAGAGTCCTAAATTAAAAGAGAAAATGGGTAAACAAAATATTGTTCAATTGCCAAGAAATCATATACCTCGGGGTCTAGTACCTCTTGAAGAGCTCTTTGACCATAATAATGTCCCCTTCAAACCTGTGAAAAGGGAAAAATTCCCCGCTGTCCATGAGCACAATATAGGTATCCAAAGTAATCCTAAATTCATATGTTTTTCTATTGAGTTGACTGCTAATCAGAGGTCAGAATTTTACAACCTTATGAAAGATTTTGCTGATATATTTTCTTGGGAATACAATGATCTGAAAACCTATGACACGAATATCATCCAAAATAGGAATCCCCTGGAAAAGGACACCATCCCTTTCAAACAAAATCTAAGGCCTATTAGTCCTCTCTTACTTCCTGTGATCGAGAAAGAAATAAAAAAGCTCCTTGATGATAAAATCATAAACCCACTGAGTTATTCTAAATGGATTGCAAATTTAGTAATAGCAAGGAAGAAAAATGGTGAGATCAGGTTATGTGTTGATTTTATAAACCTAAATAAATGCTCCAAGAAAGACAACTATCCCTTACCCAAGATGGAGCATCCATTGCAAAGAGTCTTAAGAGCTAGTATCATGTCATTCCTAGATGGCTTCTCTGGCTACAATCAAGTTTCTATACACCCTGATGATCAAGAAAAAACTATGTATGCCACTCCTTGAGGTACCTTCATGTATGCCAAAATCCCATTTGGGCTGATGAATGTTGGGGCCACCTTTCAGAGGGTCATGGACATAGCCTTTGTGGGATTAAAGGACAAGTTTGTTCTCATGTATCTTGATGAGCTCATTGTCTACTCCAACAGATATGAAGAACATTTGCATCACTTAAGGGTTTTTTTTTCTGAAATGTATATAGTTTGGGATATCTCTAAACCCAAACAAGTCTCAATTTTCTCTCAAAGAGGGAAAACTCCTAGGTCACATAGTTTCAGCAGAAGGTGTGAAGATTGACCCTATTCAGGTCGAAGCAATTCATAAATTATCCATACCTAGGTCAAAAAAGGATATTCAGTCATTCCTTGGTAAGATAAATTTTGTTAGGAGGTTTACTCCAAAATTTTCTGAGTTAGTAAAACACATAACTTCTATGTTGAGGAAGGAAGATGAAATCAAATGGAAAAAAAATGCAAGAAACTCTTTTGAAGCCATCAATAAGGATATCATGGAAGATCTTACTCTAATTACTCCAAACTATACCAAGAGCTTCTATATTTTCTCCTTTGCTTCCTATGATACAGTGGCAACAGTTTTGTTACAGAAAGATGATGAGGGTTTTGATCACCCCATTTCTTTTTTCAGCAAAACATTGAGGGATGCTGAAATGAAGTATGATCCTATCAAAAAACAAGCTTATGCTCTTATTAAGTTATTGAAAGCTTTCAGAATCTATAATCTACACACAAATGTCATTGCCTATGTCCCTTCATATTCTATAAAGGATGTCTTAACCCAGCCGGACATTGATGGCAAGAGAGACAAATGGATTGCAAATTTGATTAAGTTTGACATAGAAGTAAAGACCACCAAGCTAGTAAAATGCAAAGGCCTAGCTAAGCTCATGGCTGAAGAAAATTGTGATCTACTAGGCATGAATTTCATTGGTATAAGTTCAACAAACTTTCAGATAGAGGTAGCAACAAAAGATCAACATGACAGTCAGCAGGTGGTTGAGAATTTGTCTTCATGTGAGTGGTACTAAGGTATTATTCATTTTTTGCAAAATTTAGAAGTTCCCCCTGAGTTTAGCATGACTCAAGCATAGGATCTTAAGCTTAAGTCTATTAAATTTGGCATAGTTAAAAATCTGCTACACTGGAAAGATCCTTCTGGTATTTTGCTGAGATGTTTAGATAAAGAAGAGTCAGTTCAAGTCATGCATTAGTTCCATTCAATCATAGGTGGAGGCCATCATTACTGGAAGACTACATCCCTTAATATTATAAGGGATGGGTACTATTGGCCTGTTCTTTTCTCTGATGTGTGTACCTTTGTGAAATCTTGTGATAAATGCCAAATATTCATAGGAAAGCAACAGCTCAGATCTTTGCTCCTTCGACCTATTGTAGTGAATGGCCCTTCCCAACAGTGGGGTCTTGATTTCATGGGTGAGATTAATCCTTCATCAAGTGGTCATCAAAAGTGGATCCTAGTAGCCACTGATTATTTCACCAAGTGGATAGAGGCATTCCCTACAAGGAATTCCACTCACCAAGTCATCATAAAGTTTCTATATGAAAACATATTTATCATATTTGGCTGCCCAGAAAGGCTAGTGACTGATAATGCACCAGCTTTTAAAGCTGGTGCATTGGTTAACATGTGTGAGTCAATGGGAATTCAATTGGTGCATTCTACTTCCTACTACCCTCAACGAAATGGCCTTGCTGAGTCATCCAATAAGAGCCTAGTTAGAATCATCATAAAACTATTGGAGAATAATCAAAAGAGCTAGGATTATAAACTAAAGTTTGCTTTTTGAGCTGACAGAGTGACCAACAAAAAATCCATAGGGACTTCTCCTTTTAAGTTGGTTTATGGTACTGATGCTATTTTCCCCGTCTAGTTGTTTCTACCAGTAGAAAAGTTATTTCAGGAGGAACATGATGAACCAAATGACATGGTAAGAAGAATGCTTGGTTTGGTTGAGCTACAGCAAGTTAGAGAATAGTTGGTGGAGAAGTCAGAAGCTCACCAAAAGAAGATAAAAATTATTTTTGACAAGAAGGAAAAGGTGGACAATTTTCAGGTTGGAGACTGGGTTCTGAAATGGGGTGCTGTCAGGAAAGACAAGGGAAAGCATGGTAAATTTGATTCTCTATGGATAGGACCTTTTGTGATAACTCAAGTGCAACAGAACAACACTTTCAAACTGAAAAATATGGAAGGTGAGGAGATGTTTGATGGCCTAGTCAATGGGCGATTTCTGAAACTCTATTTCATCTAAGGCTTCAAAGCCTTTTCATTGTAAATATCATTGTTTTTTATTTTTTGCAAAATAACTCCATGCCCAATGGAACACCAGAAGATAGGTTTAATATTTGTTTTTCACGAAAGGCATTTGGTCTATGGTTCCTAGAACCTCACAAGGAGGTTTCCATCCCCGAGCAGGAGCCATACGTTATCTTCTAAATAAATTAGTCCTCAATAAATTATACTTAGAAAAATTATCTTGTGTAGTGATAGGAAGTAAAAAAAACATTTTTGAATATTTTAAGGCTCATTGTGAGAACTTTGTCTTTTTAATAAAGTATGAAATGCTTTGGACTCTATTTTCCTAATAAAAAAATCAAAGCTCAATTTTCGGTGGCTTAGGAGAACATCTTAACTGTTCATTAGCCACCGAAAATCCCAGCTTTTGGAAACGTAGAAATATAATTTGGGGCTATTTTAGCCACCGAAATTGCAAGTATGTTAAAACGGTTGGCACATCGATTACACTCAGCAACCATCAGCATGAAAAGCGCTAGCATCAAGCCATTAACCACCAAAAAGACAAGATCTATAGTCAATCATGAGTTGGTAAGAGGTTTCGTTATGAAATTGAGGTGACCTATCTGAGCCCAAACCCTCTCTTCCCTACACTTGTCCCATGTCTATGATTTAATTACCGCGAGCATTGTTTTTCCAGTTTGAATGATTACGTTCCTTGCACTTGCTAGTTTGTGGGTCGCATCAAACTACACCATCACCTTGTTTAAATCACAATTGCCAATTAAATCCATCAAAATCAGGACCCACCCCCTCCTTAATTCATTTCTCATTCCTTGCGTGTGTCCTCACTGAGCCAAGCTTCCCCAAATCTCGTGCTGTAATTGTCTTCTTTGAGGTTTGAATTTTCAAATTTGTAGGTGTAGAAGAATAGTCCAGGAAATGAAGAGAGGAGGACCTACCATAAGAAAAGAACTTGGTGATATTGGCTACCTAGAATCAAACCTAGAGGTATGTCAATCGTTCAAGGATGCAGGATGATATAGGTTTTGTGAAAAAATCTAGGGATCTCATCAGCAAGTGGCAGAAGCCGTTTCTCTCACATTTGATGGCTCAAAAGCAGTAATTGGTAAAGAATAATTCCAGGTGGATGAATATCTGATAGCTAAAGTGATAGAGCTTCCAAGGACTGGAGAAAGCTGGTTTAAGACCACTGTCACAAAAAATGTAGAATTTAGGTATTACCTGAAACCTAAGCACAAAAACATTGTATGGAAGAAGAGCACCCCTACATCCTGACTTGAGGAAAAATGGCAGCACCTGTTGATGTCAATTCTGGTCTACATAACCTATGAGGGAAGGTAGAAAAAGGTAATGATATAACATTTCAAATTGATGAATCACTTCACTGGCAGGATCCCCTTGAATCTGCCTTTTTACCTCTACAAAATCCTGACTAAAATGGCTCATCAAGTTAGAGCCAAGCCAACCAAGATTGTAGGTAGGTTATCCCATAATGGCTTGATCAAGATAATTGTTTTTGAGCTTTTGCAAAGAAGGAACGTTTCCTAAACATACTTCCTATTCTGGAACGAATTTGAGACAGATTTTTAGCTAGAGGACAAAAATAAGTCTTCTTCAAAGAAGTACTCCATTCCCAGAAGTGGTAAGAGGAAGAGGAGAGCCATCTCTCCAATTTTAGTTGATCAAGCCTCTCCAGCTTCTAAGACTAAGAAGGCCAAAAGGAACCTAGATTTCAGTGAGAAGACAGAGAAAGAGGAGGCTTTAGAATAAGACAAAAATGTCCTCAACCTGCCATACTCTGATTCTGAGGATGAACAAGAACATGAAACTGACCTAGCAAATCAGGTTGTAGTAGGGAATGAGGATCTTCCCTCACCTACACCAAAGGAGGATCAAGGTGAACAAGTGGCAGAGGCTTCATCTAGCAAACCTAGATCCCAGAAGATCAACCAACTACTAAGGCAGGTGTATGAACTAGAAGTTCTGGAGAGAGAAATCAAAAGAACCAATGGAAGATTAACCAAAAGGAATGCTGAATTGTATGACTCTCTTCAGGAAATAAAAAGGAAGTATACCAAGCTGGAGGAAAGTAATCTTAGGTTAATGAAAGAAAACACTAGGCTCTACAGGAAAATCAGGCTATTAAGGTTGCATGCAAGGAATTCAAGCCCTCAGTATCAAGCACACAAGAAGTTGGAAACCCTAGAAGAGTTAGCAATGAGTGTTTGTGATCTAGAGGCAACCGGTGATGCTGCTACCATCCCAAAACTTATCCAAGTTGCAGAGACATAAGAGGGTGAGGACTCAAGATTTAAAGCATTAGGGTAAAGTGCGATTGCAATTTTGATTAAATTAAAAAAAAAATAGGTTTTTCGGTGGCTTAGGAGAACACCGCAGCTGTTCATTAGCCACTGAAAACAGATATTTCGAAATATTAGAGGCTCAGAGGTTTGCTTCCCTAGCCACTGAAAGTGCAGAACAGTGCAAAGAAGCATATTTTTGCATATAACTAACTTTAGGATGATCCAAAAACCTCGGGGATGATTTATAATGTTGGAAAATAGTTAAGGGTATTAGTATTTAGGGTTTGTTTTAGTTTTGAAGGTTCCAGCGAGGTGAATTAGGTCACATATCCTACCTACTTTTATAAAGGGTGACTTGTATGCCAAATGGAAAGTTTGAATTCTACTTTAGTTTCTACTACAGCTGTTAAAGAGTTTGAAGATCAAGTAGATTTTTGGAGTCAGGGGGATTAACAATAAAGATGGGATATTTTCCTATTTTTGAGGAAATAATTATGACTGTCTATTTTTAGTAAATTTGATCCAGTTTTTCAAGATCTAGAATAAATTTTATAAAGTCTATAAATCATGTGACTACTGTAGAAGGAAAGGTTCGAATTTGGAGACTTTTTCATACTTCTACTCTCAGACTTCTCATTTTCATGCCAATAATATAAGCTTATTTTTCCATTTATGTTCAGTTTTCATTTCCTACCTTTCTATACTTGAACTTGAATGTTCATTTTCATGTTTGTTCTACTTGTCTAATGCTAGATAGTTGTCATCTTATCTCTGTATTGATGAATTGAATAGCAAGTATCATTTAATTATTGTGATTATCCATTCATATATGCTTTGCTTATGAGTCTTCTAGAATGATAAGAATTCTGCATACATCCACCTTTTATCAACTCTCTGAACAACAGTGGTTTAAAGCCTTATCTATCTGAGTGTGCTTATGCATGTTTTGAATGAGTGAATTTTGATTAAGTCATCCAACTAGATCCATATTACTCATCATTAAGAAAATACTAAAGTTACCAGGCATCTTTGAAGTGCAACCTAGAAGAGTTTCCTGGAGAGCTAACATGTTGTATCCTTGTACTAGTACCAAAGAAAGGATGAGAATGGAGAATGTATTCTGACTCAAGGGATATCAACTGGATCATGATCAATTACAATTTTCCATTACTGAGGATGGATGACTTGATTGACTACTTGACTGGATCAACCTACTTCAACAAGATCGAATTAAACAGTGGATACCACCAAATCCGAATAAGGGGAGTTGATGAATATAAGACAACCTTCAAGATGAAGGAGAGACTGTATGAGTGGCTGGTTATGAAATTTGGGCTAACAATTGTGCCCAACATGTTCACGAGGTTGATGAACGAAGTGCTAAAAAATGTTTGGTAAGAAATTTTGTTGTATATCTCAACGAAATATTGATTTTTAGTTGGACAAGAGAAGAGAACTTGTTGCATATTCGTCAAGTCCCGCAAAGGTTGAATCAGGCGAAGTTGTTGGTAAACGTGTAGAAGTATTCCTTCATGTAGAAGAAATTGGTGTATCTGGGATTTGTGATTTCTTGAGAAGAAATGAAGATGGATCCAGAAAATGTCAATATGATTATGGACTTGTTTGAGTCGACGAACACCATAGAGGTGAGAATGTTTCATGGAATTGTAATTTTCTACCACAAGTTCATCATATATTTCATCTGATTATGTGCACCATTGAGAGCATAAGGGCGAGTTCAAGTGGAAAAAATAATTACAGTGAGATTTAGAGAAGTTGAAGTAGAAGGTGACAGAGAGCCCAGTTTTATCTCTTCCATACTTTGAAAAATTATTTCAAGTTGACTGCAATACAAGTGAAATATCAATTGGAGTTGTGTTGATCCAAGAGGGCATAACGATTGTGTTCTTTAGTGAAAAAATGAATGGATCTAAGAAGAAGTATTTGGTATATGACCAAGAATTTTATAATATTATCTAGGGATTGAAGAAGTAGAAGAACTTCTGATTACCAAAATAATTTATGTTGTTCACCGACCACCAATATCTAAGGTACTTGAACACTCAAATAAAGCTAAATAAGAGGCATATGAAATTGGTTGAGTTCATGCAAATTTATAACTTTGTGTTGAAGCATGAGTTGGGAAACACCAACAATGTAGTTGGTGCATTAAGTCAAAGAGTTGTATTGTTTGGGATGACTGCAATGAAGTCGACGGGACTAGAGATGATGAATACTAACTATGAAGTAGATGAAGAATTTTTTTTTTATGCATGGAAGGTGTCGAAGGGTTCATGGGGTTTTAATAGGACACCATACTTAGATTATTTCAACCAATAATAATAATTATTTAAGTGACATTGTTGTAATCATTTAGATTGCAAGGTTACCAATGATACACATAAATAATTATATAACAATAACAAAACAAGAGACAAGAATGGTAGATAGAAGAATAGATTATATTACTCAATTACACATGTGGGTTCATACAACAAATCAAACAAAGTGTCTATCTGGCTCAACCAGCCTATATATATGTTACTTACAAAACAATTATAGTAACTATATGTCAGTTCAACCAACCAACATGACATATGAGGTCCACCAAATCTACAATTAGTCGACTAGTGATTCTAGTCGGCTTAGCCAACTAGGTCCTCCAACATCTCCCCCAGCACAAAATATTTCTTCCTCCTGAAGAAGCAGGGAGGTCACAAAATTTATGTCTTTAGTAGTTCTATAATGCTTTTTTTATGGGTTGTGCTTCCTGATAGATGGTTGATTCTAAATGCACACTTCCATAATAGCTTCTGTAGTAATTTCTAATTGATGTTGGAATTCCTCCCAAGTATGAAGTGCCTTTTGGATGTCATGGTTAAAGTTGTGAGACTCGACAGATTATCTACTTTTTGATGTATGTCTATCTTAAAAATATTGCTCATGTCGGGTCCCAGTTGTGATTTTTATTTGGCAGACTCAAGTAATATTTTCATGTGAGGGTGGATCTTGTCGAGACTAATTAAGCTTGGTATGGCTTGGCTAATCCATTGATGTTCTTGTTTCTCCATTTTTTCTAACTTTTCAATTTCTAGTATGAGTTGGTCCTGAATTGTTTTTGACATTGCTTCTATGCTCTCTTGTTGGCCCTGCAGTGAACTAATGAGCTCACAAGTATTCTACACCTTCTGAAACAGCTGGCCATAATAGGAGAACCAATTTCTGAAGAATTCCTCTGTTACATTGTATTCTATGATATGCTCTGTCATCACATTGTAGGCTGCTGAAAATGCTGCATACCGATTTCTCAATAATATAGTAGTTTCTTCTACCTGTTCTTCTTTATTTTCTTGTAGTTGTGCCTGAAATTTAGATAGGACACTTTCAAACAGTTGGTATTTTTTTTCCAATGGTTTTTTGGTGTCATCCCCTTCCGGGATTGAAATGAATTGTCTTGCCAGATTTTCACATTTTGTTAGGAATTCATCCTTCTTTTTATTTAATTTTTTTATCTGTTCTTTTCTTTTCTCTCTTATTTTTCTTAACTCTGTATAGATTGTGTGCACCAATAGTTCTAGTTCCTCTTCTCTTTCCCTTTGGATGTCGATTCCTGTTGTTGATCCTAATTAAGCCAGATGAATCACTACAAGTATATACTGTTGATCATGTTGTAGCTGTTTTTGGTGTTCTTTTTCTTTTTTCTTTCTTTCTTTTCTATATTTTCTTCTTCGTCGCTCCTATTTTCTATTTTGTCTTTAAGATTCTTTTGTAAGAAGAGGTATGGTTTGGATTTTCTCTATAGTTGTGTTGGTTAAATTAGGATTTGTTACATGGGTTTCTGGTGGAGGAGTGATATGTAATGTTTGTAATGGTGGTGTAGGTGAGGGTGGTGTGGGTGAAGGGAGAGGTGTTTTTTTTTTGTAGGTTGGTGGTAGAAAAGTCGAGATGGAATTTGTTGGGAGAGGATTTTCAACCATTTCTAGGAATTTGACGGTTTCGGTGGCTTCTACAAATTCTATATTCTCAACCATTTGTAGGTTTGGTGCTATTGGTTTGACTTGGTAGAGTTCGATAAGCTCTTTAGAAATGGATCGTTCATCTTCTTCATTGGGTGGGTTAGAAAGTGGGGAGTTTTCAATGTATTCTGGAATAAATGATATTTGTTTTGCTACAATCTTGATGGTTTTATCTAGATTTATATGGAAGGTGGGCTTGATATGTCCCTAACTGGTTTTGGTGTAGAACTTTGCAGTTGGTCAAGGTTTTGGAGAATGACTAGAATTTCTGGTGGGTTATTTGTGGTGATAACCAGTTTCATTATCATTAGTTTTTGAACGTTTGGAAAAATAGATGGTATTTGGTTAATGAAATCTTGTAGGTCAATATCTTTGTCGACTCTGGTACGAAGGTTTTCTGGTAATGCTTGAAAATATGGGCTTATGGAAGTTGTCGGTATAATGGAGGTCGACATCGATAAAGATTCTTCAACTATTTGAGTTGGGGATGGAGGTGAGGTCTACTGGATCAACATCAGGTGGAGAAATAGTTTTTTCTTTCTTTTATTTTGATTGAGGTTTAATTTCTTCTTCTATGATGAACTTTTTGAACTAGTCCTCGATTGGTACTTTATTTTTTATAGCATCCTATAGAATTTGTGCAGTGCTAGAATATATCTCTTCATCATCATCTGACTGTTATGGAAGTACAAGCCCACGCTTATCCTTTCCTCTTACCATATTCTTCCCTTTTTTTGAGCTTTAAACAACTCGACAGCTAGATGATGGATATTTTCTTTTGTCATTGCATATTAAGGAAGAATGTTGTCGAATTAGGTATCTTCATCTGTCTATACTACTTCTTCCTCATGTTGTTGTGTTGGTGGTATTATGGAAACCTGTAGAGTGTTGACTTCTTCTATGCTAGTATCATCCAGAGTAAAAGTACTAACATAATGTCAGAATTCATAATCCTCTTCTTTCTCCTGGTCAGTCAAAGGTTCAATGATAGGTTGATCGAACTTCTTTGCTACAGGTGGTATGTATAACTTAGTGTTATACTATCGACTGAGATTTTGAAATATGTCTTCGACCAATGGGTAAAATTCGAGGGGTTAAACCTTTCCTTTAACCCCCTATAGGTACCATACTGATGTGTGGTATAATTCTAACTGAATATGTACAGTCAACAGTAGACATTGTTAGATATTTTATGGTACCCTCCATCTGGTATTTTTTATTTTTAAGTTTTGAAACCAAGTATCCAACCAAACCTTGGATTGATATAATTCTTGTTGATTTATAGCCATTGAAAAATCTTTGAAGTTCCACATTCCAATTCTATTCAGTTCATTGAAGTCTAGATCTCTGATTGGTCGAAGATGGTACATTGCAATCCATATGATTAGTGACAAAAATTTAATTGGCATTCCCTCCTCCTGACATTTTGCGCAAGTGTGTCTAATAATTTCTACTAGGTGTTCTTTCCACTAGTATATTTTCCCTCTTTCTTCTACATTCACAACGACTTCCAACATGTCTAGTTTTTAGGCAAAACCTCTCCCTCTGCTTGTCATACCTGCAGTAACAATATTTGCCACTATCTTTGGTGTGGTAAAATAATTTGGCTGATTATTAGTCCCCTTGAGTTCTTTCTTGCTAATGTTCCTGTTAGCTTTTAGACTAGGCTTGGGTTTGATCTCATAGGTACTGGTTCTCCTTTGTTCAACAACCCAGTAATCCTATAGATTATGTCTCCATATATTTCAAAAAGTCTATCAAAATAGAATTTTCCATTGTGATATAGGCTAATAATGAACTGCGCTATGATGTCCTTTGTTCCCATAAAATTTTCCATAAGAAGTGCATTTATGTAACTGAGGATTATGCTTGCACTTAACTTTTGGGATTCCTCTTTCATTTTTCCATCTTTGTTTGACCACTTCTTGATTTCCTTCCACAATATTTCCCATGACATTTCTATAACTTTTGCTTTGTGGACATTCTTCAATCTTTGTACCAATGGAGTTGTATTTTTTTCTATCTCTTTCATCTTGTTCATTGTGGATCTTGTAGTTTTCTTATTAGGTGGGATTGTGTCAGTTGGATTCTCTGGTTCACACACATGTATCTTAGTCTCATGTGTTTGGTAGCTCTAATTTTCTATCTCTTCACGAAATGATGTTTGGTATTCATATGGTGTGATATTTATAGTGGAAATAGTTGGAGCAGGCAGAGATCTGGTAGATAAATGTATTAATGGAGGATTTGACTATGAAGGATGATCTATCTAGGGTTATTTTAACGCACTCTAGTTTTGGTGCACCTTCTGTCGATGATTATTATGATTTGATTGGACCGTTGAGCCTTCTTTATGTCGATGTGCATCGTGGTTGTGAAAATGTTGGTAGAATGGGCGATATTTGTCATGTCGATAATTATTATTTCTGTGACTATATCTTTCAAATGGTATTATTCTACTTCCTTCTTGAGAATCTATCCAAGGCCCTGTCAAATTGATTTTATGTATTGTTTTCTTTTTGTATTTGGTCTTAGGTTTTTATAGTTTTTTATTTTTTTTTCAATTTTTTGTTATTAGTTATACATCCATTTTTTTTTATTTCTAGTTTTTGTAGTGTTTTAGTCGGGAACCATTAACAAGTTTCCGAAATACACTTCCATGTAAAATTTTTAGTCAGACTGATGCGTTAGCATTGATTTTTTCTAAAATGTATAGTCCCATCCACTCTGTATGTAGTTTTTTTGGTTTTCCTTTTACTCAATTGTTATACAATAACGCAAGGTCCTTGATCAACAAGTTTTTATTTTTAATTTTTTGATCATGCTAAGAATTTTGTTGTTGTTTTTGGATCTCTTGGTGTTGTATTACGATCAGTCAATATTCCTCTAATTTAGAAAATTGTATTACTCATTCTTTCCTAGCCTCTTCGACATCAATGTGTAATATGTTAGAGATAATAGGTGTTTGTTGTTGAAAGTGAAAAGGGACAACTACTTCCTATCCATAAAGAAGTCGAAATAGAGTCTAATCTATCGATCATTTGTATGTCATTATGTATTCCCATAGGACACTAGGATTTTTCTCATCCCAATCATGTTTGTCGGTATTGTATATTTTTGTCAAGCCTCTAGTCAGAGTTTTGTTAAAAACTTTGATTGCACCATTGGATTGAGGATGGTATGATGTGCTCCTTTTTTAAATGTGACCCCTAATAATTTATCAAGGTCAATGGACAACCGAATCTAGTAATAATATTTTCATATATAAATTTCATGGCTACTTCACTTGAGCAGGTTTCGACAAGTTCTTCTTCATCCCACTTAGTGACATATTCAACTGCTGTAATAATATACATTAGAGGAAATTTGGGGTCTAAACTGGGCCTTATAAGAAAACGTGCCAAAATAAGTTTTTGTGAGTTGGAATTCAAGAACCAATAGAATTTCAATAAAATAAGTCAACCATAATGGTTGAATTGACATATTTGTCATTAAAGAAAACTACTTTTTTTGTTTGTATTTTCAACATATCTCATTGTGTTTCTACTCAAATTTCAATCGGGAGAGCTCGTTGGATGCGGAATTTGATTCTACATCCAACGAGTACCCACACTGGATACTTTTGATGGACCCTGCTACCCCAAAAACAAGAAATACCTGAAAAAACGTGATGATGACATCATCATCACATTTTTTCAAGTATTTCTTGTTTTTGGGGTAGTGGGGTCCGTCAAAAGTATGCAATGTGGGTACTCGTTGGATGCGGAATCAAATTCTGCATCCAATGAGCTCTCCCAATTGAAATTTGAGTAAAAACACAGGGAGATATGTCGAAAATACGAACACAAAAAGTAGTTTTTCTCTTTCTTCCTCCAAAATTAATCAATATTATTTTATTATTTTAACTATTATTTTATTATTTTCCTTAGGAGGCCCATTTTAGACCCCAAAATTCCTCTAATGATGTGCTCTTGTCCTTCTAGCAGGATTTGGAAATGGTCCTATAAAGTTGATCGCCCAAATTTCAAATGTTAAACTTGGGTTTATTGATATTAAATCCATTTAAGTACTTGTCAGAGGCCGACCTGGTCACTGGAAACAATCACATTTTCTTACAAATCATCAACAATCCCGGTATAATGTCGACCAACATAATCCCAATTGTTGGAATTTCTTAGCAGTCGTGTTTGACTGAAAATGTCCTCTAGCTAGGCCATAATGTGCTTCATGCAATATACTTTCTCTTTCATGATCAAGAACGCATCGATGGATTAATTCATCTAAACCGAGTTTATAGAGGACCCCATTTATTATACTATAAGGTGCAACTTTCATTGCTAATATTTTCTTCTTTTTATCACTCATTCCTTCTGGTGCTTGTCCATTTTCTAAGAATCAAGCTATTTCTACTAGTTTAGAAGGTACAACTTTAATTCTGAACAGATGTGCATCTGGTAGGTCATCTTCTATTCCAGTCGGTTCTTCCTCTGTGTCGATTCTCAACAAGTGGTTGGGTCCGACATTTGCTTTCCCTAGTCGAAATATGACTTCAAACTCAAATTCTTGAAATAATAGTAACCAACAAAATATTCTACCATGATGTAAAGGTTTATTAAATAAGTATTTTAATGCTTGGAGGTTAGTGTAAAACAAAATAGGATTAGCTAGGAATTAGTGTCGATACTTTTGAACTGCAAAGACCATTCTTAGTGATTCCCTTTCTATTGTCAAGTAATTTCTTTAAACTTTATTCTGTTTTCTGCTACTATATACAATAGAATAATTCACTCTGTCATTTCCTGGTTGTGTCAATATTGCATCGATTGCTATATCGGATGTGTTAATATGTACATAAAATTTTACCAACCAATTCAGAAGTCATAGAATAGGTGCTTCGACCTATTTTTTACATGTCGAATGATGCATCACATTCTTCGGTCCATTCATATACTTGATCTTATTTTAATAGTTATTCTAACTGACATTTCATGTATGAGTAATGTCGAATGAATTTTTTGTAGTACCCTGTATGCCCAAGTAAGAATCTTACTTGCTTTGGGTTGACTGGCGGTTTTAAGTCGAGAATAATTTTAATTTTTTCAAAGTCGACCTTAATTCCTTCTTTACACACAATATGTCCTAGTAGAATTCCTATAGGGGTTACAAAAATAAATTTTTTTATATTAAGGAATAACTAAATTTGTTGGCATCTTTCTAACATTAATATCAACCATTTACGGTGGCCTTTTAACATAGAGTAAATTGTCCAATTGTCAAAATACACATCCATTGTTTTGTAGATATATTCTTGGCATGTTTTAACCATTATTCGTGAAAACAAATCTGGTGCATTTTTCAGACCAAATGGAATGAATTTCTAGGTGAATGAACCAAATTCACATACAAACATTGTTTTCTTTTGGTCTTCCTCGGTGATCAGTACTTGATTGTAACCTAAGAAACTGTCCGTAAATAAGTAACTCTCATGTCCTGCGACTTCATTAAGAATTTTGTCTGTGAAAGGATTCAGAAATGGGTCCGTAAGAGTGACTTTTTTGAGTTCACGAAAATTTACACAAATTCTTAGTCATCTCGGGTCATGCTTATTTGGTTGCATAACCATCGGGATTTCCCATTCCAACTGGTCGATAGAATAGATAATTCTGACCGCTAACATATTGTCAATTTTTTTCTTCACTGTTTATTTATCTTTATGAGAAAGTTTATATGGTCATTTATTTATGGGTATTGCATCGGGTTTTATGTCGATCTTCACTTCTCCCATTTCTTGAACTAAGCCTTTAAGATCCTTATAATCCCGAGTGTAAACGTCTTGAAATTATTTTAGCAAATTGAGAATTTCTGTTGTTCGTTCTTCATTCTAGTAATCTCCAATTTTTGCAAGTTTAGGTCTATCATCGTTAGAAATGTCGACTTATTTTGTTTTAATTTTTGCATCCATCCACTCCAGCGCCTTGATTTCATTAATTTGTCATGTTCCTTCTTTAAATTATGAAAATTCTGCTGGGAGGTCTTTTGTTGTCTTATTTTTCTATCGATTCAAATTTTAATATTGTTTTGATTGGTTTTGTCATTTCATGATGGTCATATTTCCATTGAAATATTTTTCCACTTGTATGTTCTGTTTCTAGTCGAAGTCACCTGAGAGTCCCGAGATCAAGTCCTGACAACGAAACCAATGTTGTAATAAATTATATTGGAAGGTTACCAATGATACACATAAATAATCATATAAAAATAATAGAACAAGAGACAAGAATGGTAGATATAATAACAAATTATATTACTCAATTACACATGTGGGTTCATACAACAAACCGAACCAAATATCTATATGGCTCAATCATTATATATGTGTGTGTGTGTGTGTGTGTTTAAAAAACAATTATAGTAACTACATGTCGGTTCAACCAACCGACACAACCTATGAGGTTGACCTAATCTAAAATTAGTCAACTAGTGAGTCTAGTCGGCTTAGCCAACCAGCTCCTTCAACAGACATTAGTTATGCATCCAGAGAGTATCAGTATGAGAGAATTTGATTAGGGAGACACATAGTGGAGGATTAGGAGGACACTTTGGTATCAATAAGACCAAATAAATGGTCATTGATAAATACTAATGGATAAGAATAATAATGGATGTGAAGAAGTGGATCTGACAGTGTTGATCATGCCAGCTTTCTAAAGGGAAAATTCATAACTCGAGGTTATACACACCAATACGCACACAAAGTGTACCATGGGAGGATACATGGACCAAATGGAGCAACCTATCTGGTTGGTTAATTAAGAAGCGAGTCTGTATTCCATGATTGAGAATAAAATAATAATATTTTGATAGATGATGATTAAGTATTACAATGAGGCTCACCTTTATAAGGCTTGAGCATGCATAGTTAAGGGTTACTCCCTTTCACCTTAGTAATTAATAATTTATGAATTATGATTAATATATCATTTAAATATTCATAGCATTGTCTTCCCGTTTGGAAAGCTTTGTCCTCAAAGATTGATTTTCTAGTGTCGTCCTTCACTATGATTTTGTGTCGTTATTACAATCAGACGAGACTTATTTTGCAAAGAATTGCACTTCCTTTCCGTTGATGATTTTGTACGGTAATGTTTGACTATTCCTACATTTATGGCCTAGGGTCTAGTCATCATCGCATCGACAACATGTGTTTTTCTTTTTTTCTGGCATTATCAGGGTAAGTGGTATCTATTTTAGACCTATTTTCAAATTCATAGGCATATAATTGAGGTTTGTGGCATTGATGACCGGGTAGCTAATTATTTCCACAATATCTACATTGGGTCTCTTTTTCTTGTCGATAGTTGTTATTGCCTCTTGTCTTTATTCCTTCCAATTTGCATTCTATTGCTTTTTCTTTATGCCTTGCCACTTCTACATTTGGTATATCATGCATTTTTTATTCTTTTTGGAGGTATGGTTTAACACCTACTAAATAGGTTTCGATTGATTGTTTATCGGATAACCTAAATACTTGTGTCAACAGGGATTCCCACTGATGTGTGAATTACTCAATGCTTCCTTCATGTTGTAATCTAGTAAGTTTTCTAAAAAATTCATCGTCTGTGATTCCTTGAAACCTATTAAAAAAAACATTTTTGAAAAAGTTCCAGGTGTAGGAAAATTTTTGTCCCTTCCACCACATGTACCAATTATAGGTGTACCCTTCCATATGCATTGATGCATATTTCACCTTCTCTTCATCAGATGTAATATTGTAGATGTCAAAGTACTCCTTCACTTTGTTTAACTAGGAAATGCATTGGTATTCATTTCCATTGTATTTCAAAAACTCTATTTTTTCCTTAGGTGGGTACACTATGTAAGGATGATATTGGTTTCTTTTTTCTTTATGGATTGTTGGTGGCTCAAAGGTACTAGATGATTTGACTGACATATTTGAACTGCTTCATTGTTTGCAGTTATTTTTATCATTTTCCTTCTCTGTTGTCTTAATGATAATGTCTATTTTGTTGCTTAATTGTACATCCATATCTAGAAGTACTTTTGTTTCAATCTCATGTTTAAGTGTCGCATTGTTAATCTTTATTTATTTTTCCCAATTTTCTTGATTCTTGGTGAGTGTTTCCTGTGTGGACATGTGAGATGAGGCATCTAATGTGTCTGTGCCACTGACCAGGTTTGTACTAGGCATTAGTGTTTGTAAAAATTCCATTAATGTATTATGGTGCTACCTCATGGTGCTTAAGTTATGTGTTACAGTGTTTATGTCTCGAGACATGGTAATCATTTTGTCATACAAATATTTTTGTTTATCATTCATGACACCCAATTTTTCATCTATCCTTATTTCTAATACTAGAACAACTTCATCTTTGATTTCTTCTTAGGAAGTGCATTGCTAATTTTCATTTCTTCCTTTAAGCTCTTTTGGTTAGCGACGAGGGCCTTATACTTGATTTAGTCTTTTAATTCAGCCATGGTCATGGTCCTTGTATGCGAAGCTGTCTATTTGGACGCTATTTTGGCTTATGGAGTGAAATGAAGGACACTTTGATATTTAAGTTAATTATTGATTTAGTAATAATTAGCTTATGAGAAATTGATGGTGGGAAAGAATAATAGTATGTAATAATTATTATTAATATATATATTATTTACTAATTATATAGTCAAAAAAAATAAAATTATAATAATAATAAATGATTATAATGTAATTTTTTTTTGAATTTAGGTTTCACTTGGAGAGGGATGGAAGGTGGTGGCAGGAAGACAAATAATGGAACTTGGAGGAGAGTCGAGAGGGAGCCAATATGATGGCGCAAGGAGATGGCTGTGGAGGATGCAGTGCAAGGTGGGATGGAAGTGGTGTGGCAAGAAATCTAGACAAAAAGGGAGGGTGTAGCAGGTGGATGGCCGCAACATATGGGAGAAGGGTCCGCAGGTGAAAGGGGCAGAGCTTGGAGGAGGGTTGGAGTGATGAGAACTGGTGTGAATGGGAGATAAGGTAGTTACATGGGTGGGAGCATGTGGATATGGGACAAGGATATGTGATATTGTTGGGGTGAGATCTTATTTGAAGGATGTGAGAGGAGGAGGGAGCTGTGAGGGGGAATAGGTGGCCAACTGTGTGAAGGGAGAAGCGGAGGCTTGAGAACGCAGGAAGGGAAAAGGGTGTGCAACAAGGGGATATGGGAGTGTGGAGAAGGGGGGAATAGAAAGAATCATGGGAGGGTGGATATGTTGAAGTTGTGGAGTATGTGGATAGCAGTGTGGGTAGAAGAGGAGGGAAAGTTGTGGTGAGGAATGATTGTGAGGGTTGGGTAGTGCAGATATGGGGGAAGAGACTATAGTATAAAAGAGAGAAGGATCGATGCATGGATTGATGTGAGGATGGGTGAGCTAAAAAATGAGATAAAAAGTGGGAGGAGATGAATCCGAGCTCATGGAGGAGAAACCACTCTGATACAAAATGGAGCAACCGTATCCGGTTGGGTAATTATGAAGCAAGTCTGTGTTCCATGATTGAGAATAAAATAATAATATATTGATAGATGATGATTAAGTATTACAATGAGGATCTCCTTTATAAGGCTTGAGAATGCATAGTGAATGGATACACCCTTTCACCTTAGTAATTAATAATTAAATTATTATTAAATATTCATAACAATATAAGCATGGATTTCCAAAGAAACAACAAGGGAACGACTCCATCTTTTTGGTAGTCGATAAGTTTTTCAGGATGGCACACTTTATTTTGTGTCGAAAGATGAGTGATGCAACTAGTATTTTTGTTTTATTTTTCAAGAAGATTGTGACATTGCATGGGTTTCCAAAGAGTATGTTACACAAAATTTTCATTAGTGTTAGTCACGTTGTGATACCTCATTTCCTCGATCTCTAAAATCAATATCAGGGTCGATTGATCCTTATCTACCCTACCTTACAGTTATCTTATTTCGTGACTTCAAAATGTCTTTCCAACTTAGAAAAATGCATTGAGATCCCTATACACGTTTTCTTCCCTTTGCAACATGATTCATTGACATGACCTGTCTCCATTACAAAATGCATCGACCCATCCCGATGCCATTATCTTTCAAGAAGTTTCTAGAGCGTAATATCGATGGATAGAGTATTATCCCTATAGTATTGGATGTGGATCGAGCTCCCTGGTTCTTGGGATCACATTTCACCCTTTTTACACATTAATATCATCATACCCCTATCCACATTATACTATTAAAATTGAGGCCTTGAGCTATAGGTTGGGGGAGGAAGACTATAACATGTATATATTGGAGTATTTGGTCTAAATATTTAATCTCTATGGTGTGTTATATCTAATTTCTTGTGTGACTTGTTGGTGGAAGGATACCATTGGAAACAAGACATAATGCTAAGGCCTAAACAATTGTACTATTTCCTTTAATGTATTTTAAAACAAATGATATGTTCTTTCCCATAATTTGACTGTGTTAATCATGTTATATCATATCTCCTTGGATATTTGATTAGATCAATTATATAATCACTATTTTAGGAGACTTTTATCTTGTTTGTATCTGATTGGTTGCAAGAACTAGTGTGCACAAAGTTGGATTACATTTTCATGGAGATAACTAGGACAAATGCCATATTGAAGGTACGTTCTCCTTACTCTATCTCTTTGTCATCACTTGATTAATCTAGGTCAAAGTATATATATTTTTGTTGTTTTTTTCTGGATATGTACAATATAGAATAGGGACATCCAATTGCATATGTGCTTGGGATAATATTCCTAACAAAATTGGCAATCACACTAGCGACTGTCTTAGATCTCCCTCACTTTCACTGAGATCCTTAGATCTTGTTTTTTCTTCTTGATTGTTAGTATTATTTGGCTTGTATAAGTATCTTGATCATCCATATATGTTATGGACCCTGGATCTTGTTTTATATCCTTAGAGATCAAGGCCCCTTTTGTTCTTTGTTAATTCAAAAACAATTTTTTTGCATATGTCGATGCACCCTAACTTTTAGTACATTGCATCCTATGTCAATGACTCATGTTGCATTCACTCATAGAGAATCATAGAAAATATAGAAATATAAACTTTTATACTATAAATAAATATATCCTTGATGCTAAGAAAAATCACAAGACGTATATCTAGCTACAAGATATTTCTCACAAGCATGCACAAGGAAAACAGAGATAATAATAAAGATACTGAATACAAGAGAAGAATAGTAATTGAATATTGATCAAAATGAATTTATTATTAATTGATGATGAAATTAAATTGTTAATACATCCTTATTAATGAAAATTGAGTTACTAGAAGACAAGTTATGCTATCTCATAAATCAGGGTTTATAATATCCCAAAAACCCATTTAAGTATTAATTTATGATAATATTTCTAAAATAATAAGATTCATAGATGAATATAGGTGCATATAGGTCCAAAAAACAAGGATATGGTCACCCTTTACAATTATTCATGTCCATAAAAGTGAGGAAAGAGGAAAAACCACATGGGGAAAATACTCCCTGAAGAAAGGAGAAGGAACAAAATTTGAACAACATGTCTTCGATATGTATTTATCTTCACTTGAATAAGATGATTTTGGTGAAATACTTTGATGAAGAAATTTTGAAATCCATGATCATGCACTAGAGTGTAGAATCTATAAGAAAGAAGAGGAGAGACTCCTTGTAGCTCATCATATGATGAAGAAGGAGCATTATCTGAATGCTTATTTTTTTTGTCATACTATGATCTATAAAAAAAATCTGAAAAGGAAAATATATATTTAAAGACTCCTTTCCAAACAGTAGAACAATCAAGACAATCAGTTACACAATCGGTTCCTTGTATAGCTACAGAATGGTCATGTAGATCACATATCTTTCTTCAAAATTGATGTAGAAAATTCCCAAATATGAAATGAGGCTGAGAATTAATTGATATATCATAAATATTATTATATGGACTAGAAAATACCAAAGGTTTAGTGTCTCCACGAGGATATGGGGATATAATAGAAAAAGGTTGAGCAGCTAGGAAAACTTATGAGTGTAAAAATCTGAATGATGGATAGAATTGAGATCTGAACCATAAGTGTTTAGAATAGATCCAAACATGTGTAAGATAATTCCAATGATGAATAAGGTTATGTATAACCAACTAGTGAAAAATAGACAAGACTTGAAACCATTTGATATAAGTAACACTACATAGGAAACCAATGATGTTGTGAGGGATATCTACCTTATGAATTGGGATCTTAGGGTCACCAACATACTAGGTTTTGGATTGCATACATAAAGGATTACATAAAAATATATGAGAGAAATAGGGTGACTGGAACATGCACCTTTTTATTGATGGTTGATCCAAGCTTTATCCTTCTTCATCAAATGCTCCTCAACCTCCTAATCTTATGTACCTGCAAAAGAGATTGATGTTTCTTCACAGAATTCCTGATTTTTATATAAACAAGTATGAATAGATTATAAATTGCAGATACGAATAAATAGTAATACATTTCATAATTCATAAAAACAAGAAAATGTGCAAAGACAATATGGAAGAAAGACATCCATTTATTAACAAGTCTTAGGAAACATTACAACCTTATCTAATACAAGCTTCTTTGCATAACAAGAAACTGAGTTCTCTTGCTCTTATTTCCAATGGATTCCTCCAGCATAAACTTTCTCTCCAACTTGATTTTTTTTATATTCTCTATGCCTCCCCTCAATTTATACTTGCTAGTGAGGAGAAGTTATGAGGCCTAGGATGGTTAGGGGAGTTAGGGAAGTTAGTATTTCGAACCCAAATCCCCCTAAACTAATCATATTTTTATTTTTAAATTTATTTTAGGGAACCCACGGGTGCATATAAGGGGAAATCACGAGTAACTAACAACTTCTATAAATGAAACTCACGAGTGAAAAATTTTATAGCTAACTTGCGGGTTGCATATGAGCATACCCGCAAGTGACACACAACTTGTCACAAGAGGGCCTGCAAGTGCAAGACAAACACATTCATAAATATGGGAAAGGAAGAAGGAAGGAGTATGTATTAATACTTCACTTCATCTATATTTTTTAGGCCACTTCAATCCACATTTTTCTTTTCTGTACTGACCCATTTGGTGTTAGTACTTAGAAAGAGAAGTGCCATTTCATAGTATAATAGATGCCCCCTAATGTGTGAGGTCGGAGGGTAGTGATGGAAGAAATACATTACAATTTTTTTACCATGAAGATACTCTCTATCAAGGTCACAGAGAAGTAGCTGAAATAGACAAATCAAGTTCATTTACAAAATCATCAATGAGGATGTCATGTTCAATAATGTGGAAAACAAGCTCCTTTACAAGATTAATTTACATAATATAGTACGAGCAATAGGGCCATGTGTGTTTTATAATAATGGATCAAAGCCATGATAGCACAATGATGGATATTCAGTAGTCGGACATAGTGTCACAGATCATAGTACAATCTTTCACAGCTTAGGTTATGTAGGTTGTAACCCAAGGTCTTCATCCAAATCCATAGAAACCAATACGAATCCTACCTTGTGAATACATGAGTTGAAGTCGAACATGCAAGAATACCATTGGAGTGTCATTTAAAGTGTGGTACTGACAACCAATGTAGAGGAGTCCACCAATATGGGTAGTGGATCCTAAGGTACTATCTTTGATACTCAAGGTCTTGTTCTATAGGAGGTATTGATCGGAAGCCATTGTACGAAGAGGAAGGCACTTAATCCTTCAATATGTCACATGATTAATGGGTAAAATGGATATGGGAAGGTGTACATAAGATTATCTCAGATATTAAAATGATAGGAATCAAGATGAACATACATGATTAAGGATCCTTGAATAGGGATCACAACATAAAGAAGCTTTAGAATTTCAACTGGAACAACTAGACTTATCTGCCATGTAGGACACATGAACATATTTCCCATGTATTCGAGACAAGTGGAGGAGTAATGACTCGAAGTGATAGTTAAACCGAGAAGTGAAAAAATGACCCATGAGTACCGAGAGGCTCAAACTAGGGCTTTGTGACAGGATGAAATGTTGCAAACAGCTTATAAACCAAAGAGTGTGTTTCTTCCTTTCCTTTCTTGTTAAGTTTTAACGAGTCCAAGAAAGTCAACTCAAATCTTTCTTCATTTTTTAGCAAGCTTGAAGGAAAAAGAGAATAATGCTTGATATGTCACTGATCCGTGGATTTTACGAGCCCGAATTAGTAAATGCTCGTCAATGCTTTCATAGTTTTGAGATTCTGAAAACTCCAAAGCAGACTCTAGGGGGGTGATTTTTTCTATGTTTAGTCTCCCGATTCTGAAAAACTATAAAACAATCCAAAGGAGAGTTCTCTTAGCTTCCTAATAACTAAGGCATACATTTTTCATACTTAGTTAGGAAGGTCCAAAATAGGGGTAAACTATCACCCAACCGATGCTCCTTTAAAAGAAAACATGTAGCCTTAATCTAATGAGTGTGAAGGAAGGAAAGATCACTAGAAAAGTTCCATTTATTTACGAGAATGGGACTGACAACAGTAAATTTGATGCTTTGTACTAAGTTTTGACAAGCATGATAATGGCTTAAATAATGTTCATAATATTTTCAATGTTTAGGTCCAAAACACAAAAAAGAGAAAATTAAGCTTGAACAAGTTCCTTTTTCGTAAGTTTAGTCCTCCATGCCCAAAAAAGAGATAAATCTATGCCTGAAGATACTATTCTAAATTCCTAAGAAGATAAAGTATCCATTTTTCATAATTAATCCATAGGGTTCAGAAAATGGTTAAACCTATACCACTATGAATGATCCTTCAGTTCATTTAACGAGTCTGAAAGAACAAGCAACTCAGCTATCTAGTCAATTTTAAGAAGTCCGACCAGGGATTGAAGATAAATCCATAGGAAGTGAGCCTTATAATCCAAGGTTTTTTAGTGAAAGATACAAAATGAGGCTCATTTTGGTGTGAAAAACAACTACAAAGGCTCCTGGGACCTACACAAATGCAGAATGGGTACCAGAAATGACAAGAAATGTTCTAACTAAGGTAACCCATGGAAGGTAGGTCCTAATCATGGAAGAAAAACAATGTTTAAAATGGAAGAAGTGGTTACACATCGCAATCCATATATAAAAAGGAGACCCTAAAGTTCATCAAGGGATAAGGTATAAGTGAAAAAGATGCAAAGAGGACCAAATCCTACCATAAATGCAAAATAAATATACTCTTATTCATCCATTACTTGTAAAAATTAGGTAAAAAAAACATCAGTATTAGTTCAAATGACCAAAAAAAATCAACTATATACAAGTGGGTAAAAGTTATAAATATTTTACTATAAATAGTAGAAATAGAGTAAAAAAACATAACATTTTTTTTACCATATTTGTGCATTTTTACCTCTCAACTTCAAACGATCGGTGTGATCAAACTAGTGGATGAAATTTCAATCCGCAAATTGTAGGTGATTAATATCCTCCTTATCTTTATTTTTATTATTTTATTTATTAATTTTCATACTTCAATTTGTGTTTTTCACCTACCCTAAGGGAACTTCATAGTAATCACAGGTATCCCATTGTAAAGTCGTGATTTCAAGA
The DNA here is from genome assembly GCA_001517045.1 of Pseudotsuga menziesii. NCBI lineage: Eukaryota > Viridiplantae > Streptophyta > Pinopsida > Pinales > Pinaceae > Pseudotsuga > Pseudotsuga menziesii. Next base: position 210,293 of record LPNX010929042.1, on the reverse strand, counting down.
TATAATCCCCAACGAAGTCGCCAGTTATGTTGTGAGGGATATCTACCTTATGAATTGGGGTCTTAGGGTAACCAACATACTATTTTTTGGCTTGCAGACATAAAGGATTACATAATATATATGAGAGAAATAGGGTGAGTGGAACATGCACATTTTTACTAATGGTTGATCCAAGCTTTAGCCTTCTTTCCTGAATTCTCCTAAACCTCTTGATCTTATGTACCTACAAAAGAGATTGATGTTTCTCCACATATTTCCTGATTGTTATATAAATAAGTATGAACATATTATAATTTCACATAAGAATAAATAACAATACATTTCATAATTCATAACAACAAGAAAATGTGCAAAGAGAATATGGAAGAAAGACGCCCTTTATTAAGAAGTTTTATAAAACATTACAACCCTATATGAGACAAGTTTCTTTGTAGAACAAGAAACTGAGTTCTCTTGCTCCTCTTTCCAATCAATTCCTCCAACATAACCTTTCTTTGCAATTTGATTTTTTTTCTATCCTCTACCCCTCCCCTCTATTTATACTTTATGGTGAGGAGAATTTATGAGGCCTAGGATGGTTAGGAGAGTTAGGGAAGTTAGCATTTCGAACCCAACTGCCCCTAAACTAATCATATTTTTATTTTTAAATTCGTCTTAAGGAACTCATGGGTGCATATAAGGGTAAATTGTGAGTGACTCACAACTTATATTAAGGAAACTCGTGAATGCAACATTTTATAGTTAATTTGTGGGTTGCATATGAGCAAACTAGTGAGTAACACACGACTTGTCACAAGAGGACCCATGAGTGTAAGAAAAAATCCTTTATAAAGATGGGAAAGGCTGAAGGAAGGAGTATGTATTAAGTCTTCACTTCATCTATAGTGTTTAGGAAACTTGAATCCACATTGTCCTTTTATGTACCGACACATTTGGTGTTACTAGTTGGATGGAAAAGTTCCATTTCATAGTATAACAAATGAGGAATCAACTAGTGAACTTGGGGTTTATATAGTCTTCAGAGTATTCAAAGGTATGGTAGATAGTATGGATGATGTCATAACATGCATATCAAGATGCAGATATGCTTCTAAGTCAGAAATATAACCATTTCAATGGAGTGAGGAATAATTTCTGAAAGACAAGTCAGGATCTAGTGAAAAATCACGGGTATTGGGAGATGAATATAGGAGAATGATAGGTGGATTATTCAAGAAAGAAACCAAGATTTATGATTATGATATATCATAAAATGAATCTATATCAGATATTTGAGGAAAGGATTTAACTCTGGAACTCAAGGAATAGTTTATAACACCTTGGAACTACGAACTATGACAATGTTATGAGGATTCAGTAGGCTTCTCTAGCTCATTTGGAACTTCATTGTTATGATTCTCAAGTAGCTAAGACATAATGTCCATATTCTTCTTGAACAATTTATTCTTAGGATGAAATCCCTTACTGAAATAAGAGCACTTGTTTGTGCTTCTTTTATTTTTGAATTTCTTAATTGAACCTTCATCAGTAGACTTTGAACTATCATCTTCACTATCTGACTTTGGCTTCTTCTTTTTCACAATTTGCTTCTCTTTTGATCTCTCATTCTTAATTCCTTGAACTATGAGAGAATGATCCTTTTTCTTGGAGTATCTAAGAGCACCCATATGGATCTATTTATCTTGATCCTTTGTCCTTGAATACAAAAATGTACTCAAAGAAGGAATTTTCCAATTAGAAATAGTAAGCCTAGTAGCATGAAAAGTAGACAGAAAAATTGAGTATTTAGGGCCCAATTTTGAAAGAATAGAAAGAATCATTTGATATTCATTCATCTCAATCCCACATTGCTTGAAAAATATAATAAGTGACTTGACATTCATGAAGAAACCCTAAATATAATTGAAACTATTTGGACTCAATGAGAATAACTCATTATCCAACTGATATGCTCTTATCTCATCTTATACTCTAAAGAGAGACTCAAGTTTGGTCCATATTTGGTTTGGAGTGGTCAAACCATCTAGATGAAAGAGTAGATCAAGAGAAATAGAGAGGAAAACCAATCCATAGGCTTCATCCTATCTTTTATTCCACTTAGATTTCTCAACAACAACATTAAGTTCATTCTCCAATCCTGAAGTAACTCTGTATAGTCCCTTACTACGCAATAGAATGCCAATTTTGGATTTCCATTCATGATAGTTGACGGGAGTTATGATCATAGGTGAAGAGGAATCCATGATAATAAGTTGATGAACTCAATCCTATATACTCTCTGCCACCTGCATAAATAAAAACTAGGAGAATTTTTTTAAAGCTCAATTCAAGCTCTTCTTCAGGGAGGGATAGGAGACTGGATTCGCTCTAATGTAGAGAACCGATATCTCCTTAAATTTGTAGATATTAAGAAACCATGCACTATGATACCATGTTGAAATAACTGTTATGATACTATGAAGAAATAAATCCTTGATGATAAGAAGAAGTGCAGGATGTAGATCTAGCTACAAGATAATTCTTACAAGCATGCACAAGGAAAATAGAGAGAAGAAGAAAGAGATTGAATACAAGAGAAGAATAGTAATTTAATATTGATAAAAATGAATTGATTATTCATTGATAATGATATTGCATTGTTAATATATCCTTATAAAGTAAAATTGAGTTGTTAGAAGACAACTCATGCTAGCTCATAAATCAGGCTTGCTAAATATGATAACCCCCCATAGGTGGCTAAACCACTTTTCAACTTAGTTAAGGACCTCACAAATTAGATAAAGTGTGAGTGAGTTGTCACGAGTGATGGAAAAACATGCTAAGTCTGGAATTTGGATAGAAAATAATGGAGGATGGTTTGTTAACAAAAGATACCAGTTTCCTAGTTGACTAGCTTTAACTTATCCATTGAAAGATAGGAATAAAGTAGGATAAAGAGGAATATACAGGAAGGAACAACTACTAAATATGGTAGTGAATAAAGTGGGAAGAATATAACTAGAATCAGGATAAAGGCACTCCTAGGGTATAAGTGGTGCAAGTGGATGCCAACTATCTAGGCTAGTAGGTGTTGCCACCTTTCACACACATGGGCTATGTGGTAGAAATATTCAAGCCACTCCGTGTGTCCTTGGGGGAAAGTCTTGAGTCAAGGCTATCACCTTATTCTTGACTCCTCCATTTAGGCTCAACTCCTAATGAAGCCAAGGGGGTAGACCCTATTAATTTACTAAGGAAAAATTATTTAGTATGGTCATGTTAAATTGAAAGAGTTACTTAGGAGTTTGAAATTTAACCATAAACAACCATAGATGACAAGATACAAAATGAGAGCACGAAAGCACAATGCTGAGACACAATATATATATATATATATAGAAAGAAAGAAAAAAGCCAGTGCCTTAAAATGGAGTCAAAAGATAATCAATGTACTTGCATGTGATTGGAGTGAAAGTTTTGTGATTACCTCTTGGTACATTTTAAGTTAATGTGAAATATGAGTTGATTAAAATTAGGCGAAGGGGTGGACTCCAGATATACCCAAGAGTACTTGGAGTATGTCCAAAACTAAACCTTCATGGCTACCCACAAGGAATATGTGGACGGAATGGAGTCTCTGAGGCTATTGTTCATAATGCACCCGCAAGTGTAACAGAGATCGGTGCCCAGAGGTCACTTTTCAAGAGTTCCCGCTTCCTTTGGGTATTTTGCCACCATAATGGTTTGATTGAGGTGTTGGATTTTCACCTGATGGTTTGTCAATTTGGGAGAGAGAATCCTAATTATTCTAGTCACTCAAGTGCTTTTGATGCAGCTTGAGTGATCAAATGAACCGTAGCCAAGTGCAGAGCATACACACCAGAGTCTTGTCAATTTTAGTAAATTTTAAGATAGGTGTTCTTGTTAAAAGGAAAACCCTCCAGGAACCTCTTTTGATCCAAGTGGATCTCAATCGGGGAATCAAGGAGGGGTTAATTTTATTATAGCTGATGAAATAGTTGATGATAGCAAATGAAACATAAAAAGATAAGCAAACCACAATTTTCTAATTAGACTACCACGAACCTTTCTTCACCTTTTGGCTCAAAAGGAGGCTCGTGGGGTAAGTATTAAAGTTACTTTGAAATCAATAGAAATGGAATATGGAAAATATTTTAAATCAAAGTATACTACCCTACAGATTAGGACTATTCTAGATTGAAAAAAGATGAACGAAAAGAAAAAAATGACACGGACGCAAATCCCCCCAGGGAGGATGGTGAATAGGCTCGAAAGAGCCTATTCAAAAAGATCTTTTGTTTTTATTAGCAGCGATTTACAATATCAGAAAATTGAAATTGATGCACTTTGGTCCTTTTTATCTGGGATCCAAAGGCTTACAACAAGCTTGTAACAAGCTAGAATTAAAACACAGCGGTGGGGGAAGCTTTTGGGAAGCTCTAGTTCGTCCAAGAGTCGAAAATTGGGCAGAGTCTCCTTCTATTTTTTGTTAGACCTGCTAAAAAAAAGTGAGCAATTAAAATCGAATGTGCCCAAACACACTTTAAAAGTGTTTTGGGTCACCAGACTAGTTATTGGAAAAAACTAAGTAAAAATTTGTTAATTTGGGGTAATCTAGTTTTGCAAAATATGAACCAAGGAAAGCAAGATTTCCCTGGGATCTTGTCTTGCTGTTTGGGAAGCCAATAATATGTGCACTTTTATTGCATAATATGAAACTTTAAAGTACAGCAAAGGAAACTACCTTAAAAGCAAGCTACAAATTTTCTTTAAAATGCTTGCAAAAAAGAGGATAATTTCAGCTAGATCTCTTAAAATATGACTTTATATGCAAAATGAAACTAAGATCTAAAATTAAGAAAGGATATTACTAACTAGATCTATATGTAATTTTCTTTATGAGACAGATCTAAGCAATAATATTCTTTAAAAGTAACCAATTTGAAGAGAAATTAAGATTTTGAAGGAGGAAGAGAGAGAAAGAGTGTTGGAAGCCTGGGAATGTTGGGCTTTGGATTTTTCTTTGGTGGAACACCGAGGGACTATGTCATTCAAAATATCTTGAATATGAGGAAGATGCAAACTAGCTCAACCTCTTCTACAAGCGATAACTTATAAATCCTTGCACAAACAGATGGTTAAAACATAGGTGCTGCAGGAAGAGATAATTGGAAAGCATGCAATTAAACTTAAAATACATACAGCTCCAATAGATCTAAAACAAGAAGCAGCAAGAGCATAAATCAAACTAGAATAAACTCTTACCCTAACAGGAGGGAGCTCTCTCCTTCAAGGCCAACAACTAACCAGCAAAAGCAGTGATAAATAACACAGATTATACCTCATAAGCATTTGACAATCACCGTCCACACATGAAGAGCATTACACCATAGATATTGCCTCCAAAGCTTCTTTATTCTAGAATAATAAACAATACAATACAAGAGCAACAACACCTCAATTCCAATTCTAACTAGCTTGGAAGAGGCAGCCTGAGCTTTATTTATACAAAAAAAGGATATCCAGCCCAGTGGGGCATAAATCCCAAGGAGATAGACCACTGTAGCTGAAGGAGAGTCCATCAATGCCTGATCTATGTCTAGTTGAGCCATATCTGAGTCTCACTGAGTGCAACTATCAATCGGGGGTCTGATCTGACTGGCACCTCAACCTGGTGACTGAAGCATCCACCAAAACTCATCCAGATGAGCCCAAACATGTGGAGGAGAGAGGGATGGCTGAATTTCAACTCTGGATCTGTCCAGATCACCTCCTCAGTCAAGGATTTGTCAGATCCAATTAATCTGGTTTAGATCTGACTGATTTCAATCAAATCGGTTGAGAATCCACTGATCTAGGATTTTTCGATTTGCTCCATTACTCATTGATTTATTAATTAAAATAATCAATAATTGATTTTTTGGGGCTTTCTGACCTGAGTGATGGAAAATCACTCAAAACTAGGAAATAGTGGGTCCATGGGTTTACATGGTGCTCTTAGGTTGAAAATGAGCACCTACATGACTGAAACTGATTATTTTGCCCACTTTTATTACAAAATCATTTTTTCCAATTAAACTATTAAAAAATAGCCTAAGTTTTGGAAAAAATAAATTTTAATAAAAAACATTGAAAAAATTGAAAAATTGAAAAATTGAAAAAACCTATGGAGACTTAGACATGTTCATATGACTCGACCATGATGCCTAGCATGTTTATACATTGACACATAGACTCTAATAACCTCAATAGGCCTAAATACCAAGCCGACCACCCCAACTTTGGAGGTATGGAGTGAAAAACTCATAAATTATCAGTTGTTTATTCAACAACCAATAATAACCAAGGGAAAAAACACCCTGGGCTGATCGGATTGACAAATAAAGTCTAAGATACTGAGTATTTTACAGACACTATCATGCTATAACATTTATTACAAATCCCCCCATGGGGTATGAACATGTGGCATAGTACAATAAAGTTCCCCAGAAGCAAGACTGAAGGTTCTCTAAAGTCCGAACAAGTTATCCTTGTCCAGTTCACCAGACTCACTTGATAAAAAACCACTAAGTACAAGTTAGGTGGTAACATTCTGGCTCCAACTGTGGGATGTGTGCTCGATCTGGTCTTTAAGGCAAGGAGAGGATACGAGAACACTAGAATCTCTAGTTTATATACCCTGTAGAAACATCTCAAGTTGACAAAAAAACCTCAATAGCACAAGCTTTATATAAAAACCAAATGAACCATTAAGCTGATTTATTTAAACAAAATAAATGTAATTAACTAATGGATTTTTTATTATTATCATAGCTAATTACAAAACATAGATGCAGAAAGTAAATGCTCTCTTTTAGGAGCTTATTTTCCTACTCTAAGCATGATACAAAATGGTTAGGTGGAATAAAAAATCCAATGTAACCACCTAAGCATTTTATTAACATAAAAAAATTCCTTGTCTTTGGTTACCAGCCAAAGTAAGGATACCTTATTCAGAAAATGCAAACCTGCGTGATGATTCAGAATGGGCGGGATGGATGGGAGATCATAGGCATGAATAATGTCATAAAAATTCTTCCCAAACTTGTATGTGATCATGCAGGCTACTTCTATCCATGACTGGATAGGACTGATATGCCAATCAGAACAATGAGGTAGACTGACTACATCATCATACTGATCATTGTGGCTTATCAAATGATAACTCGTTGCATAAGCCCCAAGTAGCTCCAAATCATAAGGAACCTCTATATATGAAAAAGATGGTTGAGACTGATATTCCACTGACTGCATCACATCTGAATTTTCACAACACTGCTTCTCAATGTCTTCATTATTGATACCCTTGTGCTGCTCTACATGATATGAATCTGAATGATCACATGAAAATTATGAATGCTCCTCTTTCATTCTAAAGTTTTCCCAGACATCCAGATCCATGCTCCCCTCTATGGACATATCATAGATTGGACTTCCACAAATTTTTGAATAGACACTCCCCTTGTTGGACATATCCTTGATGGGATTCTCCATAAGATTTTCACAATTTGGATTATCTATGAAATTCCAATAGTCATCACTCCCATCCATGTCATATGTGGGGGACTCTTCATCTATGGCATCATGCTCCTGCCTATCCATGTCCTCCTTGTATTCATAACAATATTCTTCAAAAAATAAATTACAAGGAAATAAACTTTCCAAACCTTCATCAACATGAGGAGGACAAGGTCGAGTGTCACCACACACCATACTGATCTTATCATAAGTTTCTTTATAGGCTTCTGTTATGATATCATGAAGAGGATCTTCAATATTATCTTCAATCAAAGAAACTTTTTGGACATGTTCAATGGGATCACTTGGGATGTGTTGCTCACTGGGTTTCTCTAGAGGGATTTCTGGAAAGATATTAGCATTGCAACACACTTGAGAATACCTCAAATCTTCAATGTTTTCAGCTATGGTGATATGAGGAGAGTCTTCAACAATGTGTTTCATCATGGGCTCCTCCTGAAGCTCTTCAATAGGATCATGTTGGATTTTCCCTTCCTCAGAATCTTGTTGTGTATTGGGAGATATCTCATATTCTTTAATAAGCTTCTTACTTACTTCCTTTCTCGAATAACTACGAGGAAACTCTTTGATGGGAGCATCATGAACCTCCTCTTCACTTAAATGTTCAAGAAGTGATTCCAAGTCTTCAATACTTTGTATCATGGAAAAAGGTCCATCATATGTTTCCATGTGATACTCTGTCCCAGATAGGTAGAAGGTACAGATCTTTTCAAGGAACTTTTTTAAGCCATTCATACTACCCCTACCATCATGCCACTGCTCTAAAAACATCCAAAGGAAGCTTGGAAAATAAGTTATACATTTATTAGGAAGGCCCTAATAGAACCAACAATAGGCCTCACCCCAAAAAGTACTAGAAAACATTTCCATCATATTGTCTTCATGAAGAATATTGGAGTCAGCAATCAACTGAAGGAAATATTTGACATGCCAGATGGCTGAATCACCATAATTTTCATGAAATGCCAAAATCCATTTATATGCATCCCCCAAACCATTACAATAGTTAGGAAAACCCGAGATGTTTGAGAAATCGATAGCCTGAAACATTCTGGTTAACTGGGCACCATATTTCTCCTTTAATTCATCCATATCAAAAATTAATAGTATGCATTTGATATAACCATTAAACCTTGTACTGAAAAGGTGGAGCTGTCAAGTGATGAGCTTTAAAGGTTTTAACATGTCGCATGGGCTCATCTACACACAACAAAACTTCACAAGTTGATGATATAACAGGGTTTTATCCCTTCAATGGAGTTGCCATGTGAAAAAGAAAAATAAGCATTTATAAATCTTTTCACAAAAATTATTTTTTGCTTTTCTTTGTAAAAATAAAAACTGGAAAAAATTCAGTGGAGTCACCAGATGAAAATTAAATATCTACTCTACGCATTCATCAAACAAAGCAAAAAAAAAAAGGAAGAAAACAAAATTCGTACTCGGGAATAAAAAGATTTATCCCCGGCAACGGCGCCAAAAAGTGTTGCCACTTTTCACACACCTGGGTTACGTGGCAGAAATCTTCAAGCCACTCGCTATGTCCTTGGGGGAAAGTCTCGAGTCAAGGCTGTCACCTTGTTCTTGACTCCTCCATTTAGGCTCAACTCCTAACGAAGTCAAGGGGGGTAGACCCTATTAAGTTACTAAGGCAAAATTATTTAGTATGGTGATGTTAAATTGAAAGAGTTACTAAGGAGTTTGAAATTTAACCATAAACAACCATAGATGACAAGATACAAAATGAGCGCACAAAAGCACAATGTTGAGACACAATATATATATATAGAAAGAAAAAATCCAGTGCCTTAAAATGGAGTCAAAAGATAATCAATGTACTTGCATGTGCTTGGAGTGAATGTTTTGCGATTACCTCTTGGTACGTTTTAAGTTAATGTGAAATATGAGTTGATTAAATTTAGGCAAAGGGGTGGACTCCAGATATACCCGAGAGTACTTGGAGTATGTCCAAAAATAAACTTTCATGGCTACCCTGGGAATATGTGGGATGAATGGAGTCTCTAAGGCTATTGTTCATAATGCACCCACAGGTGTAACAGAGATCGGTGCCCCGAGTTCACTTTTTTAGGAGTTCCCACTTCCTTTGGGTATTTTGCCACTGTAATGGTTTGATCGAGGTGTTGGATTTTCACCTAATGGTTTTTCAATTTGGGAGATTGAATCCTAATTATTATATTCACTCAAGTGCTTTTGATGCAACTTGACTGATCAGACGAACCGCAGCCAAGCGCAGAGCATACACACTGGAGTCTTGTCAGATTTAGTAAATTTTAAGATAGGTGTTCTTGTTAAAAAGAAAACCCTCTAGGAACCTCTTTCGATCCAAGTGGATCTCAATAGGGGAATCAAGGAGGAGTTAATTTTATTATAGCTGATGAAACAGTTGATGATAGCAAATGAAACATAAAAAGATAAGCAAACCACAATTTTCTAATTAGACTACCACGAACCTTTCTTCACCTTTCGGCTCAAAAGGAGGCTCGTGGGGTAAGTATTAAAGTTACTTTGAAATCAATAGAAATGGAATATTGAAATTATTTTAAATCAAAGTATACTACCCTGCATATTAGTACTATGCTAGATTGAAAAAAGATGTACGAAAAGAAAAAAATGACACGGACGCAAATCCCCCCAGGGGGGATGGTGAATAGGCTAAAAAGAGCCTATTCAAAAAGATATTTTGATTTTATTAGAAAAGATTTAAAATATCAGCAAATTGAAATTTATGCACTTTGTTCCTTGTTATCTGGGATCCGAAGGCTTACAACAAGCTTGTAACAAGCTAGAATTAAAACACAGCGGTGGGGGAAGCTTTTGGGAAGCTCTGGTTCGTCTAAGAGTTGGAAATTGGGAAAAGTCTCCTTCTCTTTTTTGTTATAATTACTAAAGAAAATCAAGCAATTAAAATCAAATGTGCCCAAACACACTTTAAAAGTGTTTTGGGTCACCACACTAGTTACTGAAAAAAAACTAAGTAAAAATTTGTTAAGTTGGAGTAATCTAGTTTTGCAAAAAAGGAACTAAGGAAAGAAAGATTTCCCTGGGATCTTCGCTTGCTGTTTGGGAAGAAAATAATATGTGCAATTTTATTGTAGAATATGCAACTTTAAAGTACATCAAAGGAAACTACGATAAAAACAATCTACAAATTTTCTTTAAAATGCTTGCAAAAAAGAGGATAATTTCAGCTAGATCTCTTAAAATATGACTTTATATGCAAAACGAAACTGAGATATAAACTTAATAAAGGATCTTACTAACTATATCTATATGTAATTTTATTTGTGAGACATATCTAAGCAATAAGATTCTTTAAAAGTAACCAATTTGAAGAGAAATTAAGATTTTGAAGGAGGAAGAGAGAGAAAGAGTGTTGGAATCCTGGGACTGTTGGGCTTTGGATTCTGCTTTGGTGGAACACTGAGGGACTATGTCATTTAGAATATCTTGAATATGAGGAATATGCAAACCAGCTCAACCTCTTCTACAAGCGATATAACCTACAATTTAGAAATCCTTGCACAAATAGATGGGTAAAACATAGGTGCTGCGGGAAGAGATAATTAGAAAGCATGCAATTAAACTTAAAATACATACAACTCCAATAGATCTGAAACAAGCAGCAGTAAGAGAATAAATCAAACTATAATAAACTCTTACCCTAACAAGAGGGATATCTCTCCTTCAAGGCCAACAATTAACCAGCAAAAGCAGTGATAAATAACACAGATTATACCTCATGAGCATTTGACAATCACCATCCACACATGAAGAGCATTACACCATAGATCTTGCCTCCAAATCTTGTTTATTCCAAAATAATAAACAATACAATACAAGAGCAACGACACCTCAATCCCAATTCTAACTAGCTTGGAAGAGGCAACCTAAGCTTTATTTATACAAAAAAAGGAGATCCAGCCCAGGGGGGCATAAATCCCAAGGAGATAGACCACTATAGCTGAAGGAGAGTCCATCAATGCCTGATCTATGTCTAGCTGAGCTAGATCTGAGTCTAATTGAGTGCAACTATCAATCGGGGGGCTGATCTAACTGACACCTCAACCTGTTGACTGAAGCATCCACCAAAACTCATCCAGCTGAGCCCAAACATGTGGAGGAGAGAGTTAGGGTGAAATTCCCCATAAAGAATGCTGAAGTTCAACTCTGGATATGTCTAGATCACCTCCTTCAGTCAAGGATTTGTCAGATCTAGTTAATCTGGTTCAGATCTGACTGATTTCAATCAAATCGGTCGAGAATCCATTGATCTAGGATTTTCGATTTGCTCCATTATTCATCAATTTATTAATTAAAATAATCAATAATTGATTTTTTGGGGCTTTCTGACTTGAGTGATGGAAAATCACTCAAAACTAGGAAATAGTGGGTCCATGGGTTTACATGGTGCTCTTAGCTTGAAAATGAGCACCTACATGACTGAAATTGATTATTTGGCCCACTTTTATTACAAAATCAAATTTTCCAATTAAACTATTAAAAAATAGCCTAAGTTTTGGAAAAATTAAATTTTAATAAAAAAAACTGAAAAAATCAAAAAATTGAAAAATTGAAAAAACCTAGGGGGACTTAGACACGTTCATATGACTCAACCATGATGCCTAGCATGTTTATACATTGACACATAGACTCTAATAACCTCAGTAGGCCTAAATTCCAAGCCGACCACCCCAACTTTGGAGGTATGGAGTGAAAAACTCAGAAATTATCAGTCGTTTATTCAACAACCAATAATAACCAAGGGAAAAAACACCATGGGCTGATCTGATTGACAAATAAAGTCTAAGATATCGAGTCTTTTATAGACACTATCATGCTAGAAAATTTATTAAAAATCCCCCATGGGGTATGAACATGTGGCATAGTACAACAAAGCTCCCCAGAAGCAATACTGAAGGTTCTCTGAAGTTCGAACAAGTTATCCTTATCTGGTTCACAAGGCTCACTTGATAAAAAACCACTAAGTACAAGTTAGGTGGTAACAGTAGGTAGGAAATTAGTCAAACATGATTAAATATTGTTATCTTAAAAGTATGGAGTGGGTTTATAATATCCCAACAAACACACCTAGGTTCTTTATATAGATGGGTCAACCCTTGCAGATTCCCGATGTCCCATAGTGAGCCATGTTGAGATGCAAAATTTTGTAGTGCAAGCCATCCTCCTCTCCAGACTAACTTATTAGTCTCCTTGACATGGATAATTTAACGGGGTATATATTCTCATGGGATATATTAAGGGGGTTACAAAATTTTAGTGGACTGTTTTCTTATAAGGAAAGGGTTTTTTCATCTAAAATATATTTTCCCATTTTTTATTAGAAAATATATAAATACAAAATGAATAGCCTCTTGTATATTAGTAAAGAAAATGAAAACAACTATTTTCACCCTAGTAGAATCTCACTCCAATCTATCTTTCGCCCCCATTTTCTAAACAAGTTCCAGAGAAATCATTTATTCACTCCCAATTTTCAATAATGGAGGCTCCCAAGGGTTATGTTTCCCTCCATTTTCCTTGTAATTCAGGCATATTGCTACATTCGCCTGCATTTTTAGTCAGTTTCATGTGATAATTTCTTTGATCCATCAATTTCTAGTATTGAAGAAAAAATCATGGGCTATTTTGTTCTATATAAAGGCTACAATTATTCATGGTTCACCCACATCAAATTGCGCTCGTAGGGTAAAGGTTCTGGTTGATTGGATTCCACTTTTAATGTTTAGTTTTCTCGACATTTTAATCTTTGAATAACATATTCATTGTCGAAAGCTCAGATCTTAAATGGGTATGCCACACATGAAATTTATTAGAGAATGCAAACTCACATAACACTTTTTATCTAATAATTAACGTGGTATGATTTTTATCATGATTTTGATGTTTTTTTATCCATAGTTACAATAGATTGTTATATGTAAGCTTACCTTTTATTATTCCTTTTATCATGGATTCTTTTTGAGACCTATTGATTTCTAGGGAAATCTTGATTCTTAGGGATCATTCAGAGTTAGTAGGGTTTTATTCTATCTTAGGAGTATTGGTTCCATGAAAGTGTTATAGAGCTCAAAAGATATGATTTATTTTATGACTTGTCATGTTCAAACTATTGAGTGAAATTTAGATGTTGTTAGTGGATGCTACTCTTGATGGAGAGATGCCACATGGCTTTTATATAGTCAAATTGAATTTGACCTGGTTGTTTAAAATGTGCTATTATTAGGATCTTTCTATGCAATTATTATTGGATATATGGCATTAATGAGAGTGTAAATGTTCATATTTTATGTCTATTTTTGGGATTTTTTAACATAAATGGATGCCACAATCATCATAATGGCACGGCTAGAGTGGAATGGCTATTATTTTGGTTGTCTTCTTGTAGATTTGTCCAAAGCGTTCTGGTAGATTCTTTTATTTGTATTGAGAAGTTAGTGACTGGTATATTTTTTATTCGTATTGCCAAGTTTGTCAATTTTATTTCTGACATAAATTTGTTGGGTTCAGTACTTGTTTTATGATATTTTGTTTTTGTAAGGGTCATTCAGAAGTAAAGTGTTTTTTGGTGATTGGTTTTGATGTGTAATTGCTATCATCATCCATAAATGGATCTAGTTATGTATGATAAATATATTATTTAGTTGGAACACGATACCACATTTCCATCATCATTGTATATAATATGTATAGTGAATGTTTGACCTAAGATGTAGACATTATGTTGTTTAATATATATTCTTTTTCCTTCAATGAGGGTGCTAAAACAATTTTACCACATTTTGCATGCTTTCAAATATTTCAACGACATGGATACAAATGCCTTCTCAGTTTATCTGAGAAAAAATAGTCTTTAAGATTGTAGTTATAATGATATGCGTGATGATGCATTAATGTGATTTCTATTATTGTAAGTGTATGTACTTATTTCTAATAACTGTTGATGTATTTGTAACTTCGAAATGTATTCATCTGTATTTATTATGTATTGTAGCCCAATTTTTATTCCGGGATGTGTTTGAGTCATTTCATGCCCCGATGTTCCGATCGGGAAGTTTCTATAATGTGAAAGTCATGTCAAGTCATTGTGGGTAACCCTCCTATTGGTCAAGGGTTAAAGTCCCCACAGTTATGGGGCCCTAGGGTTATTATACTATCCTAGAGAAGTTGACCCTAGGTGAGTCGTTGTAAGTCAAGGAAATAGTCCCCACCATCTAAGTCAAGGTTAACCCTCCTTGTTGAGCAGAGGGCAAAGTCCCCACAAGTTGTGGGGCACTAGCGTTATTAGACACTCCTAGAGATGTAGGCTCTAGTAAGTAATTGTTAAGTTAGGGCAACATGTTGGAGTGCACTTCAAGTGAACAAAAGAATATAAATAGAGAGTAAGTCTCTCTATTTATCTCACTCACACAACACTTACACTCACTCATTGGGGTGCATGAGTGAGAGAGGAGAATCTCTCTCAGTGGGGGTGAGAGAGACAGAAGCTGTGGAGATCATCTTTATGTTTTGGGATTTTCTATTTTGGTGTTGATTCTATCTCTGAGGAAGTTGGAGGGTTTTCTCCTTTATGGTTTCCCTGAGGAAAATTCTTTGTGTCTCTTGTCTCTTGTGTTGTGCTTGTGTTTTATTGTTGTGCATGTTATTCTCTCAATTAAAGATCCTAAGATCATAATGGTAGCTTATATGATAAAAAACTAACAATAACCACTGAAAGTTTCTAATTAACTCTAAAAATTCTAAATAAAATGACATAATTCATATATTGATTGTCAACAAAAGAAAGGAAAATTTGCATTTGTATCTATAAACAGATAGGTAGGTTATTTGTTTCTTAGAGGGTACCTTAAAAATGATATATTTAGAAAATAAGATAATTGGGAATTCATACACTATATTAAGGTGTTGGATATTGATAATACACCACATTGTAATAATTGTTTGTGGGTTCCATAATCACTTGACAGTGTAAAGTGTTTAGTTCTACCAGTTTGTCGGTGTATCAAGTTTTGGGTCCCAACATGTCCATTGGACCATTAACGAACAAGATAAAAAGTGGATTCCCTACTTTCCCTTAATCTAGTTAGTGTAGTTGTGTTTCTCCAATGCCTCTAGTTGTGAGTGACCCAATACTACTTGTGAAATGTATAAATAAGTCCCTCCTCTCCTCATTCACACATTTGTTTATTTGAGGGTCTAGAAGTCAAGAGATTCGAGATTTGGTATATGTTATTCAATTACACTACCTTAATCATATGTAGAATCAAAAGAAGAGTCTTCCTAACAAAAGATTCACCAAGACGTAACAAGGTTTTATAATTTGATGAAAGATCCGTCAATTTTTCACAATATTTTATAATTCAGTGAAATATTAGCCAAGATTTTACAATATCTTATTATTTAATGGAATATTTGCCAAGATTTTAGAATATTCTATAATAGAATGAAAGATTAGAAAAAAGATATATATATATACATATTATATTATTTATAAAGTAGGCTTCAAAGTTTCCTATATATTATGGATTTACCCATTTATTATACATAGAAATTTCATGGGTATTCTTAAAATTATCCCTTCTCCTTGAGGTCTGTCCAAGATTGTCTCAGTATGATTCTGTCCAGACCTGTTAGCAGTTTTCTTTGTTCATTTTTTTTGTGGGATTTAAATCCTACACTGGTTTCCTGTAGTCAAGGGATTGCTCAAGTTATTTAATGTGATTATGATCCCTACTCATAGCATCTCATTTTGTGGGTCTTTAGTATCTCTACTTCATATTTCTTTATGTCTTTGGTTTCACAAAGGTGTGGTGTTTGCAAAGGTTTCATGTGTGTGAGTTTGGCTTGGATAGTGTGAATGTGATCACTTTGGGTGAGTTTGTGTTCTTGAGAACTGTCTTATTTTCGTAAATTGCACAATTGTTGTTCTTAGATTTTAGATTGAAGACAAAGTGAAGAGATTGTCCTGAGTTAATTTCAAATAATATTTGTTTTCTTTGTTGAATGTGAAACATTATGCAATAAAAAGAAATATCATTTCGTTTGTTTTTAAGTTTGTAGTTTCATACTTCACTTGGAAAAAAGAGAAAACAAGAAAATTAGTTTGATTTGTGTTGTTTGGATTGCTTGTGTTGATTATTATAATCCTCCCTTGTCAATATATAGTCTATTGATCATTTTGTCTAGCATAGGGAGACATATTTACTATACTGGAGTATGGGGAACACATATAGAGGTTAACTGCCACTTATTGCACGTTCATGCATGAGTTTAAGTTCCTTTGAGACCATTCCATACATTTTAGGAGACACTCTGAGTGCCACCAACAACCTTCATCAGTTGGTTGTGGTAGGTAACTATTTATGCTTATTCAACCTTTAGTTTCATTTAGTTAGATCACTGTCAATTAGTCTAGCGCTAGTTTTGCATGGCTGCATGGGGAAGTGGCTCCTTTTTCCACCTACCATGTCAGCTTAAATGGTTTAACTAGTTTAACTAATTGTCAAACTAATTTAGTTATCCAGAGTTAGACTAGTGGCTCCCATGCATTTATTTAGATACTCCTAGGTATCTATTCAGTTGGGTTGAGTTGGTAGATTCAAATCTTATTTCACATGATTCAAACTCTCCTTATTGTAACATTTTTGTATACTATCGGAATTAATGAATATTAATAATGTTGTAATTTACTAATCAATTCTTATCAGTTTTATCTAAAATTTGTCTTGTTCATTGTACATTGTTCTTACTATTCACAGCACATTTATACCTTTCAATGGCTCTCATTTCCTATATATAAATGGTTCAATAATTTATCTTGGTATCATAGCCTTGTTTGGGCTAGCAACAAATCTTGTCTAACCTCCATTGTACACCAAAAGCAGCTGAGTTTCCACATAAATCATGGAATGATAACCTTTTTACCTATGAATTATGTTCAGAGAAGTCTATCTAGGTGCGACAAACTCTGAGAATGTGTACATGTCGAGGTGGAAAGGATTGAAATGGACATGATTGCAAATTGATTTTGGTTTTGTAGTGATATTTGCAGGTACCTATGTAGTCTCCAGAGGAATTGACTATTTGAGCATATATATAGATGGATTCCTCATCTCTCATAGCCCATATTGTTACACCTTTCAACTATTCAGATTAGAGGGTGGATATGCAGTTATCCTTACGCAAGATTGGCCTAAATAGGATGATTATGGGAAGAGAAAGTGAGTCCCAACAACATGTTGAAAAGAATAAGTTTTTGAATTGGCTTGATGAGGATTTTGAATTCATGTGTACTAATATTTCTCCGTATATTTTGTTCCATCTTGAGGGACTTAGGACCCTAAAAGAATCTTGAATTCTTGTTTGGAAAACAAGATGAGTTTTTATGTCTCATATTGGAGAATGAGATCATATCCCTACAACCTTGCAGTTTCAAATCCATTCAGCAGTTCTTCACAAAGTATAAGTATCTATTAATGCAATGCAAACAATGTAGATTAGAGAGAAAATATGAGCAACTTGTGTTGTCTACGCTTAGAAAACTTGGTTTGGAGTACTTTGTCTTTGTCTCTACTTTCCATTCCGGAAGAGATTCCATCCCCAATTGGAAGATTCCTTCTCTATATGCTTTTGCCGAGTCCTTAATACAAGAGTAGTACAAAGTGGTTCAAATGGGAGTGATTCAATCCTCCAAGAATCAAGACCTCGTGATGTTAGACTCAAAAAATGCACAAGCCAGAGGTAAGTACAAGGGGAAGTATCCCAAATCCACTTATTCGAATCCAAAAGTGAATTAGAGATCTTCTGAAGGAGACTAGGGTTCCAAGAAAAAGAAGAAATTCGAGAAGACTAGATGTCCATACTACATGAGAGGATTTCATCTAGAAAGTCAGTGCATGAAGAAGCAGATTGACCACCTGTCAGCACTCCTTGACCAGAACAATATTGCCCCTCCAAAAGGGGCAAAGAAGTCTGTTGCTAGACCACCAACAGAAGATCATGAGAGATGCCATGCCTTGAAGGCATGCCTTACTCATTCAAAATCTCACTTGATTGATTTTGGAGCATCCAACCACATGGTTGCCTCCAGGGAATCCTTCTCCACTCTCACTCTATCGGGAGGACCTAGCATTCACATGGGATATGACTCTGAAATCCCAGTTGTTGGGAGAGGTTCTATTAAAATACAACATGGTGAGTTCAAGAATGTTCTATATGTGTCTTCTCTTGCATCAAATTTTTTATATGTTTATCATATGACCCATATAACATCTCCCAAGATAGTTACATTCAAATCAAACTTAGTTGAAATCACACAAAAAAAACTACTGGAAATATCATAGTGAAAGGGATTTCTAACCATGCCTCAAAGGATTATGAGTTCTCGCATTTTTTTCATGTTTCACATCCAACAACTCTATTGAATCATGCTAACAACACCAACAAGATATGGCATGAAATATTTGGGCATATCAATTTCAAATATATCCAACAACTCCACAATGACAAAATGGTTGAAGGATTTCCTCTCATCCAAATATCAGATGGAGTATGTCATGGTTGTTTGGTAGGTAAGCATCCAGAGAAAAGGTATGAAGTTGAGAAGGAAACTAGAGTTACATCTACACTTGATTTGATACACAATGATGTTTTAGGACCAATTTCCTACAACATCAAAAGAGGGCTTGCATTGCATTTATGTGCTCCATACTTTTACAGTCAGTCCACACTCCACAAGTCTATTAATTATTCAAGATAAAATAAAGTGGTAGATTACGTTAAAAATATTAGTAACTTGATTAAAAGGTTAGAAGACGTGTTATGTCATCTATTAACATAGGAGATGTCATTATTTTCCTTCACTGCATCCCCAAGTCTGGTGGTTCTTCCATGTAATAATCGATATATTGAATGGCCTTTCCACATACTCTTGTGGTATATATAAAGGTTATTCATGTACTCAATGGTATATAGGAAGGAACATTTTGAATGATGTACATAAGAAAACATTAAAATGGATTTGAGATCCCATATACCTTGCATATATTAAAAGACCTGTCTAGGATCTTGATACCAACTGAGTTAAGCCTTTGGTTGTATTGTCACAACAATACACAAACAACAACACTTAGGGATCTACTACGCATGTACTGTCCAGGTAGTCAGGTATACAACGAAGGATATGATCCCAATACTCCTTGGATTGTATTACTATTGGACCCTACAGTATATCACAAGTTGTGTTGAATTGACACCCCCATGAGGATATGGATTATTCAACCCCACCTATCACCTAAGTTTTCCTATCACCTTAGCTTGTGTAGGAATTGTTGTGTGTATTTTATATCAAAATACCTTCAGGAAGAGACTTTACAATAGATATTCTAGATAAGAAACTTGTGAGGATGTCTCATAGGAGGAAAGGTTTTCCACCCAAATATCCCCACTATTAACACCCTCATGTTGAACAATTGAGGAAGGATATGATCAAGAAATGATAAAGGCATATATTAGAAGTTGAAAGAAGACTTTGAAATATTGGACAGGTTTTTAATTATTAAAAAAGGATTACCGGCTATGTCTTATGAATCTTATGTGGATTTGGAGGTGTCAATAAGAGAGACGACAGAGTACGACACTCCAAATATAGAATAGTGGAAAGTCGTGGAGAAAATTGGGAAAACCAAATACATACTACATTCATGAAGACATGTGTTGCATTTTTGGGAAGCTATTTGTTCGTGATGCCTTGCGGTTATAGCATTTTCTATAATCAAGCAATCTGTTATTTCAATCAAAGCATGTAATTATTATTCCTAGTTATTAGGGATATGGTTACAAGAACTTATGATTAACAGATTAGTTGGTTTGTGACGTTCTTGGAAGAAACTATTTTTGTATATATTTGAATTTTATTGATGTATCAAGGGTTGGAACCCGTAAGATTGGACTAATGTTTTGTGAGAACCTTTTTGAATAAAATTACAGAGCCGAATGCTAGTTGATCTTCAAATATTCTTATGTTATTTATGTTAGAGTCTGTTCTCTCTTTCCCTTGTGAATGTTTTCTAAGTGTTTACCTTCCATTATGTTTTCTTTCATGTCTGAACGCAGTGTTTAATAGTTTCAGAATTCATACATGTATGCTCTAGCTATTGTAATACCCCAGTTTTGACCCCGTTTGCATTAAAAGGTACATGATGTATATATTGTAATTAATCATGGTGCAGAGCTAAAGGCAAAAACCCCACCATCGATTTGGTTGTGTTATGTTTCGGCAATTGGGATCGTTGTCGATGGTATATCATGCCATCCAACACATTATGGTTTTGGCATCATGTAAATATGTACTTTAATTAAAATGAACCCACAACCAGCTATGACAGTGCAATGATAATGAAAAGGGCATGATTTTTCTAAGGATAAGGAGGGGGAGTTATTAAACCTTGGGCCTATGGGGAAAAATCCATGTGTCAGCTGTTAAAAAAACCTTGATGTTAGTTGGGGAAGTTATTGCTGAGTAGTGGTGGGTGTCGTAGGACTGTCAGTCCTTTCCCACATGCCCATTCCACCAACAGACTCTTCATCTTCACATCGCATGGGCAGAGAAGCAATTTTCCCATTCTCTCCACTCTCTCTCTCACGACTTCATTCTAGCATTCACAGCTGTATTCCAGTGTGTTTTCTTTCTGATCTCCACACAGGGGCTGTATTGGCCCATCCTCACGCAGAGATTCATTCTCCCCATTGTTTTGTTCTCCTCAAGCATAGGATCTTCTTGGTTTTTACTCATGCAGTGAGTTGGGAAGCCGAGCTCTGGCACCCATGATTTCCTGTGAAGGAGCCCTTTGCATTCTAGGGGTGTGTATGTGTGTCTCCATACTGATTTGGGGTTCTACCTATGTGTTTTCCCTACCTAGCTAAGAACCTAACTGTCTTCTTCCATTTTCGGGCTGTGTAATTGCCTCGTTGCCTCCTTGTTGAGACCGGGGGCTATTGTTTCTCCATGTTTTTTGTTTGTTGTGGGTTCAATCACATTTTGGCTTGATGTGGCTATTGATGAGTCGTTTTGGCCATGACAAGGCCAAGAATGACTCAAGAATTGTTTTCCCCTTTTTAAGTTGTGAACCGCTTGTTTGGCTGCATGTATGCAGTGGTTGGTATTCAGACTGTGTTAGAGTGGGGATGAGGGCTTGGTTTTCTTGATAAACTTGGGGTGTTTGGGAGCCACACAGACAGAGCTAGAGGGCTGGCTTTCTTCTCCATAACCTCGGAGTAGCACTGGAAAAGGGGTTCAAGGCCTGAGGGACTATGTAGCAGAGAAGGGACTGATTTCTTGGTGTTGGGTGTGTGTGGGTGTCATAGAAGTCAGACTAGTTCTGGTGTAGGAGTCCTTAGCTCTTTAATGAGCTCCCTAGCTTAGCATTCAGTTTCTCCAAGCTCCTTGATAGCCTGATAAACCTTATTGTGTCGGCTTGGTTGATTTGTGTACCTTGGCTATGTGTAAGCCTGCTTAGTCCCTTATTCCTTGGGGAATCATGCCCAACTTGGGGGTGGAAGTGTTGTTGAGAGATTGATGAACACGTTGCAGTGACGTAGCTGGTTGCGGGATGAATTACTCATACGATAAGTATTCTTGACCATTTCATCTCTACAATTATATTTGATGTCTAATGAACTATGATGAACATGTTGAATTCCTGAATGTATGTTTGCTTCCACTCTGTATATGAATGATTATGCATCTTAGCATGTTTTATGTTTTAACCATTTTATTTCAGCATTTTATGTATGTTCATGTTCATGGGGCTAGTTTCCCGGATGTTAGTGTATGGTAGCATCCTCTTCGTCGGTTGGAGGGTCGGGGACATTACAGAGTGGTATTAGAGCTTACGTTGTAGCATGGGCCTGAATGGGCTGTGAAGATGTGGTGATAGAGCCATCATTGTAGCATTAGGCCTCAGAGGGCCATGAGAAACTAGTTAACAGAGGCAAGTTTCCCTCTGCCCAGAAGAAAAATGGAATGACAGAAAAATCTTCAGAAAATTTTGTTGAAATTTTTTCTAAGTGTCGAGCGCATCGGATCATCGGAGGACTAACTGGGAAGCACCTCAGATACAGTGGGAAATTTAGTTGGAATGCCACCCAATGAGGAATATGTAGAATGAATTCATGAAAATTTTCTAGGTGTTCGGCCATTGTCTCATCGGCAAACTTAGATGGATACATCTCCGATGCATACCAAAGTAGCAGGGAAAATTAGTTGAGTGAGTAGCTGACACGGTAGCGGAGATCGGCTGAAGACCATCGAAACGTCACCGAAGTTTAGTGGATGGCGCAACCGATGAAGCGAAAAACATCAATGGAAGAGAAAGGAATTTTTTGCTAAAAAATAGATGATGAAGATGCCACAATGGCAGCAGAAATTAGACGATAAGGGCGTCGACATGGAGGACAAAAGAGAATTTTTAGAAAATTATATAAGTAAGGAAATCATCGATGAAGTTTAGATGATAGAGCCACCGATGCGGCGGTAAACATCGGGGAAGATTAGTNACATGGAGGACAAAAGAGAATTTTTAGAAAATTATATAAGTAAGGAAATCATCGATGAAGTTTAGATGATAGAGCCACCGATGCGGCGGTAAACATCGGTGAAGATTAGTCGATTGTATTGACAAAAATTAGAAGAGGGAGTCACCGAAACGTCACTGTTGTCGGTGAAATTTAGACGATGAACCAGTCGATCCGGCGACAAGAAGAAGCAAATTATTGAAAATTTTTGAAGTGTGAGATCATCGACAAAATTTAGTTGACAGAATCGCCGATGATACGTTGGTGAAAAATAGAATATGGGATTGTCGACCAATAGATGATGAGGGTACCGATACGTCGACGGAAGAAAGGAGATAAGGAAATTTTCTGAAAATTTTCTAAGGTCAGAAAAATTCAAAAAATTTTAGTTGAAGAGATTGCCAATAAATGTCGTCGAAAAAAGTTAGAAGATCCGACCACCGAAACGTTAGTGGAAAATAGGTGATGGAGCCGATACGTAAGGAGAGATTAGTTGAACAGACTACCGATGCACCGAAAGAAGTTAGTTTTTTGGGAGTTCGTCATTGTGGCTGTCAGATGGTCTATCACTTTGACGATTAGAGTCTTCAACTACTGATTGTGCTCCGGTTTCCGACGTAGCGAAAAGAGTTTGTTGTTTGAATCACCAATACGGTGGAGAGGATTAGTGGATCTGATCGTCGATACATTGAAGGAAAATATTTGATGAGACTGCTGATGAGTTTTAAGGTCTGCGGAACCCACAGTTGGTTTGTTGGATGCCGTTGTGGCTTCCTATGGGACTATCCGCCTGATGAATAGTGGATCCGATCACCAATACGACGTTATGGGAGTTCATTCCTCGCCGATGTGGTAGTGCTTAGCGGTCCCGATCGTCGATAATAGTTCTTGGCATCTCCAATAAAGTTTGAAATCTTAGACAACTATGGACCCGACACATCGGAGGAAAATAGACGATTAGACCGCCAATGGGCATCAGAGAAATCTAGTTGTTTTGGCCACTGAAGTGTCACAATTTTAGTTGGGAAGAGGTCTGATTGAGCAAAGGAAATTTTGATTTTTTCAAAGTGGGATTTCTTAGTGAATTTTAGTGCATTTTTCAGTAGTTCTTCAGTGGATTTCAGGGCTGAAAAGGAAAATTTCTAGGTGCCTGAAGTTAGCATTCTAGACGAAAATACAGTTGTGCATTTTGCCTAAATTTGGTGAAAATCATCATTTTAGAAGGGGTGTGGTTTTCACACCCGAGGTCAGAATAGAACATGTGGATAGGCATTGGAAAGCTTATCTAACAGGGAACAAAGATAAATCACCAGAATTTGAATGAGGAGTATAAAAGTACTAGCAGTTTCTGAAAAGAATTTGTTGCTATCAATATGGACAATCCGAGGATTGCATGCCTAGAGATAGCAAAGACCATGAAGTTGAACCAGTTATTATGCGGAAGAGGAATTCCAAGAAAATATGAGGGTTTTGAAAAGGAAAATCCCTTAAACCCTGTGTTGCTAACTATATTATATTTTATAAGCTTTTGTACATAGAAATTATGCCACGGGGATGCTGAAAATGCATGGGGATATGCTTGTGTGCATAGGATATTACATATTAGTAAAAATAGTGAGAATTATACATTTATAATGAACCACGAATGGTAATTATTGCATTGGTGTTGGAAATAGTGAAAAACCAACAACAACATGAGCATGGATGAATATGTTGCTGATGTTGATGAATGTGGCCAACAACCCTATGGAGAAAGGGATAAGGCAACAAATCCAGGATCAAAAGTTGGTGAGCAAATTCTGCAATCTCCTACAAGAGACCAACCGAACTAGTAATGTCAAGGGTGTAAGTAGGATCCATGCAGGTAATGGTTTAATTATGACAATTGCATGGAGTGGTAAAAGCAAGAGATCTCATACCATGTGGTTATTTAAAATTTATACTACCCTGTGAATGTTGATATGAACTTAATAACCAGAACAAGTGAGGACTGGTGGTCTTGATTATAGTAATGCATCCTATATCAGGTAGTCATGGTTAGGCCATAGTATGTTTGAATTCATAGTACTCCTTAATCAATACAAGGTCGATTTGAGTGGGTATGCATTAAGATATTTTATAAATCTTGTAGTTATGCATTGAATGGATGCATATGAAAAGTTTGAGTAAACGTTGTAAATATGCATACATAAGTGTAGGTGCAAATGTTGTGATGCATTGCATGAATGCATTGAGATAATGCTTGCTTATCATGACTAACTAATGGCTGAAATGATGAATTGATGATAATTCTAGAGCCATTTCAACAGCTATTATGAATGCAGGATAGTAAGTGCATGAAGAGGGTATTCATGATCGATTGGCTACCGAAAATGCTCTATGGAAGGGAAAGGTGGTACAAATCATACGCTTGTGAAGTAAGGAGTATCTAAACACTTCATTTAAATTGCATAAATGATGTGACTTTGCAATTTTAGTATGATAATGATTCATGTGAAGTAAATGAGTTTTGGTAATATTGATGCGATTAACAGCTGGAAGTATTTGAATTCTATAATTCTGAAAACACTTCAGTGATTGTTGCAGCAATGAAAAATTTAAATGCATCAAGAATTACCAAGTGTTTGGCTGATTGAAGTTCAGATTTCAGGTAGATTGTTTGGGGCATGGAAATATGGGTAAGACCATGACAAAGGCCGAAATCTACCCTGTGAAAGAGCCAAACCTCATGAGAAGAGTCTCATGGCTGTGAAATTAGTCTATATGCAGAATGAGTTGTCAATTTGAATTTGTAAATTTCAGATTTGAGAAATTGCTGACAACTACTAATCACTATTGGCTTGCATAATGAAATCTTACTAGCATAGCATAATGAAAAAGGTGCTAGTGGGGCTGTGAAGGTCCTAGTAGGCAAGAGTTGTAGATAAACCATGTGGAGAGACTCCATGGCTGAGAGATCTGGAATAGACCGGAGACACTAAATGTGAGGGCCAAGAAGGGTTGGTACAACATTCACGGTGAAGTGAAAGAGGCTAAGAGCATGAAAACCACAGTGGTGGTGTGGGTTCCAAAATGGGACAAGACAAAGAGGGGAAAAACTCTTGCTACTCTCTCTTTCCTGTTTTTATTTATTATATATATATATATACTTATACATTGTGAAAACAAAATATTGTTGAATGCATGTATGGCTGAAAATAGAATGTGTTTATTTGCTTATGAATGCTGGAATAGTTAATTCCCTGCCCAAGAATGGACATGAATGAGCTTATGTGCTTGTTGGGAAGGCATGAAAAGTATGAAAGTCTCCTTGAGAAGACTTGGACTGCCATGGCAATTGGGAAATTAATTGACTGATTTTAATGCCTATATTATGCTTGGTCTAACAGAATTACAATGATGCATTTCATAGGTGAGAAAAGTGAAATACAGTCATGCACATTGATCATGGAAGCAGACCAAAAGCTATTGGACTTGGCTGGAAGTATCCTTCAAACAATTGCCAAGACCCAAGAAAATCTTGGAGAGATGCTCAAGATATAGAAACGGCAGAATGAGATGAACCACCATATTTTGCAAGACTCTATATGTTTGCAAAATGAGGTAAAAATCCTTTTGGGAGAAATCCGTAAAGGAAAGGAAACTGGATCAATGATGAGGCATTTGTCCAATTGGTCCATGAAGAAACGTTCCAGGCATGAAGACTCAAAGGAAATTGAGCAGGTAAAGATGAAGCAGCCAGTGAAATGTTGGAAATACGGAGGACATCATTACTGCCGCGACTGCCCAACGAGGGAACATCAAGAGGGTAGCAGCCACAAAGTTCCTAGACTTGGGGATGAGCCGAAAGCTAAGAAACAGTAGGAGAATCTCGTGGAAGCCAAAGGGCTTGGTCCTAAAATTTCAAAGTAAATAATTGAATGTGGGACAGATCTACAAAATTTTAAAATTTTGGATGTATAAATCGTATATGTATTCCTATGTATTGGAACACCGAGGATGGTGTTATTCCAAGGTGGAGGGGATTGTAATACCTCGGTCTTGACCTCGTTTGCATTAAAAGGTACATGATGTATATATTGTAATTAATCATGGTGTGGAGCTAAAGGCAAAAGCCCCACCTTCGATTTGGTTGTGTTATGTTTCGACAATTGGGATCGTTGCTTATGGTATATCATGCCATTTGGCACATTATAGTTTTTCCATCATGTAAATATGCACTTTAATTAAAATGAGCCCACAACCAGCTACGATGGTGCAACGATAATGAAAAGGGCATGATTTTCATAAGGATAAGGAAGGGGAATTATTAAACCTTGGGCCTATGGTGACAAATCCATGTGTCAGTTGTTGAAAAACCCCTGATGTTAGTTGGGGTAGTTATTTCTGCGTAGTGGTGGGTGTGGTAGGACTGTCAGTCCTTGCCCACGTGCCCTCTCCACCAGTAGACTCTTCATCTTCACGTCGCGTGGGAAAAGAAGAAATTTTCCTATTCTCTCCACTCTCTCTCACGACTCCATTCTAGCATTCACGGCCGTATTCCAATGTGTTTTCTTGCCCATCTCCATACAGGGGATGGATTGACCCATCCTCATGTAGAGAGTCATTCTCCCCATTGTTTTGTTCTCCTCAGGCATAGGATATTCTTGGTTTTTACTCACTCAATGAGTTGGGAAGCAGAGCTCTGGCACCCATGATTTCCTGTGAAGGAGCCCTTCACTTTCTGGGGGTGTTTATGTGTGTCTCCATACCGATTTGGGGTTCTGTGTATGTGTTTTCCCTGCCCAGTTGAGAACCTAACTATCCTCTTCCATTTTCAGGCTATGTAATTGTCACGTTTCCTCCTTGTTGAGACAGGGGGTTGTTGTTTCCCCACGTTGTTCGTTTGTTGTGGGTTCAGTCACGTTTTGGCTTGTTGTGGCTATTGATGGTTCGTTTTGGCCATGATAGGGCCAAGAACAACTCAGGAATTGTTTTTCCCTATTTAAGCTATGAACCGCTTGTTTGGCTGCGTGTATGCAGTGGTTGGTCTTCAGACTATGTTAGAGTGGGGATGAGGGCTTGGTTTGCTTGATAAACCTATAGTGTTTGGGAGCCACACAGACAGAGCTAGAGGGCTGGATTTCTTCTCCACAACCCCATAGTAGCACTGGAAAGAGGGGTTAGGGCCTGAGGGACTATGTAGCAGAGAAGGGACTGATTTCCTAGTGTTGGGTGTCCTAGAAGTTAGGCTATTTCTGGTGTAGGAGTCCTTAGCACTTCAATGAGCTCCCCAGCTTAGCATTCAGCTTCTCCCATCTCCTTGATAGCCTGATAAACCCTACTGTGTCAACTTGGCTGATTTGTGTACCTTGGCTATGTGTAAGCTTGCTTAGTCCCTTATTCCTTGGGGAATCATGCCCAGCTCGGGGGTGGTAGTGTTACGTAGAGATTGATGAGCACGCTGGCCTATGGTATGGTGGAACGTTACAACGACATAGCTGGTTGTAGGACGAATTACTCATACGATAAGTATTCTTGACCATTTCGTCTCTGCAATTATATTTGATGTCTAATGAACTATGATGAACATGTTGAATGCCTAAATGTATGTTTTCTTCCACTGTGTATATGAATGATTATGCATCTTAGCATGTTTTATGTTTTAACCATTTTATTTCATCATTTTATGTATGTTCATGTTCATGGGGCTAGTTGCCCGGATGTTAGTGTATGGTAGCATCCTCTTCGCCGGTCGGAGGGTTGGGGATGTTACAACTATTTTTTTAGATATTCACAAACATTTCTTCTAAAGTTGATATAGAACTCATCCTGTGATGCTCTATATTGATGGACTGTTCATTTGTCTTTGTTATCGCCTGAAAATCAATGAATGACTGTAGATGAATAGTTATCTTGCCTTTGTTGAGATTTTGTGTAGGTAGCTTTGTATTATCTTTATCTGTTTTGACTCCATAGGCCAATGGTTATATGTTTTGTTTCAACCATTTGCATAAATTAAAATTATATTTGAGAGATCCCTCTCTGGAAAGAAAATCCAGTTTCTTTCTAAAAGTGGTTTTTTTTGTTACCTTGAGATTACCTTTCACAGCATTAGGTATATTTTGAGTGATAACACCCACGATGGGGGTGGAGGTGAAGGGGAAGCCATGGAAAACCTAGTGAAATGGGTTCACTATCATGTCCCCATTTTGGTGACACATGGATCATCCTATTAACTATTTAGTACCTATGGTTTTAAAAGGAAAATCCACTAAGTTATTGCAATTAATTTTTGAAAACTAGGTAATTATATAGTTATAAGTAAATATTTATCCTAATTTTTGGAATGCACTTAAGTTATATTTATTTTCCATGAACATGTTTTATTGTTGATAAAATAATGAGGAGAATGGACCATAAGGGTGCATAATATGATAAGGTTTGACCAAAGTAACCTTGAAATAAAGGATAAAACATCTTATCTTGCAAAATAAGAAATAAAGGAGAAATCATCTTATGTTGCAAAATAAAAACAAAGGAGACAACACCTTAAAGTTGGAAAGTGGGAAAAAATAAGGAAACAAGATAAAGTAGTGAAAGATGGAATAAAGAAGAAAGTAGAATAAATAAGAAAGCATGCCAAAGTAGAAAAATAGGAAAAAGTAGGATAACTCAGAAAAACACAGAAAAGTAGGATAAGGTAGAAAAGAAGTCAAAAGAAAAAAAGAAAGATAGAAAAGAAAAAGAAGGAAAGAAAAGAAAAAAGAAAATATCCTAAAGAAAAATATTTCTAATATAACTCATGATGGAAAAATTTGATAAGGTATCTTGGAAAAAAAAGCAATATTTTCTATAAAATAAGGCTAGCGCATCACTTTCACATCTTTTGACAGTTTGTGAATTGAATTGAGAGCATCATGCTACTCTAGACTTGGGAGATGTTCCCTTGTCCAAGCTAGGAGATGTGTCCCACTCTTATACTGTGAGGATGAGGACATATAGTATTCAACATTTGATCATATTGCAGGTCCCATGATCAAATCCAATGAAGTTTTATCCAGTTGGAGTGATTGAAGAATTCTTCTAGTTCGAATCCTCATATTTTCCTAGTCTCTTCTCATGGAGAATGATCTCTTATTATCTCCTATTCTTGAGATAAATTATTGATGTAATTCATCCCCTAAAGGCTTCCCTTAAATTCATATCATACATCTGATATTTAATTTCATTCTACAATTAATAAAAGTCTCATTTATGTCCTCTTGTGTGTACCTAGTCTAGACTGCTATGAAATTTGAGACAGTTTTAGTGTTTGAATCAGTAACACGTCAAGAAAAATCCAAATTCAATTATATGACTTGATGTTTTTAATTAAAAATTCAATTAACACATCCCATCCCTAATATTGATAATTTGTATCCCCCTGGCACTATTTGGGTCATCTTGAAGTTGAGCTAGTTGAGCAGTCGTAAAAGCCAATTTCACTAGTTTGCCTTTGAAATCACCTCAAAACCTACTCAATATTGTTGGTATGAATCAAAAGAGTTAATTAAATTATATTTCATATTTCTAATCCTATTCAATCCAAGTCCATCTCCATTGGTTGACATGATGTGTGAAGCAAAGGGTTTAGTTTGCATACGTTGGGGTGTCCAAGATACTTGGGAGTAAACTTCAGCCTCATTGATTTTGAAACCATAAAATGTACCAATCCATTGTGCACAAGTTCCTAATTTGAACACTATCCCTTATCTTTTTTTGAACTCATAATAATCCCAAACCTTGGTCAAAATCCTAGTTTTGAGTCACCTATCATGTTGATTACTAAGTTGTTTGAGTTAGTGTGTCAAATATCTAAGTTCATACATTGCATCCACATGAAGAAGGAGTATTCATAAATAAAACACAAGGAGGTTATTATCCTCCCCAAAACCCACCTATCATTGATCCCATCGATCCATTGGTGATACAACAACCTTCTTTGTGTGATACATCTTTCCTTCCGTCTCTTAAGGGTTGTCCTGGAGAAATAGACTAGAGTTTTACCCAATATCGAAGTGACCCAATGGATACTATGTTTGTTCCACCAATTTGATTTTGGAATACTTTCTTAATGTTTATTTTTTAATGGTTATATCATATCTTAAAACATTTAGCATCATAGTAGCATAATCGTAAGCCAAAAGATCACTGAAAGATAGACAAGCACAACCATACAAAAAGACCACAAAGATTTATCCTGGGAAAACCCTAAAGGGAAAAATCCATCAAAATCTTCCTCAATATAGATGCCCCAAAAAGATAAAAGGTAAAACCAAAAGGCTAATCAAAGACTGATCCTCCTCCTTCTCCAACTACTTCTCTCTCCTCCACTAATGCGCTACACAAGTGAGTGTGTGTGTTCCAAATGAGGAGCACCACACCTCTATTTATATTCATCCGTTCAATTTAATAATTAATTCCAACATGTAGACTCGATTTAATCATGTAGGCTCGAGTTAAACATGTAGGCTCAAGTAACCACAACTGGGGTGCTAATGACCCACATTTACAATTTGAGGGGACTACCTCATGACTCTTAATAGTTCTTCTGAATAGAAGCATCGAGGTATAAATTAATACAAGTGGTTCTCCCAATAGGACCATCAGGGACCACAAAAGATACATATAGAATATTCTTCAAAGTTACAATATTTCAACACCCCCCCTTAACGAGAAGGGTATTCTACAACAACATCAACAAAAACAATAGTAGGAGAGAGATAGAGGATATCATCAACATCATCAGGGTAATACATCTATAAATCATTGGAATATTTTCAACATCATATATCCTTCATCTTCAATCTTCAACAGCATCAACTCTTTGACCTTTCGATCAACATTAACATCTTCAGCACTTTGACCTTTCGATCGGCAACAACATCTTCAGCACTTTGACCTTTCGATCAGTAACAACATCTTCAGCACTTTGACCTTTCGATCAGCAGTAACATCTTCAGTGCTTTGACCTTTCGATCAGCAGCAACATATTCAACACTTTGACCTTTTGATCAGCAACATCATCATCATCATACATCATCATCATCACACTCTGATCTTTCGATTAGAAACATCATAATCATCAGCAACAACCTGCAATCCACAATACAATGACAAAGAAGTATTTGGATCTCTTTTGGACTTAAAGTCTAGGGATGATGCAATGCTACCACATTCTCAACAACCGGAGTCACCGGATTGATTACGGGATAATTAGTCCATATCACTTTAGGACTAAGTCCAAGGATGATGCAATCCTACCACCTTCTCAATGACCTAAGTCACCGAATCCATTCTGAACCGAAGTTCAAGGATGATACAATCCTACCACCTTCTCAATGAACGAAGTCATCGTATCCATTTTGAACCGAAGTTCAAGGATGATACAATCCTGCCACCTTCTCGATGACCGAAGTCGTCAGATCCATTCTGAACCGAATTTTAAGGATGATACAATCCTGCCACCTTCTCGATGACTGAAGTCACTAGATCCATTCTGAACCAAAGTTCAAGTATGATACAATCCTACCACCTTCTCTATGACCAAATTCATTGGATCCGTTCTAAACCGAAGTTCATGGATGATACAATGCTACCACCTTCTCGATGACCAAAGTCACCAGATCCGTTCTGAACAGAAGTTCAAGGATGATACAATCCTGCCACCTTCTTGATGATTAAAGTCACAGTATCCATTCTAAACTGAAGTTTAAGGATGATACAATCCTGCCACATTCTCGATGACCGAAGTCACCAGATCCGTTCTGAACCGAAGTTCAAGGATGATACAATCCTACCACATTCTCGATGACCAAAGTCACCAGATCTATTATGGACATATGTCCCATGATGATACAATCCCTCTTCATTCTCGAGGACCAAGGTCATCATATCACTTTAGGGAAAGTGCCCAGGGATGATACAATCCCACTACAACATCACTACTCCCCCTTTCAAGGAATGTCTTTCTGAACAACACCAAGCTTGTCTCAAAACTGTTTTACTCAGGACATAGGATTCGTCAACACATCATCAACTTGTTCATCAATACTCACATATTGGAGCTTTATGGCTTCCTTCTGTATCATATCTCGAATGTAGAAATACCTGATTTCTATGTGCTTCAATCTGTCGTGGAACACAGGGTTCTCTATCATCTTTATACAACTTTGGTTGTCACATAGAATCATGGTAGTGTCCAAATATAGGTTGAATAATCTTGACAACATCTTTTGAATCCATATGGCTTCACAACTAGCAGAGCAAGCTGCTATATATTCTGCTTCGGCTGTGCTTAGAGCAACACTAGACTACTTTCTGCTAAACCATGAAATCACAGCAGATCCCAGACTATAACATCCACCTAATGTGTTTTTTCTGTATGAAACACTTCTAGCCCAATCTACATTTGTATAGCTATACAATCTATACTCATGGCTACCATCATAGTATAGACCAAAGTCTATAGTCCCTTTCAAATATCTCATCACATGTTTTGCAGCTACTAAGTGAACCCATCTAGGTTGAACTAGATATTGACTTAGAGTGTTTATAGCAAAACAAATGTCAGGTCTGGTGTTTGTTAATTACATCAATGACCCAATGACTTGTTTGTAATGAGTCACATCCACTAACTCTGATGAGCCATCAGCTAACAACTTCAGGTTGGAATCCATGGGTGTGGCCATGGATTTGCATTCCAACATATTGAATCTTTTCAATATCTCTACTGCATACTTTCCCTGGTTGAGAAATATTCCTTCTAAACTTTTCCATACTTCTAGACCTAGGAAATAATGCATTAACCCAAGGTATTTCATCTAAAAATTCTTCAGCAATCTTCTTCTTGCATTCTACAATCTGTTTCTCATTCCCTGTCAGGAATAGATTATCCACATACAGTAATAGTATGATAGGTTCATATTCTACAATCTTGTAGAAAAGGTTAGGATCGTCTTTACTCTTGGCAAAGCCCATGCTCATCAGGAAACTATCTATTCTTCCATACCAAGCTCTGGGAGCTTGCTTCAGGCCATAGAGGGCATTCTTCAACTTGCATACGTGAGTCCATCTGTCTTCAACTTCAAATCCTTGTGACCATTCGATGTAAAACTCTTCCTCAATCATACCATTAAGGAAGGCTTGTATTTACTTCATCATGGAAGAAACTACCATGATAGTTCAGAAGGAAGTGTACCTTGCTTCCTAGAGTAAGTGTCTCTTCAGAATTAATTCCCTCTTTCTTAGCCACAAGTCTTTCCGTACTTCTATCAACAACATATTCTATCTTGCAAATCCATTTGGAAGATACCACATTCTTGATTTCTGGTTTGAGTACTATATCCCAAACATCATTCTAGTATTCTTTCACAATGAGTCCGTCTTGTCAGGTCATCAACATATCCTAGTCTTCTGCATTCAACCTTGAAGGTTGGAACCCACTTTACTCTTGGTAAAGTCTCGATCCATCAGGAAGCTTTCCATCATGTCATACCATGTCAAACTCAGATATCTTCCGTAGTCACTCCCCTTGAAGTGGAGTATCATATTCCCTCTTCATTCTGTACAGGTGGTTCTATGCTTGATATATACTTCTAGTAGCTCTGGTCAATAGAGTATGTCATGTCAAGTCTATTCTTTCTAAGGAAAATCATGAACCTTGCTTTGTACGCTTGTTCTTGTAGATCCATATGGAAGATAATACGTACTTCCCTTTATGTCTTGAAACCATATTGAATACATCATTCCCCATGATCAACTATTACTCTTTGATCATAGCTTCTTTCATAGCTGGAAAGGTTAGCATCAATGATGTCACCTAACTATGTTACATAACTAGAGTGTGTCCGAGGCCTCTTAATTTGGTTTGGAAGTCTCGCCATTCTTTTCTTCATCTTGAGTTATATCTCGTACCCATGGTGGTATTCATCCTTCGAGGTAGATCTACTGCTCTCTGAAGCTCTTTCTTTCATCATGGTGTCTCTGACCCTGGGAGCTTCAGATTCATGTTTATTGGAGTGAATCTTGAATTGTCATCACTTGTTCTTCGGAACAAGTCTCATCCTTCTTTTCTTGTAGGAGGTTGTACAGGACCTTTCCTACAATTCAGATGCACAAGTTGCATGGTTAGAACTATTTCATAAAACATATGCATAATGAAAAATTCTTATGCATCATGCAACTGTTTATCCAATACAACATTCATCCATATCTCATGGAAACTTTCTAGATGCATTCCATCTCTACCATGACATCATTGAGATTGTGCACTAATCCAATATGCCAACAAAGAGGTTTCATTCTAGATAAGTAGCAATGGAGAGGTGTATAGTACCATGAGCTACTTACCCATCACATGCATATTAGTGGTATACTGTCAATAATGAAAACAATCTATCATGCATAATGCATAAACTGAATATAATCAAATGCATAACAAAACAATATCATTAAATGACAATTGAATACCTATCTTTTATTTGTTTTGTGGGTAGACTCCTTCTTGATCATTCTACTTCATCATCTTCTTCATTCATGAAATCATCATTTCTTATCCAAATGATAAGATGGATAAGAGGTTCTTCAAGAATTGAGTTCTTCATATTCCTCATCGCTTGAGGGATATTCTTTGAATGGTGAGAGCTTGATCTTCAATTGCTCCCATCTTCTTCTTCTCTTCTTGTGAGTCGAGCTTCTTCTTCTACTTCCCAAATTCTGTTGAAAGTAATCACTTCCTTCTGGCACACATTCCTTGAATGAATGAATCCCATGATCCTGGGAGACCATTCAAGGTGGCTATCACCACTTCTACATTCTCTACTTCTTCTTCTACCACTTCAAGTTGTTCTGCATTCTGGATCTTCACATTCTTCGACTATTTTCTCAAAGCCATCTTCTGATTTATGTTCTTATCTTCAAATATCTTGATCAAGGAATCAAACATATTTGGTGTCTTTAGGGAAGACACTTGTGATACAAGTTGATCCATGGTTGAATTAACAATGATATTCTTGGCCTTGATCAAGTTCTTCTTGTGTAAGGCTTTGAGCCTCATCTCCCTCTGGAACTGGAACCTCTCTACTTATGTAGGTGTCCAATTCATTTCTTCAGAGAGATCATATACTTCTAGGCTTGGAAGTTGTCAACTTCACCAAGCTTGTCATCAAGCTGATGTGATAGATCACTTTGAAATAAGAACCTCAAATGAAAATAGCAAAAGATTAGATCTTATTGATTTGAGGTGTCCGTCCTCGTTCCAGAGCTGACTGATCTAGGGTTTGTCAGAGAATCCCTAATTTTCAGAACTTGGAATATTTCAAATCTGATTGGATAGAAAGATATATCTCTTCAATGTGAGCTGTCTAATGTATGCCTTTTTCTAAAAACAGTGGAGGGAAGCTCTCGGAACAGGAAGCCCTAGTTTTCTAATTTCTACTGCAAAAATGCCTGATACTGTTTCTATGCTATCTTTGAAATTACTTCTTCTCTATGTCTAAAAATTTGCACTAGGGTAAAATCAGATTTCCCTATTCCAACACCATAGGTTTCATCAGAATTGGTTTCACCAATTGGGACTTATGATCATTTTCCCAAGGTGACCTGTTACAGGACTGTTCAGAATAGCGAAGTTGTATAGACATCCACATGTCACTATTTCATATTCTGAGTCTGAAACTTGGACCATAGAAATTAAAGTCTGTGCCATTTCTATAACATCTTCCCAAATTTCATTTGGACCTTTGTATCCCAAGATATAGCAATTCTCCCTAGGTTTCCTATTTAGGGATGAATCCTAGAAGAGGTTGGAACCCTAACTTGGAGGTTTCCTATTTAGGGATGAATCTTGGAAGAGGCTGGAACCCCAATTTTGGATAAAGTGTACATCAGCATTTGATATTTGACCTCTACAAGTTTCAGCTCCCGATCCTTCTCCAATCCTAAGATATAGTGAATGTACCAAAACTTATCAGGTTTAGTATTTAGGGTTTTTCCAGCTCGTAGTCAAACTAGGGTTTGGCTTTCCTAGAGTTTCACCCAACCAAAAATATTGAACCAGGTCTCTAAAATTAGATTTTGATGAGGAGATAAATCCTATTCTGGGCTCACTCAAAAATTCCTCTTCTGTAAAAATCCCTAATTTCCCACACCGAAAA
This sequence comes from Pseudotsuga menziesii, assembly GCA_001517045.1. Taxonomy (NCBI): domain Eukaryota; kingdom Viridiplantae; phylum Streptophyta; class Pinopsida; order Pinales; family Pinaceae; genus Pseudotsuga; species Pseudotsuga menziesii. Next base: position 172,926 of record LPNX010929042.1, on the reverse strand, counting down.
CTGAAAATGCTCGGAATCAAATTCCGCTTTGACAGAAAGATGAGCCCTTCAATGGAGAGTCAACCTAGCCTTCTTCTGCTAATCAATTGTGGAGAGAGACCCAAAAATTAAGAATCCATAGATTCTGTATCTGCACAACGTCTTCTTTCAAGGTGGCTCTGATACCATGTTGAATTTTTAATGATTATATCAGATCTTAAAACATTTAACATCATAAGAACATAACCATAAGCCAAGAGATCAGTGAAAGATAGACAAGCACAACCATACAAAAAGAACACAAATATTTATCCTGGGAAAACCCTAAAGGGAAAAACCTAGCAAAATTTCCTCAATATAGATTCCCCAAAAAGATAAAAGGTAAAGCAAAAGGCTGATCAAAGACTGGTCCTCCTCCTTCTCTAGCTACTTCTCTTTCCTCCACTAATGCGCTACACAAGTGAGTGTGTGTTCCAAATGAGGAGAGCCACACCTCTATTTATATTCATCTGTTCACTTTAATAATTAATTTTGACATGTAGTCTCGAGTTAATCATGTAGGCTCGAGTTAAACATGTAGGCTCAGGTAACCACAACTGGGGTGCTAATGACCCACCTTTACAATTTGAGGGGACTACCTCATGACTCTTAATAGTTCTTCTGATTAGAAGCATCGGGGTCTAAAGTAATACAAGTGGTTCTCCCGAAAGGACCATCAGGGACCACAAAAGATACATATAGAATATTCTTCGAAGTTACAATATTTCAACACTTAAGACATGTTATTTCCAATTTTGGTACACCATCAACTCCACCTCCACCCCCACACTGTACAAGACCCATCCTGAATGTATATTTTTTGGAGTACTTACCAAGACTTTATCACGCATATGGCAGAGTGTGATATATAGAAGTCCTACTTCTTTACCATCCACTTCAAAATTTGAAAATATTAAGTAAAAAAACCTAACTCATTCCTACACTATTCCTTCACCAAGAATACTGGTATCGAATGTAGTTTCTTACCAATTGGGTCAACCATATTTTCTTGAATCATCATCCAAACATTCAATTGATGGATATAATCTTCTTGTAACTCCAATGAATAGGTGGAAACCTTCATTCAATGTTAGTTCTATTCCAAGAGGGCACTCTTCAACCACAAGACAAAATTCTATCGAAGTACAATCGTTGACTAGTAGTCATATTTTGACTCGGGGAAACCCTTGGTCAGTAGACCAAATGTAACTGGAAGTCAACCTTCAGTTATCATATATAGTATGACTAGAGGAAAACCTATACCACCCTTATGTTCACCTATAATCATGGGGAAATTGTCATGGGGGAATCCAACGTGGGAAGTACCTACTTGGGGTCAACCCACATGGGGTTATACACACCCAGGATACTAGAGTATGTACATGCATCAAATTTACCAATATGTTGTTTTAGGGAATATTCACCCTTGAACACCTTACCTAGAAAAAATTAACACCCCATGGGGTCAAAAAAGCCTCACAAATTTTCCTCCAACTATATCCCTAGTTGGATGGCCACCCATTCCACCCCCATCAATTATCCCACCCCCACCACTCCCACCTCCCCCCCTGGTCCCACCACCTAGAGGACCACCTAGAGGACCAACTAGTGTACTACCTAGAGGACCATGTAATGTGGATTTATCCCCTATTATGTGTAGATGTGTTTGAAGGGGTTTGGGTAAGTGAGTTACGCAACACCACGGAGGCTACAGAAGCTCACGTGACATTGCACAGGACCAAATCAACGTGATAGGCAAAAGAATAACCATTTTTTGAATTTCTTATGAATTTTGTACTGTTTGACCACATTTTGTGGATATACGTCACTAGTTTGTTAGAAGTTAGTTAGAAGTGGACCTTGGATGTAAAGGTGCAAGCATATATATAGAATTAGAATTGCAATTGTAGAAGGAGTGAATAGTATCATCTCTTGGAGTAGCATCATAGAGGTTAAAGATCAATCGATCAGTCTATTTTGCGATTTGATTGTGATCTTGTCACTTCATTTTGTTCTTGAGCAGTTTTTGAATTTTGGGTTGTGATTAGTCTCCTACTGTGGAGAAGTATTCTTTGATGTGGATCTGTTGTGAAGAAGTAATATTCCATGATGAATGTTTCCCTAAACTGATCTTGTCTCTTATTTCTTTCCTGTCTGTATGTTCTGTGATGTCAATGATGAATGTTACTGAATCTATTATATGAATGAATGTTACTGCTGCAATGAATAAGTAAATGATGCGGCCTGTTAGAAATCCACTAGTTATGCTGATAGATCTGTGATGAATGTCGTGATTCAGATTAACTGTCTCTGAAGTATTTGATGATTATGTTGTTTAGTTGTTGATTCCCTGTCCTCCCTTCTTACAGACAGAAACTTGGTTCTGACAGCTCTCCCTCGACATCTCGAGTGAGACTTCATCCACTCTGCGGGTGTTTCCAGGCAGAGTCAAACTTGTCTGGGCCGGTGCTCAGGGAGATCGCACTGGTTGGACGTCGATAGAGTGAGAACCCCTATTGACGAGGATTTGTTGGTGGTTTTCACCAAAAAATGGTTTCATTGTCAGGACTTCGTTGCAACTAAAGCGAGGATATGTTGTGGCATCCAACTAAATCAGAGATCGAAGACTGGTTCGACCTAAAGCTACAAGAGTTTGTTGAAGCAGAGAATAAAAATCCAAAGTTGTCGACAAATGATTGGTGGGCCATATATATCTATGATGGTACCTATGAATGGTTCTTCTGTGAATTTCCAATCATACTATATGAGTGGCTAGCATGGTCCACTTATAAGAATAACAACCACCAAGGAGGGGATCTGCCATCCTAGACCCCTGAACTAATATAGGAATTGTGAGAAACTGACAGCAAGGCATCGCAAGCTGTTGAAGTATGGTTGGATAGTATTCTGGAAGGATACATCATTGAGTTTGCAGTAGATACCAATAAGTCATACAATGAAACAAAAAGATAGTTCTTCAACGGACCATGAGTTAGGTTCTTTCTATCTCTACAATTATCTATTAAGATGCTTTTCTACGAGAAGGGTATTCTGAAAATGCACCTTGAGTAGTGTAACTCTGGTGTGCAAAGGCCATGGACACTACGATGAAAGGAGGGAGGAAAATTGAAAGATAAAGGGTAGATAGGTATGAGTTTTGATGAGATTGTGAGGGTCACCGAGGAAACAAGTGGTTGTACAAGGGGAGGAGAAAGGTTTCAACAAGAGAAGAGGCAGAGGACAGGAGAAGGTCCTATAGTGACCGAGATGCAAGGATGCAAAGAACAACCACATGGTGTGAAGAAACCCTATAGTGACGATGAGGAGGGCCAGACCCAGTCTACGCCCATGCTAGCAGTAAGCTCAAACCCCAGTAGTAACGTATCCACACCTCCATGCAATACTCCACCAATAGGTAGAAAAGCACATTCTACGTCAACTTGTGTGATGTGCCAGCAACAGTCTAGTATTAGAGCACCATTTGGAGGAAGAAGGCTCAGAATGGCTGGTGACGAGATGAAGCTACCAATATTCCATGGAAATGGGACTGATGACCCAGAGCAGTATTGGTTCTTGTGTGAAGCAGTCTGGACTGCCAGACAGAGTGTGGATGATGACATCAATAAAATATAGTTGGAGACCACTATCAAGGGTCATGTGCTTGACTAATACATGAGATTCATGCAGGTTCCTTAGGGGACCACGGTGAAAACACTGAATGAGATCCCAAAAGGGCTATTCGAGGAATTTAAGAAACCCAAACCTGAGGCCCAATATATTACAGAACTCAAGGAGATCAAGTAGTTTTCTAATGAAACTATTTGGGATTTTGATCAATGGTTTAAGATGTTGATGGCTTGAGTTAGACTCAAAATGAGCAATGTTCAGCATAAGGAGTGGTTCATCGCTGCACTGCTCTCACACATCAGACAACCATTAATGAAAGAAAATATTGTGACATAGAGCAAGGCTCTGGAGATTGCAATGAAGTTAGAAGCTTCACCGATTGGGGAGACTACAGTCAGAATGAACCAGATTCAGGCGCAGCTAGAAAATTCGACACTCCAGATGCAAGATATCAAGAAGGAAAAAGAAGAACATGGTGACCTTTGGTGGACACAGTGTAGTGTGGATGGACACAACAAGGATGCCTGTTTGTATTTCTGAAATTATTTTATCTCAGGAGAACTGAAACCCTTGAGTTTCATTGGTGTGCCATGGTGTTGCGTATGTTAGGTATATGGAAATCGACACAAAAGCTGTAGCTACATGCAGAAGATGGTTACAAAGGTAAAAAGTTTGTATTTCTTCTTTTTTCGCTTAGTGGGGCATGAAGATAAATATTTTCGAGCTTATGACTTGTTTCAAGAGAAAACATATGATTCATACTTTGTGAAAGGCAAGGATCCCCATGTGATCCAGCAGTTGCATCCTCAGCCACAGATGGTGCAACCAAAATCCCAGGTGCAATATACACCACCTCCGCAAATGCATTTTATTCCGTCACAGTCACGGCCACAGTTCGCACCGCAGCCGCCATTTGTAGCACAACCAAAGTTTGCACTATGACCACAGTATAATCAATTATCGATCGCTCAGCCTCAGCCGTAGTATGTTCAAGAAACACACTACATTGAGTAGCAACCGAATCTATCGTCGTAACTAGTCCAAACACAATATTAGCAAGCAGTTCAACCAGAGTACCAATAACAAGGAGGATTTAGGGGATGAGGAGGAGGATTTGGACGAGGGGGAGGACAAGGATGTGAGTCAATCTAGTGTTACATATGTTGAGTATTTGGACACTACGAGAGGGAGTGTCCTCATTCATATTGTACATACTACGCAGCAAGTGAGCATAATGTTGAAAATTTCCCTCAATCGATTGCGAAGTGGTAGGCCGACAACATGCCTTAGTTGCAGAACCAGTTCCAAAACCAAAACCAAGTATAGAACCAATAGCTAGTATAGAATCAGACTTAGATCCTGCTACAAACTCAAAATCATCCTATCAACCCTCCACTGAATCAATATCCACCCCTGAACCAAACTCAGAACTAGAATAAAGTACTGATGGTTGCGAGGATTCTAGTAGAACCCAAAGCCCAGGTTGTCAACATTGTTGTCGTCACTCATGCAGGTGCGACGATTGGAGAAGATGGAATGCATCAACAAGTTTGGTTTGCTGGGAAGAAAAAGGAAGCATTCGATATTGCAACAGAGAAAGATACCTTCTTTTAGGCCAAGTATGCAATTGGGAGATATCCGAGTAAGTCGCCTATTCTTGAAATTCCATCTGCTTTTGATCCTTTTGTAAAGGCAGGACCATCGCGACAACATGATACCTGGCAATATTTTTTTGAGAGATGTCTATCACTAGCTAGAGATCCTGAGGATCTCATTGAGATTGAGAAGTTGTTATACCAGCAGAATAAGATGCTGAAGGATTATGGAGTGAATTCTCTCAAGAAGAGAAAGACAGGTAAAGAGATGAAAATGAACATCCAGATCGGGGATTATGAAGTCGACTCAATTATTTTGGATCTTGGGTTGGATGTGAATATTTTGACCAAGCAGACTTGGAAGCTGATGGGAAATCCAATGTTGGGATGGTCCCCTATGTAACCGCGACTAGCGAATCAGGCCAAATTTCAGCCTATTGGCCTTGTCTCCAACCTGTTAATTGATGTCAAAGGTATGAAGACATATGTCAATTTTGATGTTATAGAAGTAGTTGATGGTGGAGGCTCTTATCACATGCTACTGGGGATTGGATGGGCCAATGAAAGCATGGAAGTTATCAATTTCAAGAAGTGGGTTATGACATTCAAAAACCAATATATCAAGTTCATTGCTGCCATGGACCCTCATGAAGGATGCTAGTATATTGAAACTGTCAAGGATGAAGTTGGTAGAGGCTAGGATCATGCCTACAATATCTCTGAAGACTATATCTATCCTACCATCGATGGTGAACTCGGATGGTGCAGCGCTAGCTCTACATCCTCTGATTCTGATGATGCTTTAGAAAATTGGAAAAATCAGATGAATGAGGTGTCTTTTAGAAAGTTTGGACACGTAACACAATCCCTATGTTGCGTTGCAACTAAGGTTATTGGGTTTCTAATATATGAGGGGATACCAGAGTTGTCCGAATTCCTCAAAGAATTTGAATAAAAAGTGTTTGAAACATAGAGGTTTTTGGCATTGGAAGAAGCATTGAAGGCTACCCCAGCACACTGTTGGGTGACTCATAAGCAGACAATCCATGAATGGGCATAGTGTCAATGATTGTTGATGGTGCACTTTGGCAATCCAAAGATCTATCATGCTGGGAGATATGATGGGCATAATGACCCCACCAATCATTTGAGGGAATGTCAGGCCTTGTGGGCATCGCGATGCAAGGATGAGTGGGTCCATAATTTTGTTCATACTTTGGATGAGATTCCCAGATCCTGGTATGTAGCGGTATAAATGTGCAGAACCATAACTACCTGGGAGGAGCTATCGATTTGCTTTGTGCATAATTTTAGTTTCTGGGATGCTAACCCTAAGGTCCACAATGCAATCCAACTCATCCGCGATGTAGTATTGAAGGATGTACCAGCTACATACCCTGTAGATCCACATGCACATGATCATATGCAATCCATGATGATGTGCTACAATCTATCTGGTGAACCTGAAGATGATGATGACATGTAGAATATCAATATTTTCGGAATCAGAAGGAAGTCACGATGTTGTAGCACTACACATACCAACTGACCCCATGAGTCATCTGTTGAAGATCATAAAATTTAACATTGGGACAGAAAAGAACCCGAAGTTTGATAATATTGGGGTCTATTGGGATGATTAAACAATGGCACAGATCACAGATCTTCTACATCAATTCCAGGATCTCTTTTTGACATGGTTCTCAGAAATGAAAGGGATATTAGGGGATCTAGGAGAGATGAAAATCCCATTGAAACCAGACGCAAAACCTGTGTGACAGAGGTCGTATCGACTAAAGTCGTGATATAAAGAACATGTCAAGGCTGAGATCGACTAGATGTTGGATGCTAGAATAATTGAGCCGACTAAAGAACCGGAATGGATAAGCCCTATGGTGGTACAGGACAAGAAGAATAGAGAGGTTCACATTTGTGTCGACCTAAGAAAGATGAAGGATGCTTTCCTACATGATCCTTTTCCAAATCCCTTTACTGATGAGGTCCTTGAAGGGGTAGGTTATCAGGAGATGTACTCCTCCATGGTTGGCTTTTCGGGGTGTCACCAGATCCGAATCACAAAACAAGATTGGCATAAGAGCACATTTGTCACTAAATGGGGTTGTTTCAATATATATTCATGCCCTTTGGATTGAAGAATGCACCGGTGATATTTTCTTAGGTGGTCGTCGATGTGTTCAAAGATTTCATTTAGAAGTTCTTGCAGGTATACATGGATGATTGGACAATTTATGGTATGGTTAACGATAATTTAGCAAACCTACGGTTGATGTTGGAAAGGTGCTGACAACATCAAATTGCATTGAATTCAAAGAAGTGCATTTTTTGTGCACCATTCGGGATGCTATTAGGGCACATAGTGTGCAAGCAAGGTCTATTGGTCGATCCTGCGAAGATCGCGCTTATCCTTAGTCTATCGGCACCAAGAAATGTGAACATGCTTTATGCAATGCTAGGACACATGGGGTACTATTGCAAGTTCATCAAAGGATATGCTGCAATTACTGCCCCTATGGAGAAGTTGTTAAAAAAGGATGTTGCATTTGAGTGGAATCAAGAGTGTCAAGGAAGCTTTGACACAATGAAGGCCAAGATGGTGTCAACGCATATACTTGTATTCCCCGATTGGAACAGGGATTTCTATGTCCATTTCAATGCTTCTTTTGTTTCACTAGAGGGAGTACTTGCGCAACGAGGAGAGGGTGACCTGGATCATCCGATCGCATTTGCAAGTAGGAAGCTGTATTTTGTTGAAAATAATTACACAACCATTGAAAGAGAGGGCTTGGCCATGGTTTATGCACTGCAGAATTTTAGGCACTATTTGTTGGGCGGTCACTTCAAAATTTTCACGGACCATTCTGCTTTGCAATATCTAGTCAATAAGCCTGTGTTGGGGGGGAAGATCTGTCAATGGCTACTATTTTTTCAAGATTTTGATTTTGAGATAATTGTGAAGCTAGGGTAGTTGAATGTTCGCCCTCATCATCTATTCTGCATTGAGACAGGAGAATAACCTACCGATATTGATGATGGATTTCTTGAAGCGTAGTTGCTATAGGTAGAGATCATAGATGACCATTATGCTCCAATCATTCAATTCTCGGCAACTGGAGTTTCCCCAAAGGACCTATCTACCAGTTAGAAGAAGTAATTGGTAGTGAAGGCTTCATATTTCCAGCTGAATTCTAGGAAATTATACAAACATGGACCAGATGAAATTTTACAACGGTGCATCTTACCGCATGAGAAAGGACCTATTCTAGCATAAGCGCATGTAGGAATTCTGGGAGGCCACTATGGAGGAATATCTACTATATGTAAGGTGCTACGTGCTGGGTTATGGTGTCCTACCTTACATAATGACACGATAGATTATGTGCAAAGCTGAGATGTCTGTCAGTGTGTTGGCAAACCATCATGGCAGGTTAAGATGCCACTTGTGCCACGGGAACCCTATAACTTTTTGATAAATGGGATGTGCACTTTTTAGGTCCAATTAATCCACCAGGAAAGAGAACTGGTGTGTGGTACATCATTACAGCAACTAACTATTTGACAAGTTGGTCGGAGGCCATGCCAGTTGCAGATTGTACTGCTATGACAACAACAAATTTCATATTTGAGAATATTATGACATGGTTTGGATGTCCCAGGATATTTATGAGTGACCAGGGCAGTCACTTTATCAATCAAATAGTGAGAGCACTAACCAAGGAGTTGCAGGTGTAGCATAAGAAACGCACACCATACCATCTGCAGGCGAATGGTACTATCGAGGCCTTCAACAAAATATTGGAAACCACACTTACAAAGGTATGTAATGCTAATCACGATGAATGGGATTTGAAAATTCCAGCGGTACTATGGGAATATCGCACCACTTGTAAAAGGCTGATGGGACAAACACCATTTAAATTAGTATAAGGGGAAGAGGTAGTCATGCCTATGGAATACATTGTCCCTAGTCTACGTATTGCTGCTGCGACTAGCATGGATAGTGCAGAAGCACTAAAGGAGAACATTGCATAGTTGATCCATCTTGAAGAGGACCGCTTTATTGCAGGTTTCCACCAGCACATCGAGAAGGATCAACAGAAGGCATGGCATGATCGCCACATTAATAACAAGCAATTTACATACGGAGACTTGGTGCTTTTATATGACAGTAAGTTCATGAAGCATCCAGGTAAGTTACAGATGCACTGGTTATGCCCGTACCTTTTTCATTCAATTACTTATGGGGGTGTATTTCAATTATAGAAATTAGATGGTGCAGTGCTGCCGAAACTTGTGAATGGTAGTCACTTGCAGCCCTACAGGACAGGGCCCAAGCCGCGCAATGCTTGAGGCACCATGCAAGAGTAAAAAAAAATCAGTAGACTAGGTAGATAGGAGCAAGGCAAGGATAGAGGAAAAGAATGCGCAAGGATAGGAATCAGTAGTGTTGGGAGGGTGACCACCTGCAATAGCCATGGGGTTGTGAGTTGGTCAAATCAGCAATAAATATAGACAATTAAAGTAGTTAGCTGTAGGTGCTTGGTGAAGCGACATGCATTTATGACCGATCCAATCGTTAGTGAGATGGGATTGATGATGGATTTCGGGTCGTTAATGCTGGATTTGGTAATAATGGACATGGTAGATTTGGAAATGATGAGATTGGATCTGTAAAATGGCTATAAGAAGGTGTAGGATGCGGGTGAAAGGAATTGTTCATTTGAATTGAGTGAAGTGTTCAAATCAGCGCACTAGTATAATTTTGTGTGATAGGAAAGGAGTGAAATTGCAGTGTAGTCATTTGCATTGTGAGGATTTCAGAGCACAGCATGCTGAGTGTTAAATTTTTATATGCTTAGCTAAAAACATCAGTATTTCATTTCATTTCCATAACAAAAGCATATAAACAGGATCACTGAAAGAAACAGTATCACAAGAACAACATAGATTTATCCTGGGAAAAACCTAAAGGGAAAAACCTAGCAAAAGCGTCCTCAATATAGATGCCCCAAAAAGGTAAAAAGGTAAAACCAATAAGGAGATCAAAAACCTGATCCTCCTCCTTCTCTAGCTACTTCTCTCCTCCACAAGTGCACTACTCAAGTGAGTGTGTGTGTCTCAAATGAGGAGCACTATGCCTCCATTTATATTCATCCGTTTACTTAAGTTAACTCATCTATCATGTAGGATCGAGTTACACATGTAGGCTCAAGTAACCACACTGGGGTGCTAATGACCCACCTTTACAATTAGAGGGTACTGCCTCATGACTCTTATTAGTTCTTTTGATTAGGAGCATCAGGGTACAAAGTAATTCAAGTGGTTCTCCCGGTAGGACCATTGGGGACCACAAAGAAATACATATAGAATATTCTTCAAAGTTACAATATTTCAAAACTCCCCCTTAACGAGAAGGGTATTCTATAACAACATCAACAACAACAATAATAGAAGAGAGATAGAGGACTTCATCAACATCATCAGGGTGATACATCTATAAATCATTGGAATATTTTCAACATCATGTAGTCTTCATCTTCAATCTTTAGTCTTCAGCGTCATCAGTACTTTGACCGCTTCCATCAACAACATCTTCAGCATCTTGACTCTTCAATTAGTAGCAACATCTTCAGCACTTTGACCTTTTGATCAGCAACATCTTCAGCACTTTGACCTTTCGATCAGCAACATCATCTTCAACACTTTGACCTTTCAACACTTTGACCTTTCGATTAGCAACATCATCTTCATCATACTTTGATCTTTCAATCAGAATCATCATTATCATCAGCCTCTAATCTTTTGATAAAAAACATCATCAATCGAACATCATCATACTCTAACATCAAGTCATAATCATATTCTGATCTTTCGATCAGTACGTCATCATCATCATACTTTGATAATACAGCATCATCATCATCAGGATCTCATCATCATCACATTCTAATCTTTCGATCAGAAACATCATCATCATCATCACATTCTGATCTTTCGATCAGAAAACATCATCATCATCAGCAACATCATAATCATAAGAAACTTCTGATCTTCCAATTAGAAAACATCATCATCATCATATTCTGATCTTTCGATCAGAGAACATCATCATCATCAACTTCTGATCTTTCAATCAGAGAAACATCATCATCATCATATTCTGATCTTTCGATCAGAAAACATCATCATCTCCAGCAACAACATCATCATCATATTCTACTCTATCAATAAGAGAACATCATCATCATCAGCAACTTCTGATATTTCGATTAGAGAAACATCATCATCATCATATTCTAATCTTTCGATCAGTATGTCATCATCATCATACTCTGATCTTTCTATCAGTACGTCATCATACTTTGATCTTTTGATCAGTACGTCATCATCATCATCAGCAACAACCTGCAATCCACAACTCAAAGACAAAAAGTCTTTGGATCACTTTTGGACTTAAATTCTAGGGATGATACAATCCCACCACATTCTTGACAACCGAAGTTACCGGATTGATTACAGGAGAATCAGTCCCTATCACTTTAGGAATAAGTCCAAGGACGATGCAATCCTACCACATTATAGAGGACCAAAGCCACCAGATTGATTATGGGAGAATCAGTCCCTATCACTTTAGGACTATGTCCAAGGATGATGCAATCCTACCACATTCTCGAGGACTGAAGCCACCGGATTGATTACGAGAGAATCAGTCCCTATCAATTTAGGACTATGTCCAAGGATGATGCAATCCTACCACATTCTTGAGGACCGAAGCCACCGGATTGATTATGGGAGAATCAGTCCCTATCACTTTAGGACTATGTCCAAGGATGATGCAATCCTACCACATTCTCAAGGTCCGAAGCCACCAGAATGATTACGGGAGAATCAATCCCTATCACTTTAGGACAATGTCCAAGGATGATGCAATCCTACCACATTCTCGAGGACTGAGGTCACCGGATCTATTATGGACAGATGTCCCAGGATGATACAATCCCTCTTAATTCTCAAAGACCGAGGTCTCTGGATCACTTTAGGGAAAGTGCCTAGGGATGATACAATCCCACCACGTTCTCGAGGACCAAGGTCACCAAATATATTATGGACAAATGTATTGGGATGATATAATCCCTCTTCATTCTCAAGGACTGAGGTCTTCGAATCACTTTAGGGCAAATGCCCAGGGATGATACAATCCCACTGCACCATCACTACTCCCCCTTTCGAGGAAGGTCTTTTCAAACAACACCAAGCTTTTCTCAAAAGTGTTCGAACTCTACTCGAGGCAAAGGATTCGTAAGTGCATCATCATCCAAACCATCATCATCTACATCTTCAGTATGTGAATACTGAACTATCACCATCTGTATCTCCACTATGTGAATACTAAAATATCATCTATATCTTCAGTATGGGAATACTGAAATCATCATCATCTCTATATTCAGTATAGAAATACTTAATCACCATCATCTGCATCTACAGTATCATCATCTGTATCTTATCTTGTATGTAGAAATACCGTATTTCTATGTGTTACGTCGGAACACAGGGTTCTTTGTCATCACAACTATGGTTATCACATAGAATCATTGTAGTATCCATCTTCAAGTCAAAGAGACCTGATATCAGCTTCTGAAGCCATATGGCTTCACAACTTAGTAGAGCAATCTGCTATGTATTTTTCTTCAACCATGCTAAGAGAAACACTGGACTGTTTCCTGCTAAACCATGAACTCATAGCAGACCTCAAACAAAAGCATCTACTTGATGTGCTTTTCCTATCTGAGATACTTCCAGCCCAATCTGTATCTATGTAGCCATACAATCTATACTCATGGCTACCATCATAGTATAGACCAAAGTCTATAGTCCCTTTCAGATATCTCATCACATGTTTTGCAGCTACTAGGTGAACCCATCTTGGTTGAACAAGATATTGACTTAAGGTGTTCATAGCAAAACAAATGTCTGGTCTGGTATTTGTTAAGTACATTAATGACCCAATGATCTGTCTATAGTGAGTCACATCCACTAACTCTAATGAGTCATCAGCTAACAGCTTCAGGTTGGAGTCCATGGGTGTGGCCATGACTTTGCATTCCAACATATTTAATCTCTTCAATATCTCTACCGCATACTTTCCCTAGTTGAGAAATATTCCTTCTGAACTTTGCCATACTTCTAGACCTAGGAAATAATGGCCCAAGGTCTTTCATCTCAAATTCTTCTGCTAGTTTCTTCTTGCTTTCCATGATCTATTTCTCATTCCCTGTCAAGAATAAGTCATCCACATATAGTAATAGAATGACAGGTTCATCTTCTACAACCTTGTAGGAAAGGTTAGGATCGACTTTACTCTTGGAAAACCCCATGCTCATCAGGAAGCTATCTATTCTTCCATACCAAGCTATGGGAGCTTGCTTCAGGCCATAGAGGGCCTTCTTATACTTGCATACTTGATTCCATCTATCTTCAACTTCAAATCCTTGTGACTATTCGATGTAAAACTCTTCCTCAATCATACCATTAAGGAAGGCTTGTCTTTACTTCATCATGGAAGAAACTACCATGATAGTTTTCAAGGAAGTGTACCTTGCTTCTTGGAGTAAGTGTCTCTTCAGAATTAAACCTCTAGCCACAAGTCTTACCTTACTTCTATTAGCAACATATCTTATCTTGCAAAACCATTTGGAAGATACCACATTCTTGCTTTCTGTTTTGAGTACTATATCCCAAACATCATTCTAGTATCATAACATCTTCTATGAGTTTGTCTTCTCAGGTCATCAACATATCCTAGTCTTCTGCATTCAACCTTGAAGGTTGGAACCCACTTTACTCTTGGTAATGTCTCGATCCATCACAAAGCTATCCATCATGTCGTACCATGTTGAACTCAGATATAATTTTCTGTAGTCACTCCTCCTGAAGTGGAGTATCATCTTCCCTCTTCATTCTGTATAGGTGGTTCTATGCTTGATATATATAGGTCAATAGAGTATGTCATGTCATAGTCTATTATTTCTGAGGCAAATCACAAACCTTGCTTTGTACACTTGTTCTTGTAGATCCATATGGAAGATACTACGTACTTCCCTTTACGTCTCGAAATCATATCGTATACATCATTCCCCATGATCAACTGTTATTCTTTGATCATAGCTTATTTCATAGCATTCTTTTTTTCATCTTGAGTTATCTCTTGTACCCATGGTGGCCTTCATCCTTCAAGGTGGATCTACCACTCTCTGAAGCTCTTTCTTCCATCATGGTGTCTCTAACCCTGGGAGTTTCATATTCATGTTTATTGGAGTGAATCTTGAATTGTCATCACTTGTTCTTCGGAACAAGTCTCATCCTTCTTTTCTTGTAGGAGGTTGTACAGGACCTTTCCTACAATTAAAATGCACCAGTTGCATGGTTAGAAATATTTCATAAAATGACAAATTCTTATGCATCATGTAACTGTTTAGACAATACAACATTCATCCATATCTCACATAAACTTTCTAGATGCCTTCCATCTCTACCATGACATCATTGAGATTGTGCACTAATCCAATATGTCAGCAAAGAGGTTTGATAAATAGAAATGGAGAGTTGTATAGCACCATGAGCTACTTACCCATCACATGCATATTAGTAGTATACACGCATTAATGCAAACAATCTATCATGCATAACACATCAACTGAATATAATCAAATGTATAACAAAACAATATCATGAAATGACAATTGAATACTTATCTTTTATTTGTTTCGTGGGTAGACTTCATCTTGATCATTCTGATTTATCATCTTCTTCATTCATGAAATCATCATTTCTTATCCAAATGATAAGATGAATAAGAGGTTCTTCAAGAATTGAGTTCTTCATATTCCTTATCGCTTGGGGAATCTTCTTTGAATGGTGAGAGCTTGATCTTCAATTGTCCTGTTTAGGGATGAATTCTGTAAGAGACTGGAACCCTAACTTGGAGGGATCATATCTCCCAACATATAGTGAATCGGAGGCTGAAATTTGGACACAGTGTACATCCGGATTTTATATTAGGCCTCTTAAATTTTTATCTTTTGAACTTTCTCCAATATCAGGATATAGTGAATTTACCAAAACTTAGCAGTTTTATTATTTAGGGTTTTTCTAGCTTGGGGTCAAACTAGGGTTTGACTTTCCCAGAGTTTCATCCAACCAAAAATATTGATCTAGGTCTCTAAAATTCGATTTTGATGAGAAGAGAAATCCTATGCCAGGCTCACTCAAAAATTCCTCTTCAGCAAGAAGCCCTAATTTCTTTAGGGGAGAGAGGGAGAGCTATTTTGCCTTGTAAAAGCTGTCCTATTCGGGGTGGCTCTGATACCATGTTAAATTTTATATGCTTAGCTAAAAACATTAGTATTTCATTTCATTTCCATAACAAAAGCATATAAATAGGATCATTGAAAGAAACAACATCATAAGAACAACACAGATTTATCCTGGGAAAACCCTAAAGGGAAAAACCCAGCAAAAGCTTCCTCAATATAGATGCCCCAAAAAGGTAAAAAGGTAAAACCAACAAGGAGATCAAAAACCTGATCCTCCTCCTTCTCTAGCTACTTCTCTCCTCCACAAGTGTGCTACTCAAGTGAGTGTGTGTGTCTCAAATGAGGAGCACTACACCTCTATTTATATTCATCCGTTCACTTAAGTTAACTCATCTGTCATGTAGGCTTGAGTTAATCATGTAGGCTCGAGTTACACATGTAGGCTCAAGTAACCACACTGGGGAGCTAATGACCCACCTTTACAATTAGAGGGGACTGCCTCATGACTCTTATTAGTTCTTCTGATTAGGAGCATCGGGGTACAAAGTAATACAAGTGGTTCTCCCGGTAGGACCATCGGGGACCACAAAGAAATTCATATAGAATATTCTTTGAAGTTACAATATTTCAACACTGAGCACTCCTGACAAAGTCGACATTTTGAGAGAGCGGGAATCCCCCATCCGACCCACAAAAATCAAAGAGGAATTCAGAGGAAGTCATGAGCATGCTAATCGGATCCTCTTCGATCCCTAAAGGGAAGCGAAAGGCCTAGAATCCCAGTTCCACACCGCCGCAAAAGAGATACACGCACACTTCTTCTAGGGTGCAAGGGGAGGAAACAACATAGATCATACCATCAATCTCAAGAGCTATTGAGTCTGCAGTGCCTAGGGGCATCTCTATCAATGATATCCTTGGATATGTCGCTCCAAATCGGCCTGGGGCGAAGCCAAAGAAGCTCACCAAGAATCAGAAGTATCCGTTGAAGTTGTCACCGCTACCAGAAGGGATGACTTGCTCAATGGACATCATACCCACCTTGGTCAAGATGAAGTTTGAAGACCATGATTTTCTTTTGCTGAAGGACGTAGTAGATGAACCTTACTAGCCGGTGCCTACGGTGCCCGGTGCACCTATCCTATAGATCCTTCAGCCATGGGAACAGGACTTGGACAAGTCTGGGTTGTTGAGGCTCATTAACATGCCTCATTTTGGGTGATTGAACAAAGCACACACATGTGTTAAATAGCTATTGGAGTTCTTTCATGGTGGGACGCTATGGTTGAACGACTATATTTTGGTCATGGTTGACCTAATTTCATACATTACGGGGTTACCAAAGGCCGACAAAGATATGACATAGTATTTCAAAGGGCGGGACAATGACAAAAATCTTGCCCAGCAGTTGAAGGAGAGATTTGGATTGCAGTGCAATGGCTGCACCTATCGCATCGATAACATTACAAAGCGAGAAATGCATATTGGGCGCGTATTTTGGCTAGCAAGATCTCAGAAAGAATTAGCCCATCCAATGCAATTCAGGTATGGTTGTGTGTGCACAAAAATGGGTCAAGGGTGTACAAATGAACTGGTCCCTATTCTGTTAAACTAGTTGCTAGAAGATGTTGTCGCTGCTTAGGATGGGAAATGACCTTTTTCCTATAGTTGGTTGTTGATTCTCATTGCATTAGTCATATGGATGGAGCCAGAGGACTACCAACTGTAGAAGGAGCTAGTCGATAAGTCGACTTGAATGAGAGCCGACTTAGTTGATTATCCGACTAAGTCGATGGGCCGACTTAGTCGATCAGCCAACTAAGTCGGTCGACCGACTAAAATAAGAAAATAGGTCGGCCACCTAAGGTCACGTCGGTTCACCGAACCGACAGGAAGTTATTTTGTAACCGCTCTATAATTATATATATTAGGCTGTTGAGCCAGATGAGAACTCAGTTTAGTTCTCTGTGTTGTATGGACTCATTTTGTATAATATAATCTATTTATTCATCTATCAGTTCTTATTTCTTGTCTCTGTTTTTAGTGTGTATTATTGGTAACCTTATGTGATCTATGAGATTACAACATTCGTTCCATTGCTAGTAGTACAAAACTGAAATGTATGCAAACAGATGATACCAGAGCAAGAGATCAAGGACTGGTGGGAATGTAAAGTTGCAAACTATTTGCAGAATTACATGTGAAGGAACAGATTAACAGTCGCACAAGCAAAAGAAATATTTTTCATAGAGACGCATGAAAAGTTTGTCAAATCAATGCCCCAACTTTTGAAGAAATTCCTGGATGATAAAACTGGATGGGATTAAAGAACAACAATTGCTGGAAAAACTGATCCGCGGAGGTAGAACAAACTTGTCGAAGTGGTTTGAGAAAATTGCTGATGACTTCTGTGAGGAACAAGAAATCGAAGATAGAACTTTGGTAGAAACAGTGAAGGAGAAATTTTACACAAATCTCGCTGAATAATTTATGTGTTCCCTACCGACCTTGCTGTTCAAATTTTTGATCGAGAAAGGAGTAGCACATATCGTCGAACCTCGTCCATCACTTCATGAACTACCAACAAACTCTAACTGGGCAGAGAAGCAGAGGAAGTGGGAAAAATTCATTACAGAAAGGGAGTAGGAATACTTCCTAAGCAAATAGACCGAACTATCCGGGATTTCTAAAAAGCATCGGGTAGGCTATGGGGGGGTAGTTGGTCATATGTCGAGATAGAGTATAGTGGATCCTAGTCGACTAGAAACAGATACTAGTCACCAGTAATTAGAAGTCGACTGAAAGGGAACTCAAGAGAATAGTATCATATGAAGGTATGTCAGACATTCAGAAAATAGAAAGGGAAGACAGACACCAGAGAAGGGAATCAAGACGAGAAAGATCCTTAGAGCTGCACAGAGGAAGGAACCCTAGGGAGAATGACCAAGAAGAGAATCTGCTAGAGTCGGGTCATGATCTACATGAAGAAGGAATAGAACAAGAAGCATCCCATAAGGAGGAATAATTGTGGATAGAGCAACTAGAAGATCTCCAATTAAGAGCTCCCAATGAAGGAACAACCCTTTCCCCATTGAATCTGCGTACTCAAATACATACTATTGTCGAAGAAGACCTCCGACTACGAGCTGGCGACTTCAGTATATGGAGTCGACTAGGCGATGAAATGTACACTGGACAACACCTTATTATATGTCAACCAGTGGAAGGGAACTAGGTGACCTTTCAAGTGGCACCCTCCCTCTGAAGTATCCACTTGCTCTTACCGACACATGAAGGAGTGCCCCCCCCCGGAAAATATAGCTTTAGAAGAAATAGAACACTCAGAACTATGGACAAATAGTTGCTGTGGACCATTGACAACAGAAGTCGACATTAACCGATTGCAAGTTGACGAAGAATACAAAACCAATGGGAATGAAAGTTTCGTCGACTAGAGTTCCACATGATAAAATACACCAATAACCCCACCACCCTCATCACCACCGCCACCTTCTGAGAGCAGTGACAGTGATTCAGACATGGGTCACGGATTGGCTCACATTCCTCTATATGAGGGAGATGAGGACCCTAGATGACACTGGTTCGTCTGCGAGTCGACTTGGGAGGCCAACCAGGTTATAGATGAAGATAGACAAATGGCATAGTTCGCAGGAGCCTTAAGGAAAAGGGAATTGATGTGGTACATGACCTTTTTAGAAAGACAACCCAGAGCAACAAAAGCTGAGATTAAGGTGCAATTATTGTCATTCTTCAAATCTAGATGCTAAGCACCTGGCCGCAAAAAAACTTAAAACCACATCACAAAAGCCAGGGGAATCCATTTGTGACTACGATAAGCATTGGAAAGACCTACTGAGCCAATTGGACTATGTTATAGATGAACAGTTACTAATCCAGTGGTTTCTTGTAGGACTATCTCAAAAAGTACGCCGACACATCAGTCTGGAGATGTTCAAAACTTACGAGGACGCGCTAACGAAAGCTCTTCAGGTAGAGATGGACGAGGATATGCCCACTTACCCCACAGACCACAGATTGGAAGAACAGCTTGAGAACATATAGAAGTCTCTAAAGGAGCTAAGCCTCAAGAATAAGGAGATCTGGTGCACCAAATGCTCGATTTCTAGCCATTCACAAGATAACTATCGACAAGAATATAGCCAACAAGATGTTCGATTCATACAAACCAAGTCCTTTTGTAACATTTTCCAGGAACATGAAGATCACTCGACGAAATACTGCCTGTTTAACATGAAGAACGACAAGGCTTCCTAGTGTGCCATCTACGAGACCAAAAGTCATAACACGGCTGACTGTCAGTTAAACCTGAAGAACTGATAGAACTATCATGTGGTCTACCAAACAAATGTAGTGGCACAACATAATGAGCAAAACAATCTAGAAAATGATTAGAACAGACAAAGATACGACGGTTGATGATATGAGTACTGGTACAACAATCGACACCTAGGCTATGGAGGAAGAGGTCGATTCCCTGGGAATCGCTACACATGATCGTGTCGACCCATTTAGTGCTTCACATGTTACAAAGAGGGTCACCGGTACGCATACTGTCCATATAAGGACAGGACTAATCTCAAATTCTCTACCCACTACGGGGTAGGGGATCACTCACTAGAGGATTGCCCTACCATGCTATAAAAAATTAATACCAAGAAAAATGTTAATGTCTTGTCTTGTGTGCAAAAGAATGATGTAATAACCACCAAAATTTACATATTGTAACTCGGCAAGGAACAAAAACAAGAGATGATAGCCCCAGAATTAGTAAAATTAAAGAGACAAATGTCTATCCTGGCCCACTGAAGGAAAAATAAACATATAAAGAAGCAACTCATCTATTTCAAGAAATTGCATGAAAAGAAAACATGCATAACAGTTGACCTAACACAATAAATAAATTAATCCAGCTCGTTCAAATAGACAATTCAGTATCTCAGCTCATTGATTTGTTGCATGAAATAAAAGGTACCAACTCTGAAAAACAAACAAAGAACATCTGCATCTTAAATAAAACAGACAAAAGTGATGTCGACCCACTTTTCGACCTGGAAATCGAAGGTTACCACGTCCGACAAGTAGTGCTCGACTTCGGCTCACAAGTAAATATCATGACTCATGACACTTGGGAACAAATGGGCAGACCTCGACTCTATGAGTCAGGAATATACCTGAAACTAGCTGACCAAGGCTTAATTGAACCCATTGGAGTCTGGAAAAATGTCGACATGACTATCAAAGGAATCTTGACCAAGGTCGATTTTGAAATCATTGACCTAAAGGAAGGATCCAGCTCCTTCCCAGTGCTAGTCAGTCGACCTTGGGGTAGAAAGATGAAAGCATCCATATCTTTGGACAAGGAACAAATCAAATTAAAAGGAAATGGTCAAAAGGTCATTGTACCCATTCATCCATCTCAAGGGGAACCTTGGACTGAACCTATTGATGAAGAAGTCGATGTCAGAAAACTCTACCAAATCCACAACAATGCAGACTACACAGAACCAAAAATCCATGGAGAACTTCACTTAAGTAACCAAGACTCAGTTGGTTATAAATCAGACGCCGAATTGTATGACTGGGAGATCAAGAACTACAAAACACAAGCAAGAGGGTGCTGGACTATACAAAAAGTGCAGAAAAATCCCACCCAACAGTGCTTCATAGTATCCATTGTCCCAAAATTATTCAAAAAGAAAATAAGGGAACACCCTACCTTACAACCGACCAACTTGAATACTACATAACTACCAAGGTATAAGGAGAGGGAATCACTAGTCATGCATGTTGAGAAAGTATCTAAAAATATTGGTGAACATGGCCGACTTCAAAGCCTAGTTGAAACTTTTACAGGGAAAGTAGCTAGATGGTGGGATACCCATTAGACAAGACTACAGACCTAGACAACTGCTTCGACTTACTTTGTCGAAAGTTTTGGAGGAAAGAAGTTAACCCAACAAGCTTAGATACCTGTATTCACTCAAGGACAGAACCTAGAAGATCACATCAAAACTTGTGAAAAGAAGTGGAGAAGACTTGGATACAAGGATGAACGAGCATGGCCACACTTGTTCCCATCAACCCTATCCAACTTACCAAACAAATGGTATAATATGGAAGAAGCTAGAGGTGAAACCTTCTTATGGGACGAACTCAGGGAAAAATTTATTAAAGATTTCAACTTCATACCTCAAAATGCAAATCTGGTCAAAACAGCAAAGCAAATTAAATAATTTATCCAACCGACCGAAAACCAACCCTTACAAAACCACCAACCGATAAGGGAATGTAACAATATACAAACATGGTCAAGACCAAAGTCGACCCGATTACAATTAGAAAATGAAAACACAGAAGGAAAGAGCTTTAGATGGAAATCCAACCATATCGAGACGACAAAACCTATCTACACAATCTTGAAAGTCGAAATAGCTGACGAAAAAGATACTAATAGAATGACTGTAGCCGACTTCCCTACCACATTCTCAGAGTTCAAAGAAGGAAGTCGACCAATCAATGAAGCCAAAACACCAGAGTGGCTAGATGCTAAATTCAAAACTAAAGAAATTGACATCTCAAATGATGATCGACCAAAACTGGCAAAGATTGGTGACTACTGGAGCGAACAACAGACCACAGAGATAGTGAACTTACTAAAGGAGTTCCAAGATGTCTTTGCTAGGGATTACAAATACCTAAAAGGCTTAGTCCATGAAATGGGAGAAATGAAAATTGATACTAAACCTGATGTTCGACCTGTCAAGAAAAGGCCTTATAAACTAGCTCACAAATACAAGGAGATAGTCAAGAAGGAAATTGATAACATGTTAGCAGCAGGCATCATCTACCCTATCGACCAATCAGAATGGGCAAGTCCAATGGTCATACAACCCAAGAAACATGACCTGACCAGACTAAGAATTTGTGTCGACTTCCATTAGAGGAAATTTCAACTCAAAATAGGCCTTTTAACTTTTATTCAAATTCCATGTCATCATGTGTTAGGAAATGAAATTGATTTAAATTTGAAATACCGTATAGGTCTTAAACACTTTTTTAATATAAATTTGGGGATAGGTATCATAAAAAAAACTGTTTTTTTTGTTTGTATTTTTGACATATCTCCCTATTTTTTTACTCAAATTTCGATCGAGAGAGCTCGTTGGATGCAGAATTTAATTTTGCATCCAACGAGTACCCACTCGGCATACTTTTGACGGACCCCGCTACCCAAAAAACAAGAAATACCTGAAAAAATGGAATGATGACATCATCATTCCATTTTTTCAGGTATTTCTTATTTTTTGGGTAGCAGGGTCTATCAAAAGTATGCCGAGTGGGTACTCATTGGATGTGGAATTTAATTCCACATCCGACAAGCTCTCCCAATCGAAATTTGAGTAAAAACACGGGGAGATATGTCAAAAATACAAACAAAAAAGTAGTTTTTTTCTTTTCTTCCTCCAAAATTAATAAATATTATTTTATTATTTTAACTATTATTTGATTAGTTCATTTTAGAAGGCCCATTTTGAGTTGAAATTTCCTCTAATGAGGGAACTAAACAAAGTAACACTGACAGACCCATTTCCAACCCCTTACGCAGATGAAATCTTGAATGAAGTTGCAGGACATGAATGCTACTCATTTACAGATGGATTCTCGGGCTATAACCAAGTACCGATAGCTAAAGAGGACCAGAAGAAGACAACATTTGTGTGTGAATTTAGTTCCTTTGCTTACAAATTTATGCCTTTTGGATTAAAGAATGCACCTGCAATGTTTTCTCGAATTGTTGTCAAAACATTTCAAGAATACATCTATAAGACCATGGCAGTATACTTCGATGACTGGACAATATACTCCACCTTAAAAGATCATTGCAAATGGCTCAGACTTATGCTGGAGAGATTTCGACAGATTCAACTCTCCCTAAACATCAAGAAATGTATATTTGTGACCCCCATAGGGATACTATTAGGGCACATTGTTTGTAAGGAAGGTATTAAGGTTGACTTTGCAAAGATTAAAATTATCCTCGACCTGAAACCACTAGTAAACCCCAAACAAGTCAGGGTGTTACTTGGCCAAATAGGCTATTACAAAAAATTCATACGATGCTATTCAGATATGGCCTATCCTCTTGAAGAACTATTAAGGGAATATCAAGAGTTTAACTGGACAGAGGAATGCCACATATCATTCGAAAAATTAAAAAGAAAACTAGTCGAAGCCCCCATCCTAAAGTTTCCAAACTGGTCGATCAAATTCCATGTACATATTGATGCATCAGGACTAGCAATAGGAGAAATCCTAACTCAACCAGGAGATGATGGAATGGATTATCCCATAGTTTACAGCAGTATAAAATTAAACAAGGCTTAAAGAAATTATTCGACCACAGAAAGAGAAGCCCTAGGAATGGTCTTTGCCCTCCAAAATTATCGACATTACCTTTTAGCTAACCCCTTCATATTCTATACCGACCATCAAGCCCTAAAGTATCTTGTCAATAAACCACTCCACCATGGAAGGATTTGTCGATGGCTACTTCTCTTCCAAGAATTTGAGTTTGAAGTCATTGTTCGACCAGGAAAGTTAAATGTCGGGCCCGACCATCTATCCCGAATCGACATAGGAGAAGAACCGACTAGAGTCAACAACGACTTACCTGATGCACATTTATTTTGCATAGAAGCAGTCCTAGCAGAACTAGAAGAAATAGATCAGTTCTTAGAAGACAGACATGCACCAGAAGGTATGAGCACCAAGAAAAAGCAGATCTTAGCTATGAAGGCTGCACCATACAGTCTCATTTATGGATTTTCATACAAAATGGGATTAGATGACATCCTCAGAAGGTGTGTACTTGAACATGAATGAGACCAAAGCATGCATGAAGCACACTATGGACCTATAGGAGGACATTTCCAAGCAAACACAACTGCAAAGAAAATCCAACAGTCAGGATTATGGTGGCTGACACTCCATAGAGATTGCAAAAATTTTGTTAGTCGATGTGACTGATGTTAACTACTAGGTTGACCTCTTCCTAGTACAGAAATTCCCTTGATAGCAGTAAACCCTAATCTCACATTCAAAATCTAGGCCATAGAATTCATAGGACCATTTCCTATCCCAACAAAAAGATCAGGTGCAAGGTATATTATTACTGCAGTAGAATATGTCACTAAGTGGGAAGAAGTTGAACTAGTCGATACATGTTCTAGCGAGATAGTTGCTAAGTTCATCTATGAGAATATCATCACTAGATTTGGATGTCCACTAAACCTAATTAGCAACCAGGGGACACACTTTATCAACAAGACTATCAAAACCCTCATCGACCAGTTCCAAATCGACCACCGTCGGAGTATAGCATATCATCCTCAGTCGAATGGAGTGATTGAAGCATTCAATAAAAAATTAACAAGAGGATTAACTAAAATATGTAATGTTGACAAGGATGATTGGGATGAGAAAATACCTGCAGTCTTATGGGCATACAGAAAAGCCTATAAACAATCGATCGACCAAACCCCTTTTCGACTAGTCTATGGACGAGAAGCAGTAGTTTCACTACACTTCCGACAACAGACACCTATTATCACAGAAATACTACATGTCGATGTCAAACAGGGAAGGAAGGACCAACTATTTTAACTCAGTAAGTTGGAAGAGCACCGACTCATGGCTATACAACACCAAGAAATCCAGAAGCAACAACAGAAAGCATGGCATGACCACAACATTAAGAACAAAAACATGTCGGTCGGAAACCTTGCTTTACTATACAATAGTCAGGTCAAAGGAAAACCTAAGAAACTCCACACAGAATGGATGGGACCTTACGTTGTCGAAGAGATACATCCCAATGGATCAGTCTGACTAAGGACATTACAAGGCATGGTATTTCAGAAGCTCATTAATGGAGCCCAACTAAAACATTATAGAAACTAATTCAAAAAGAAATTTTATATAACGACCATAACCATCAACCAAAATCCATAAAAAAATAAAAATTCCAAAAACAAAATAATACCCTACAGACAGAAACCATGCTAGGAAATCACCATCTCGACAACCGCCATCATGACCATCGACCACTTTCATTGACCACTCTTGTCGACCATTCTCATCACCAACACCAACCAACGACCTCGATAATCCCATCACGCATTCATGACCTCGAGCGCTGAAAGCAATTCACCATTAACTCACACTCGCATACTCCAGTTGGAACATCACATCTGCCATTAATACACCCATTGCCGCACACAACCACAGCATTGCCTATAAATACTGGACCGTCGAAGGTTCATTCACCGCAACCTATACAGACAGAGCATCAAAGCATCCAATCGACAAAAACCTGAGAACCCCTAAGTGACATCGACCAAACCAACACAATGGCCCCCAAGCAGACTAGAGCATCGACCAAGGCAAAGGAGATACAAGCTGTGGATACACCTTTGGTCCGTAGGCTAAAGAACATTAAAAACACCAAAGTACAGGAAGGCTCATGGAAAATGATATGGACCGAGATCCAAGAATGGGCCTTTGTCAACAAAAAGGCCACTAAAGCAGCACATGAAATCCAACGCAGCACTCTCTTTGGCTACGCCAATGCACCACTGATGGCTAGCTTTGGTGGCATGAAGGAAGTTTCTATGAAGTTCATTATTATTCGATACCACAATGGATGGTTCTACTTTGACAAGCCAATCGACATCTCTGGAGATGTCATCCCCAAGCCAACCTACCAGCCACTGCACCGACGAAAACAGAAATGACTTTCGATGTAAACTCATACCACCAACTCGACAACCCACCACTCAACCATACATCCCCCAACCTCATCACCCTTGACCATTCACCAACTCCATCACCACCGCCACCACCATATCCACCACCACCACCACCCCTTGATTCAGAGACAGGCCCACCACAACCGACTACATCCACACAACCAAAGGTGGTCATCATCCCACCTCCCCAACTAGACAAACCATCGGCCTCTAACCCACAAACCAAAGATCCTGCATCAACTGTTGTAGGTACACAGGAGACAGAAGAAGAAAAGCACAAGAAGAAGAAGGAGCATCATGGTAAGTCTCCAAAGATCCAAATTAGCTTAAAGGATGCAAGCTCCTTGACTAACACAGAGATGGGACAAATCCTCAAAACCCTAGCGAGTGAAGCAAAGATGAGGAGTGAAAAAAGAAGTAAAGAAATCTAGGCCAAAAATGCAGAACAAGTCAAGTTTCTCAACAAATGTAGGAATTTGGCCCAGTCTGTCATGCTGGGCCCCATAGAGATCGACACAGATAAACCGTTTGAAAGAGCGTATCAGCTATTTGAGAGCATGGTGTCGACCCTACAAGTTCACATTCAGGAATCCAAAGAGGAACAGAAAGAGGAAACTGCCCGACTCCTAATGGCACAACACACTACATTTTCTGAAGCTTACAAAGTATTACAGGACCATATGGAGGAGTCTGTCGTAACCGAAGAAATACTAAGAGACTGGCCTACTCACTACGGGAAATTTTATCAGTAGACACGATAGAATCGGTAAGGGATTCAGGCACTATAGAGAAGAAAGACCACTGAGGAAGCACTTAGAACGATAATAGAAGAATAGATAGTGCTTGAAACCGCCAAACTATAGAAACTGGAAAGGGAAGCACATCAGTGGGTGCAACAAGCTCTCCCCAACTTAGAGAAAGTCGACATCATATGCCCGTAGATGAAATGACTTATCGAGACTGCAGAGGAGAAGGAACAGTTCATGGGTCCCGACATGGAGAGGATAGCCAAAGTCTCCATCTCGGAAAAGATGTCGATCTTATCAGGCTTGACCACACTCACCATCAACATCCAGAAAGTTTTGCAGAGTTGGATAGATTTCCAACATCACCTTGCCATCACAGCCCGAACCATTGTAGAAGTCTGTGTCCAAAAACGATCGACCATCAGAATTCACAGCCCATCGCAATAAATATCAAAGGCCAGCAAGAATTTTGTACCTCCCTGTTTCTTCGAGACAAAGAAATGTTTTGTTCGTGGGGGAGATGTAGAAGGAGCAAGTCGATAAGTTGACTTGAACGAGAGCCGACTTAGTCAATTAGTCGACTAAGTCAATGGGCCGACTTAGTTGATCAGCTGACTAAGTCAGTTGGGAGACTAAAATAAGAAAATAGGTCGGCCACCTAAGGCCACGTCAGTTCACCGAACCGACAGGTAGTTATTTTGTAACCGCTCTGTAATTATATATATTAGGCTATTGAGCCAGATGAGAACTCAGTTCAGTTCTTTGTGTTGTATGGACTCATTTTGTATAATATAATCTGTTTATTCATCTATTAGTTCTTATTTCTTATCTCTGTTTTATATTAATATATGTTTTAGTGTGTATTATTGGTAACCTTATGTGATCTATGAGATTACAACACCAGTCGATGTCAGTCACTACTGTGAACATGTGAAAATGCACACGGTATCAGAACTTATGGTGGGCTGTGGAACCTAGTTGACAGATGGACTGTGCAATCCATTTTTGGGTCTATTGGGTAGTGCTACAGGCCGCAGCCATCAAGGTTCCCTGTTTATTCAATTCTACCACATCTAAATATCAGAGGATCCTTCAATTTTCTATTGGGCCTCATTCCATTTACATCCACACGCGACAGGACCCCAACAAGCAATGGATTCCTATGGCCTACAAAATCGTAGATGAGGAATTAGATGCCATCATTCAAGAGTGGCCGGCTACATGGTGTGAACCTGTGAGCACAGAGGATATATGTACAGGGATACCAGTAGATGCCCTTTATGAGCCTATCCAAACAGGGAAAGGTACCCATGACTCCTATGGAGAGGTGTCAATGGAATCTGATCCGAAAGCACAGCACATGTTGGAGGAGGCAAGAACAAAAAGGTGGATGGAATTTGATGCAAGAAACAGCTCCCACTCTATGATGGAGAGCCAAATGCAGCGGCTCATCAAAGCTGTAACAGACTCATCTGATGTCAGGGCACAAGCCATGCATCAGTCCAACCAAGAAGGGTTTGTCGTAGTAAGAGCGAAGTTAGATTCTATTTATGCTACTGTTTCCAAAATGACACCAAAGAGGGTTATGATGTAGGAATTCTTGATGATTAGCACCGAGCCGTAGGCCAAGAACGTTCAATTTCCCTCGACTGCAATCAACGCGGGAAGTATCGAAGTGAAATCATTGCTATAGCCATTACTGAGCATTATTCTTGATCCAACAAGTTACTGACTCAGGTTCTAGTGCAGCTGTAGCAGGGTTCCATCCAGGAATTGGCTGAAAGATAGAAGGAGATTACCAATGGGTATGTGTAGTCATAGGACACGGCTAAGAAGCTGTAGGAAGAAGCTAATGCACTGTGGTAGGTCAAAGAGAAGCTTATGAAAGAAAAGGCACACGATATTGCCACATTGAAGCAAGCACAGGAAGAACTACAGTAGAAAGCCGCTAAAGAAATCACTGAGTTAAAGAAGGAGCAAGACCACCTCGTTGTCGAGGGAGCACAACTCTGTACTAGTTATGGTGTGGTTGAGCAAGTTGTTGACGAGGCCTGTCAACATATCTATGAAAGAATGGCATAAATCACTATAGTTTCCAATGCTAAGCAACTTGGGGAAGTTATTTCCCAGCTCCAGTTGACCAACAATCTATTGAATTCCCTTATTTACCCCAAGACACCACTTGAGTAGATCAACGAGCAGAAAAATACTATCGAAGAGATCGTGGCCCATTTTGAAGCTATGGAGTAGGAAGCAAAGATGATCACCAAAGAAATGACATAGTTTTGGCAAAGTTTCATCCATAATGACCAACTAGATCAATTGACCAAGCAAGCGCAGGAAACTGACACTCAGTTGATGATGTTGAAGACATCGCTAAAAGAAATGCCTCTCATATTTCAAATCATGCACTCAGAAGAGTTGATGGACCTATAGTAGAGAGCCGCCAAATCCCAAGAACGTCAACGCAAGCACAGCACCCAGCTGGATGAATTCCAGGACATTGGCGAGCAGTTGGCTGTCAAAGCAGTCGCTGCGTTGTAGGAAATACAAGAAGGAAGAAAGATGGTGGATAGAAATGCTACGGAGGTACACCCACTGAAGCAGGATCTGCTAAATTGTCAAGACGCAGCTGGACCAGTTCAGCTCCAGGTTTGAGAGATATCATAGCAGTTCAAGGACTTCAAGACCAAGACGACGGAGTACACCCTTTCTAACTAATGTGGCTCGAGGATGAGCCACAAGAATTTGTTGGGGGCCTATTGGCAGGGGTTTGGATAAGTGAGTTGCGCAGCACCGCAGAGGCTGTGCAAGCTCATGCAACACCGCATAGAACCAAATCAGCGTGATAGGTGGATGAAAACCATTTTTGGAATTTCTTATGTAATTACGGTACTGTTTGACCACATTTTGTGGATATAGGTCACTAGGTTGTTAGAAGTTAGTTAGAAGTGGACCTTGGTAAAGGCACAAGCCTATATATAGAATTAGAATTGCAATTGTCAAAGGAGTGAATAGTATCATCTCCTAGAGTAGCATCATAGAGGTGAAAGATCAATCGATCATTCCATTTTGCGATCTAATTGTGATCTTGTCGCTTCATTTTGTTCTTGAGCATTTTCAAATCTTGGGTTGTGATCAGTCTCCTGCTGTGGAGAAGTACTGTATGATGTGTAAATGTTGTGCAGAAGTAATATGAAATGATGGATGTTTCCCTAAATTGATCTTGTCTCTTATTTATTTCATGTTTGTATGTGCTGCAATGTCAATGATGAATATTTACTAAATCTGTTATATGAATGAATGTTACTGTTGTGATGAATAAGTAAATGACGCAACCTGTTAGAAATCCAAGAGTTATGCTGATAGATTTGTAATGGATGTTGCAATTTGGATTAACTATCTCTAAAGTATTTGATGATTATGTTTTCTAGTTGGTGATTCCTTGCCCTCCCTTCTTACTTCTTGAAACTTGGTTCCGATAGCTCTCCCTTGACATCTCGGGTCAGACTTCATATACTTTGTGGGTGTTGTTGGGCCGGGTCAAACTTGTCTAGTCCGATGCTCAAGGAGATTGCGTTGGTTGGATGTTGATAGAGTGAGAACCCCTGTCGACGAGGCTTTGTTGGTGGGTATTTCCAACAAGATGCACCAACCTTATCTCATCTAGAGCATAAAGAAGATTACAATGGAATAATGAAAAACTAAACTACTATAGTAACCATGATAAAAATTATTTTTTAGGTTGTTTACATATATAAACTAACGACTACATAAAAAAAAACCTTTTTCCCGCAAGATGGACCACCACAGTCGTCCTCAGAAGTGGTTTTGCAGCTCCACAAGTTGGTTCTCCAGTATTCTCCATGGACATTTGTCAAACGGGGGATGGATTGAAAGTGGGTATGGAGAGATCTCAATGTACACCATGGGAAATGGCATGGCAACGAGAATAATGGCAGGAAAGTATGTGGTATGTCTGAGAGAAAATGGCACAAAGTAACCACAAGAGAAAGAAAATGTGTTTTTGGAGATCCTTTCAAAATGTATTTATAATATGGTCCTAGGATTTTTTGACCCAAGGTGATGACCCATGGTATTTATCTGTTGTTTTTTACCCTTTCTCTTTTTTTAGGGGTTTTGACCCCCTTTTAGGGGGTTTTAACCCTTTTGGGGGAGAGAGAGGATAAACCATAATAAATGCTCATCATACCTTCATTTATGGGAAGGAATAATGATGTTTTGGACCATTTTTTATTGAAATACAATTGTGAAGGTAAAAATTATGGGAAATATAATGGGAATATGATGTATGTATATGGTTTAGACCATGGAGAGTTAGGTGAACAATTTTAGTGTTAACAGATTATTCCCTAATGTGTGAGGGCAGGAGCTCATCGTATGGTCGATAGACATCAAGGATCATGGGAATAATGGTGACAATAGTGGAGAGACTGGAGAGACCCATAGAGAAGTGGAGCTTCCTCATTCGAACTATTGTGGCTTTTGGTTTTTTATTGGTTCTAAAAAATGGATGAGATACATATAATGTGTGACATGTATATGGACGAGGAAGGCATACCGATTCTTGTAATAATGCCAAAAGAATAAATAATGGGATCAAGGCTCAAAACATTGGAGTTGATCAATACATATACAATAGATGATACATAATGGTGGCCTCAATGGGAGGCTGAATACAATGCTGATTTGAAGAACTAATACATATAAAAAATGGCATTCTCATGGAATGAAATATCATCACAATTGATTCTCTTCTGGATTTGGAAGTGTACATAACTGGAGGGACTCAATGAATGAGAGTCACAATCTCTGTCGTACAAAATATAGCATCCATCAAGTACTGGAGATACTTGGAAGAAAAACATTGGGGGCTTTCGAACACTGTCGCCAATGCATCCTAGAAATCACAAGGGACATGATACTATATGGGTCCCATAGGTAGACTCACCAAAGTGCTAGAGTCAGGTGACAACTGGGGTCTTATAAAAATTAATCAACATACCAATACCCTATACGAATATCAATGATGTGAGGATGTAGCTGAAGTCAAGCACGCGAGACACAACCAACTCGAAAGGAACTAATGAATCCTTTCAAATGGCCCAAGGAACTCATCAATGAGGTGGATGAAACTAGGATATCAGGACCTCTGGGTCTATCCTCTAGAATAGATGTTCTGATGTTGAAAGAGGGAGACTTGAAACTAATCAAGGAAATGATGTGTCCTTGACTAGAAGCACGACAGGGATAACCAAAGATGTGAAACAATATGGGGATTGAGACACTGAATGTGGGAATAGGGGTAGGAGACTAGAGGGACTCAAACTTCCTTTGTTTATAGTATGAAGGTAGGGATGACCTGGAACCAAATGAAACTGACTCATGGGAGAGGGATCATAGTTGTAATACTGGGAAGATAATTGAAAATGGAAAATACTGAGGGAGGTAACTGGACTAGTGATATACAGGGGATCCAAGGAAAACTCATCCCAGAATACTCTAAATAAAGGAGACCCAATGGGGGGAAGCTTCTATACTGGGATATCATATGCGGTGGTGCCTAAAGACATTGTTTGGGCCTTCTTCATAGTTTAAGGAGCACGACAAAGGGATAGAAGTAAGCTCGATATGCCACGATATCGTGGATTTTTAATGAGCCCTAGAAAGTAATTGCTTGATGGTGTTTTCATTTTTAGAGAGTCTGAAAATAGGAAGAAAACTCCAGTGTGGTCTATTTTTCGTTAATAGTCTCCTAATCTTGAAAAAGGATAAAGGTATACAAAGGATATCTCTCCCAACCTTTGGGGAAGGAAGACTTCTTTAACATTGGTAGTCCAACTAGGCCGGAAAAGGTTCAACTTAGACTAACTGGATGATCATTCAAATAATTTTATGAGCATGAATGAAACCAAGTTTTCTTGACAATATTTTCTTTATGAGAGGGCTAGAAAAGAGCTTAAAGACAACCCATAATGATATTTTTTGTAAATTATGGTCCCAATGTCGGAGAAAGCATAAAATGGTACAAAGGGAAACATTCATAGTTGGAAGGTTCTAGGGTGATCCTTTTCTTATAATAGTCTATGCAGTTCGAAAAAGGAAATAAATGAGGCCACATAGACGCCCTTTCAAATAATTTAATGAGCATGAAAGGAAGCAAGTGTGCTCAACAATCTTTTCATTCTTTTAGGAGTCAGAAAAGAGCTTAACAAAAACTCCACAATGGTCAATAAAGCAAGGGGGAAGTGTTCGATATATGGAAAGAGGTTATGTTGTGAACATGGATGAGAGAAATAAATGCATAACACTGATAGGGAACCCTTGTGGGATGATGGATGGAGGTAAAATATGGCCAACTATGTAGTATGGATGGAGTGGATGGCTCATGAACATGCCAATGGCATATAATGTGTGATTCGTGTGATGGCTGATAAAACAAGGTGACTTTTGGGAAATGGCCTAGAAAATCATAGTGAGAGAATCAGACTAGGGTGTTGTAAAAATACATAGGGTGGAAAACCAAACTCGTTGGTGTGAACGACGTATCAAATGGACTCTGGATGACTCTGGTGCATGGAAGAAAAACTAGACCAAATGGAGGGATATAAATAGGGGGGACCACATGACATGTGTCATTTTCACTGGTCATTGGTCAGTTGGAATGGAGGACCCCAAAACCCAACTGTTGATTTATTTTAACTTGACAAATGGTTTTCTGATCTGTAACTTGCAGGTAAGAGATCTTGTTGAACCCATGTTTTTCACTTGTTTAATTTGTGTGATTTCTCATCCTAGGGCCTGTGCCGATCTCAGAGGGTTATCGGGGCATAGTAACCTTTTTTTGAGGGAAAAGGAGTGACCTAGATCACTCATGTATAGTTGACAGGTGCGACTTGGTCACACCTGTCGAGGAGATAGGAATGACCTAGATCGTACTTTTTCAGTAGATAGAAGCGACCCAAGTGCTGATGTTCAGGGTTTTTGAGTGACTTGGGTTAGACAAAAAAGATGAATATGCGCAACTCAACCCAGGATGAATTTTTGTGAATGAGTGGATCTAATAGGGATTGTGTGTATGTGTAGGATGTCTTGGATGGTGTGGCAAGAGAGAGATATTGGGAACCTCCAAGGGGAGGTGCATGATCATCCTATAGTGCGAGATTTACTTGCTCGGTGTGGGTTATGGAAGTTTTTCCAAATCTCGATCATGCAATATGGTGATCTTTTGGGACTAGGAGGTGTATTTCCTTATCATCCAGGAGGAATAGATCGATATCACACTCCTCAATATCTATTTTTTGACTGGGATCCCTGTGTTGGGTGTGATCAATGACACTACACTAAAGCTCTCACGTGGGGTGTCACTGGACGACCTCTACGAGAGTCATTCCCATGCCTTTGAATCAATGCAATTGTCATACATACTGGTGTGAGAGATTGAGAGTCTTGATAATTGGGTTGTAGTAGTGATGGTTTTTCAGATATTGGGATCATTGGGACCACACAATATCTCAAGCGATCAGCTCCAGATGGTGGAGCATGTATGGAGGGGAACCTACTTTGGGTGGGCCCAAATGTACCTAACTTAGGTTCAGTGTACGTTGAACTATGCGAGTTCAGTGAGAGTGTATTTTTATTTCCCCTCATTCTTGTGCTCATTCGTTTTTGAGCATCTACCTACTCTACGACCGCATCTGGAGGTGCATGAAGGAGAACCTCGTGAGCTTCACATGAGGAGGTGGCTCGAGATTATGATCAGGGAGGGAGGCAACTTAGTGGGCCAGTTCTTCACCCAGAATCCTTTTGCATAGTGGAGGAAATTTCTAGTCCTTATAGAGGACTACCCATATGCAAGTATGGATTACTAGGGAGACCCGAAGATGCCTCGACCACCCGGCCAGGTCTGGTGACCCGACGATATGTATACATGATGTTTTATGTGGTTACATTCATATATATTTTACTAGATTAATGGTATCTATTTTATGTGTGTGATGGATACTGATGACATACTGTGTGCATGTGCAGACATTGGACCACAGCCTCCAGCAGGCTATCAAAGGCATAGGGGCAAAGTGGAAGGTTTGGACCCATCTGCTCACAGGAACAGGAGTCTCAAAAGTGCACTAGAATCACTACGACTCAATGTTGACTGCTTACTGGATGGGATTATTGATTATGGATTGGGTTATTGATGATGACATGATCACCACATGCTACCACACTCCTCCAGAGTGGATCCCATTGACAAGGAGGATTGTTGTCACTGTTGAGTATGTCAAAGAAGTGGCACATGGTGATGTGTCGATGGAGGAGGAGGAGAACTCTGATGAGGAGGAGATGGAGGAGGACATGAACCCAAAGTACAAGGAGGAGGACTCTGACTAGTAGCTAGTGATGCTTCCCCCTGGTGTAGTGGTCCACAGGGATTTTTTACTATGTGTATGATTAGTAGAGAAATATTGCAGACCTTCTCATTTTGTACTGAACATTATGACATGATATATACATGCACGTGGAAGCACTTTTTATTTATTTTTTATGAGTATTTTATGTGATGGTGATGCATATATGATGCATATGACATATGTATGCATGACAAATGATGATGCATGATGCAGTGTATTTCCTATATGCAATGATTGATGTGTCACTCTAGAACGTCGTTAGCCATTTGTTCTGCTACACTATTGAGACTTATGGGAACATGCATGAATGTAATGGATTCAAAATGTATAAAAAAATGCCTAGTGCATGAGAAATTATAAAGAGATAAGGATAATGTACTTGATAACAGTTATTCAACTAGGAGAGAAGCAGTTGGGAGTCTAAGAAGACAACAAGGTGACGAATACCCAAGTGGAGGGCAATGACCAGGATACCAGCGACACTATCATACTCATCCTGGTTGTTGGTAGCAATACCAAGACACATTCCATCAATATGGATCAACTCATGTGACAAGGAATAAATGACCCAAGCAGTCGAGGAGATATTAGGAGACCACCTACTTGCTCCGTCAACAAACCCAATGTAGCGATGTGAGGTAGGATCCATCTAGAAAAACCAAGGAAGAAAACTTTAATACTCATGAAAAGAATGGTGTAAAAAAGGTGTAGTGCATCGTGAGGGACTTGTTACCTACTAAGTCATACTTAGTCGGTGTTATCAAGTGATCCTGGTGAACTGGACAAAGATGATTTGTTCATACTTCAGAAGACCTTCAGACTTGCTTCTGGGAAGTGTTTTTCTTATCTACCACATGTTCATACTCCCTTGGGGGAGTTGTAATAAAATGTTCTAGCATGGTAGTGTCTATAAAATATTCGGTCTCCTAGACTCATTTGTCAATCCGATCATCCCATAGTGTTTTTTCCCTTGGTTATTATTGCTTATTGAATAAACGACTGATAATTTCTGAGTTTTTCACTCAATACCTCCAAAGTTGGGGTGGTCGGCTTGACATTTAGGCCTATTGAGGTTATTAGAGTCTATGTGTTAATGTATAAACATGCTAGGAATTATGGTCAAGTCATATGAACATGTGCTAAGTCCCTTAGGTTTTTTTTATTTTTATTATTAATTTTAATTTTTTGACAAAACTTAGGCTATTTTTTAATAGTATAAATGGAAAAATTGGTCTTGTAATAAAAGTGGGGTTAAATGTCAGTTTCAGTACTAGGGGTGCTCATTTTCTAACTCGGAGCACTCGATAAACCCATAAACCCACTTTTCCTAAGTTTTGAGTGATTTTTCCATCACTTAGGTAAGAAAATCCAAAAAATCAGGAGCAAATCCAAGTTCCTAAATCAATGGTTTCTCAGTCGATTTGACTGAAATCAGTTTCTATTGGCCTCCCTGATTTTTGTTGGGGCTTTCCTTTGATTGAGGCATCTGTTTCAGTCCCTCTCAACTCCTCTCTAAGTACACTAGGGTTTGGAGGGAATCTCTCTCCATCATGGGATGAATTGTGTTGTGTTGTCCATTCTAGATGAGTTGGGTGAGCCGATAGGTGGTGTGGTGGCACCTTAGGTGAGAGGTGGCACGTCTAGACTACTTGATTCACTTCAACTCTCACCCAGTTCACTGCAGATCATATCCCAACTCCTCTCCCAGTCAGGATTTGCATCCCCTTTGGGCCAGTGGGCCTATTTTTGCTATAAATTGAGGCTTCCATTCCCTTCTTGAAGTTAGTTCAAGTTGGAGAGAATATGATTGCTATTGTAATACTATTGTAATCCTTTCATTTTTGGAATAAAGAAGCTTTGGAGGCTAAATGGTGTGTGGAATAAGCATTGTCTTACGGATATTGATGTTGTTGGTTTTCCTCTCAATTTTTGCATTTGAACCTTGTTGGTCTTGAATGATTCAGCTGAATCAATAGGGCTGTAGTTGGGAAAGTAAGATTACTTGTTTTTTCTGTATCTCATAGCATATGTGTTTGAATATCTAGATTATACATGTTTAATAAGCTTATTTGCATGTAATTCTTGTCTTTTTTTTCATATATATCCAGATCTCATAAGGTTTTGTGCAAGGTTGTATGTTTATCTTTCAAGTGGAAAGGATTGGACGAGCTATGGGTCTAGTTTGACTCAACTACACATCCGAAATTTTTGTGGAGGCATTTCCCCTTTGCATTCCACTAACAAGTTTCCATTGCAGATCTATCCAGCAACAAGCCTCCCCCCTTCTCTTCCTCCATTTTATTAAAATCAATCTTCTAGTTACTTGTTCGTCCTCTTATCATCATATCTAATTCTAAAAATTGCTTATACATTGTTAGATCTAGTTCCTAAGAGTATTGCTTAGATCTGAAATTTCATAAAGAATATAGTATTTTAAAGATAGATCTAGGTGAAGAAATTCCTTTTTGAAAGTAGCTAAATCGTAGATCTAAAGCTTGCTCATAAGGTAGTTTCTTATTTTTTCGTTCTTTAAAGATTTAAATTCTGCAATAAAGTGCACATCATATTGGCTTCCCAAAAGGCAAGCCAAGATCCCAAGGAAAGCTTGCTTTCCTTGGTTCCTTTTTGCAAAACTAAATTGTTCCTTTTTAACAAATTTTAACTTAGTCTTTTTTTTTGGAAAATAGTGTGGTGACCCAAAACAATTTTAAAGTGTTTTTGGGCACATTTAATTTTAATATATTTCTGGTTTTTAGCATATTTGACAAAAAATAGAAGGAGACTCTGCCTATTTTCCGATTCTTGGGTGAGCTAGAGCTTCCCAAAGGCTTCCCCCACTATTGTACTTCCTTATTAGACTTGTTGTAAGATTGTTGTAATCCTTTGGATCCCATATAACAAGGACAAAAGTGAAGTTATTTTTCTGATATTGTAACCTTTAATAATAAATAATCACTTCGAGTAGGCTCTTTCGAGCCCACTCCCCATCCCCCCAGGGGGGATTCACATCCATTTCACTCTTTTGTACGTTTTCCTGTTTTTCTCTCTAGCTTAGTATTGTCATGCAAGATTGTATACTTTTATCATATTTGTCATTATTCCATATTTTGAAATCAAAGTAATACTAATACTTACCCCATGAATCCTCAATTGAACCGAAAGGTGAAAGAGGATCATGGTAGGATTAATTAGAAAACCTGTGGTGTGTGTTTTTGCTTCTATTTTCATTATTACTTTTCACAAGCAACTGTAAAATTAACCCTTCCTTTATTTCTTGATTGAGGTCCACTTGGACCAAAAGAGATTACTGGAGGGTCTTTGTTTTAACAACAACACACTCTTAAAATTTACAACAATTTACAAGACTCCGGTGTGTATGCACTGCACTTGGCTATGGCTCATCTGATCAGTCAAGATGTATCAAAAGAAATGCAAGTGACTAGAATAATTATGATTCAATTTCCCAATTAACCACCACAGGTGAAAATACAACGCCTCGATTAAACCGTAAACGGTGGAAAAATACCCAAAGGAAGTGGGAACTACTGGACAGTGACCTCGAGGCACCGATCTCTGTTACATCCTGGCGGGTGTATTATGAACATAGTCTTAGAGACTCCATCCAACCCACACATTCCTTGTGGGTATCCTTAATGGTTGTTATGTTTGGACATACTCCAAGTACCCCCCGGGTATATTTGGAGTCCCCCCCGCCTAATTTAATTCACTCATTTTTTCACATTAATTTAAAACGTACCAAGATACAGTTGCACAACATTCACTCCAGAACTTGCAAGCACTCTTAATTATTTTCGGCTCCATTTAAGGCACCGGTCAACTGTTTATTTCTTTCAATCTATACATGATTGGGTGTGGTATCGTGCTTATTTGTGATTGTATCATCATGTTATCTATTGTTTACAAATGTTAAATCAAAACTCCTAAAAAACTTACTCATTTAATACCATCATCATCTAAGTAACCAGCCTTAGTAACTTATAGGGTCCAGCCTCCTTGGCTTCGTTAGGAGTTTGCCTAAACGGAGGATTTAAGAAAAAGGTGACAACCTTGACTCAAGACTTGACCCCAAGGGAACACCAAGTGGATTGCATATTTCCACCATGTTCCCCCCTAGGTGTGTGAAAGGTGGCAACAATATTTCAGGCATAGAACCTATGGTGAAGGAAATTAGCCTTTCCTTGGAGACTCTGCAGTTGGTGAAAATTACATGGGGGGTGAAGATTCAGAATCGCTTGAAACTTTAGAGGATCAACCAAAATCCCTTTCTGATATACAATGAATCCAATTAAACTCCCAGCTGGGACACAAAACACACACTTGAGAGGGTTCAAGTGGACATTGTATTTGTGACTTCCGAGAGAAATCCATGAGGTCATATAAGTAGACCAAGATAATGTGGATAAGGTCATGGAAGCAGAACATCATGGCCCAATGAAAAGTGGCTCCAACATTTTTAAGGACAAAGGGAATAACAAGATATGCAAATGTTCCCCAGGGGGTTGTGAAACTCATCTTGTACTAGTCCTCTTTTCAGATTTGAATTTGGTTAAACGTGAAAAACCATCCATGAAAGAAAAGACTTCGTGGCTAGTGAAAACATCAAGGATTTTATCAATGAATGAAGTGGGGAAGTTATCTTTGGGACATGACAAATTCAAGTCATAGAATCCAGTAAAGATGTGAATGGTAACCTTGTTTTTTATTAACGGGAACAAGATTGGAAACCCAAGTGGTATACAAGATGGGGTATATGAAACCTGCTTTACATAGTTTCTCGATCTCAACTTTGACGACGGGAGCCTTTGACAGGTGAATGGGTCTTTGATATTGGCATATGGGAGCAACATTAGGCCATCTGTCGATACGATGTTCGATGATAGATGGATCAATCCCATGAATCTCTGTATAGGACCAAGTGAAAATATCACAGAATTCCTTAAAAAGTGCTTTGTAAGAAGAAACTTCTTCAAGGGATCACAATGCTCTGAGTGTAATATCTTTAAATACCTCAGGTTCAGTTGATATATTAACCTTTATGGATGGCGAAATGTTAGCCATGTTTCCCTCTTCAAAGGTGTCGGGTGCGGGAATGGGGTTCTTGAACCAGTTTAATTTTGCATGGGTGAAGTCTTTGGCTTTGACTGAGTATTGGTTCAATGATGAAATAGGTTCATCGGGTATAAAAAACAAGAAATGGTACATATCATCCCAACGGTACTCAGGAGTTGACAAAGCTTCAAGTATCTCCTCATCATTGTTAAAACAATGCATAGATAGATCGGAGGGATCCTCTATGACCAAGGAGATGAAAGGACTACTAGAAATGTAGATCATGTATATGGTGTTGCTTGTGTCCAAGGAAGAAACCAGAGGGTATATTTCGTAGAGTAGGGACAATTTTAGGGGAGAATTTTAGCCCAATGGGCTATTTTTCCATCTTTTCCTCCCAAAAAATATTCACCATTTTGCATTTTGTGAAGCCCTGTTTTGCCAAATTTTGATGGGGTAAAAAATTTTCACCCTAAAATTCACCAAATTATTATATAAATGATATAAAATCCTTGGAAATTAAAATATTTTTTGAAAAATATCGCCAAACATTTTATATTTGGCATTTTCAGATTTGGTAATATTCGCCTACATTTATACGCTTTTAAATAAGTATGGTTCCTTAAAATCATCCCTGTTGTAGAGGACAGTAATGTTGGATTCATGGGAGTGTTTTCGAAGGCTATGAAGGGATGACTGATACTCAAGAAAATTTGTGCAAATATGATAGTAATGACCAAACAAGCGACAAATTGCACAAGGAAGGTTGGTTCACAATGACTTGTTCTTAACCACTGGTGGATTTGGGATGGTGACGAATGGATCACCATTAGTCTCATCTATAGTGTCCATGTGGGTACGAAGGAGAGGAAAATCCAGAATTTTTTTGTCGATGGCCTTGGATATCGCACAATGCGCAAGTAGGAGTTGAACATGGTTCCGTCATTTCTTTGATGGCCTTGCCCCCAACCTTCTTTGGAGGAGGAGGGGTAGGCGCGGATATAGGAGTAGTATTTTATGGACCAAGAGGTGGTTGCAACATCATATCAATGGGTTGGATGGGAGACAACACAACTTGGGGAATCAGGGGTGGGGTGGGTGGATCAAGGTACCCCACAAGAATTCCCAGCATAAAATTTGGTAAGTTGAGAGTAGCCATGACAGCTTTCTCATGATGCCAGATGGTGGAAAAAGGAAAGGAATCTTGCTGATCAGGAATGAACCCCAATAATTCCCCAATGACAATGGATGGGGTTGTGACTGAGGTTGCAATGTGGTCAGGATGGTACCAGATGTGATAGTGAAAAAATACGATATGTCATTCAGCGGAGGTGTAGGTGGTAAGGACAAAAAGGTGTTTGTCATAGGAGTGTTGGAAAATAAGCTTGGGCCAACAATAGATAAGGATGGAATATATGTGTTGTCAATGGCAGTATCAACAATGGAAATGAGATGTTTTGGTGTGTCCGACCCCTTCGAATCGTAGTACGTCAGTTGGTCAATGTTGAAAATTTTTCCTTCATGAGGGAACATCAAGATTCAAAAGGTGATAGAGGCCACGACTCGCATGGCATACATGTAGATGCGTCTTAGGAGGAGGTTGTAATCAAGTTGGGAATTGAAAACCTCAATGTCGATTAACACCATTTTTTCAGCTAAATCAATAGGAATATTCTTGATAATCCCTTGGGGTTGAGTAGAGTGACCATTGTAGGCACAGTGAGAGGTGGAGGAAGGTTGAAGGGTAGGGGATCCAAGTTTTGTCCAAGCAAAGGTTTACATAATGCAAGTGGATGCTCTCTCAGCAATAATGCATCGATGTAAGACCGAAATTTGAATTGTGACCAAAAATGGGAATGTGACAGTGGATGGCATCCTGGGTTCTCCTTGATCTAGATTGCAGGTGATCAACCTAGAATTAGAGGGATATACGACACCTAGTACATACACCATTGCTTTACGTGGTGATGGATAGGTTTTAATAAATTCCATAGCAGACATGGATGTAGGATATTTGGCTAAGTCATCAACTATACTGTATTTGAAGGCCACTCTGGAAGTAGTGTTGTTTGCGACACAAAACATAGGGAACCATGGGGCTCTAGAAGTCCCATCCATAGGTGGTATTGATAAGTGAGAAGACATATCAGGAGTGGTATAGGTAGATTGTGTTGATGGTTCAGTGGTTTCTCCGGTGGAGCCATACTGGTTTTGTCAAGTATGGAGGTTGATTTCAGACAATAATGTCATAAGGTGATGGACAACATCCTGAGTGAGTTGGGATGCAACAGTCGTTGTAAGATCTTGTGGGGTCAAGGGTTGGGTTGTAACCATTCATTGGTGTGGTAGGAGGTTTTGGAGCACCATAGGCAGAGGACCCAGTGGTGTTGGGTTTGGAAAAGTTGAAGCAGCTGCATTAGGATTGCGTTGATTATGATTGTAGAGTAGTTATTGGACGTGAGCCATGTGAGGACAGTGATGAGTGTAGTGGTTGTAGGTGTTATAGATAGCACACAGATGGTTAGTCCATAACCAATGGTTCTTCCTAGGTCAAGAAGGACATTAGGGATTCTGTGCAGGAGGTTCAACACCATTATTGTTTTGAGGGTTGGCCTACTAGCCACCTCCTTGGGGTTGGTTGTTTCCTCGATTCCTACCTCTCTCGTTCTTTCCCTTCCCTTGTTAGTTATTGGGGGTGGGTTGTCTAGGGAGGTTTTGATGTGCATAGATTTGTCCCGTAGAAGCCAGAGGAGTCATGGTTGGAGCCAGAGTGGGTTGCAAAGGTGGTGCATAATAGACCGGAGGATTTGGTGGGGCTTCAAAGCTGGCTGTTTGGCCAGAACAAGAGGGTGTCGAATAAGTCGATCCGTGAACATGAGGATTTGGTGCAGAAGGAATGTAGGATAGGGTGGATCTAGAATGACCCGTTACACATGAATAATCAGGGGTGTAACTGTGAGGCGCATAGGAGGAAGTATAAATAGATTGAGCCATCACACATGAGTAATCAGGGGAAACATTATGGGTGTTGCCAGGATGGGGTGGCATCATGAGAGAGGTTTGATAAAACTAAGGCTGTTGGGTAATGGAGCTGATGAATCCATCAGAAACATGAGATGCCTTGGGTGTATCATGACATGAGGTGTCATATTGGGGTGCATCCAATATAACGGTATACAAGTAATTGGATTGGGTGTAGGTCAAATCAAACTGTTGAGCCTTAAGGATGGATTCTTTTTCAGTTTGCAGTCACTCATATGCGACATCCTTGGCTATGGGGGGGTGTAAGTTTTTGAGGAACCAATCGAGGAAGATTCTATATTCTAACCAAATCTGACACAAGCTACGATGGAAGTACAATTCATGGATATGACCCATGATATGGGTATATGTGTTATGGTGAAAAGATAGTAAGATATCCATGCCCTCATCATAACGGATGAGTAATTGGAAGTACTGAAGGAACACTGAAGAGAGCAAGGGGAATTTAGGGTAAGTAGCATGAGAAAATTCGATGTACCACTTGGCTGCAACACCAGTGAGGGAATTCTACAACAACCTCAATTGAATGGACTCATCCACAATGTTGTTATATGAAAACCATAGGTGGAATGACATGATTTTATTTTGAGGT
Organism: Pseudotsuga menziesii; assembly: GCA_001517045.1. Taxonomy (NCBI): domain Eukaryota; kingdom Viridiplantae; phylum Streptophyta; class Pinopsida; order Pinales; family Pinaceae; genus Pseudotsuga; species Pseudotsuga menziesii. Next base: position 128,620 of record LPNX010929042.1, on the reverse strand, counting down.
TCCTCTCCTTCCTTACCCTCAAACTTAGGTATGTCTGAGGGAAGCTTGGTAGGCATAGGAGTCCATTGTGGGTGGTAACGAATGGGGTCACTGGCTAATTGTGCCAAATATGGAAAGTTGAGACTAGCCTTAAAAGGTAAGCTAGAATCAAGGTTGTATCGAGAAGGACTAGCAATGGTACCAGTAGCTGCAGTAATGTAGTTCCCATGCATGAATTGGGGTGGATGAGGTTGAATTTTGATAATAGGAAAAGTCACTGGTATGGTAGGAATTGTCGAAACTGGTATGTAAGGGACACTGCCCCTAGGTATAAAAGGTGGAATGGTAGTGACAATGGTGGATGGAATGGAACCACCACTAGTGGGTAGTGAACCAGTAGCAGTTTGTGTGGTGACAAGGGGCCCACTAGGAGTAGGACCTATAGGCCTGGTGGAAGGGATACCCATTATGATGGGTGGAATGGACATAAGCCCACTACTAGCAATACCCCCTTGAAAAGAGTCAGTATGTGCACCATGGGGCTAGATGGGGAATTGAACAAGGTGGGTTCGGACTGATATGAATCTAAATCATATTCAGAGGCTTTGTGTGGCTCTGAAGGTGGTGAGTGACGTCGAAGATGGCTTTGATGCTAATGGTTCAAAGAACTGAATTGGGGGGTGTGCCCCCTAATCCTATGTGAGTATCATGGTGGAGATATAATGACTATATGAGTGTTTTTTAATGAATAAAAATCAAGAGAATCAATCACAGGCTAAAAAACCAAACTAAAACTGAGTGTGTAGGAGGAGAGCGTATGAAATTGAGGCTCACAGGAAAACAACATTCTCTAAAACCAAACTATGATAGTGGGTCATAGCAAGGGAAGTCTACAACAAAGTTGACATAAATATAACAAGTAGCACTACCTATGAAATAAAAATGACTAACTAACCTAAGGGGTATGAGTTTAGGAAATCTCCTAACTACAAGTTGGAAGCCCGTCACAAATCGTATCCTCACCAGGGTGATCAAATCCCAGTCAGATGATATGAAATGGAAGAACAATATAGGATAAGATAATCCCACTACCGAGAAGGCCCTCAGGGTAAAAGAACCCTAGAATAATGGCCACTATGATACCTCATTGATGACATGTCCATTCAGTTTACTGAATCTCAATCCCTTTGGTCCCCGACCCCCGGCTGGGTGATATGGGGAGGAATGTGAAGGCTTATCCTTCAATGCAAGATGTAGAGTGGTATTCCACCCTGACTTATGGAACCCCTTCATTTGTGGCTTAATCTTGTTAATTAGGGGGGATCCTAAAAAACTGGTTGTGACCATTTGAACAAATACAAGAGGGTTTTGGTCCCCTAATGTACACAAACTATGTCTCAATATGTGCATGATAGATGGGTGTTGTGTGGATGCCTATCCCCAAAGTCCTAACTTATTTACAATATTTTTTTATCCTCAAGCAAGGTTACAATGTCAATTCTATTAAGTTAATTTTAAGGTTTGCTTGGGGTCATGAACCGATATTTTCAGTTAGATGGTGTGAAATGTGTGCAACTGATGTGTATTCCAAACCCAACAATCCACGGAGAAGATGTTCCAATATCATTTTCGGGATGCAAATGTAATGTGGTAAAGAACAGTAAATATGTTGCAAAATAAAATTTTCTTCCAAAAATGAAATGTACTTGAAATAAATAAGAAGTAAATGGAACTAATCAACCTTAGGAAACATGAATGGGGTCTCAACCATGGAGCTCAACTAAAATATCTCATAAACCAAGAAGGTGGGGTCTGAACACATATCAAGGGGTTGTAAAAGATTAGATCTGGATAGAAAACATGTTAGAACAGGTTTTGGCACACACAGGGGGTCTGAAATAGGAATCTGAAGCACAAAAAACAAACTAAAAACTATTAGTTGCACATGTTGGAAGAATAGGCATAATCTAGGTCGCACAGAATAGAGGGATAGTTGGGATCTACACAGAAAAACAATCAACAGACTCAAGTCACACAAAACAGAGGGTTAAGCATGAATGGGTCGCTCGAAACCAAGTCACAGTAGTGGTTGGGGTCGCTCCAAAAGCTGGGATAGGAACGATCTGGGTTTTGAATACAAGTCACTCTTATTAGGGCTAAAGGCATGACCTACGTCATGTGTATAGGAAAGAAAGGTGTGATTGGGTCGTGGCTTTCGTCTCCATAAATGCGACTCGGGCCAAACATAATTTTCTTTTGAAGAATAGAGTCGGCTAGGGTTGGTGGGGGTAGGCACTGACGCAGTAATGGTTTGGATCGACCACGAGGGGTCCCAATATATTATGGTTGTGGGAAGAAAAGAGGAACAAACCAATGACAAACTGAAAAAATATATATATATGTTGGATCAATTGAGTGGAGTCGCCAAAACTGTAATTGGATTTCTCCCCTATTACATGTAGATGCAGCAACCTTAGCTCATCCAGATAATAAATAAGAGTTCAATAGAATAATAAAAACTATAGAAACCATGATAACAAATACTTTTTAGATATTTTTCATATATAAATTAAGTACTGCATAAAATAAAAACAAAAAACCTTTTTCCTGTAAGATGGGCCACCGTAGCCGTCCTCGAAAGTGGTTTCGCAGCTCCACGGGTTGGTTCTCCATTATTCTCCATGAACACTTGTCAAATGGGGGATGGGTCCAAATTGGTTACATATCTCAACATACATCATTGGAAATGGCATGGGAACAAGAATAATGGCAGGAAAATATGTGGTATTTCTTAGAGAAAAATGGCATAGTGTAACCATAAGTGAATAAAAAGGTGTTTTGGGAGAGACTTTCACAATGTATTTATAGTATGGTCCTAGGGTTTTTTGAACCAAGGTGATGAACCATGGTATTTTATTTCCCATGGTATTTATATATGTTTTTTCACCCTTTCTCTTCTTTTAGGGCTTTGACCCCTTTTTAGGGTTTTTTAACCATTTTTGGGAGAGAGTGAGGGTAAACCATAATAAATTCTCATCATCGTTTCATTCGTGGGAAGGAATAATTATGTTTTGGACCATTTTTTGTGGAAATACAATTGTGAAGATCAAAAGTAATGGAAATATGGTGGGAATATGATGTATGCATATGGTTTATACCATGGAGAGCTAGGTGAACACTTTTTAGTGTTAACAGACCACCTAGTGGACCACCCAGAGGACAACTTAGTGGAACACTCGAAGGAATACCTAGGGGACCATCTGGAGGATCACCTGGTGGAACACCTATATTAGGATCACTTAGGGGACCACCCATAATCATTGATTCTTAATGCAGTGTTATAATTATTCTCTAGATCGTGAGCATCATATTCTTCCTTGATAGGTTTGACATACCTCAAGATCTCTAAAGGATCAAAAGTGTGAGAGCTCTAATATCTCAATTTTTGAACATTAGGAATATTTCTTAAAATTTATGATGGTCTAGTTCTCAATTTCCCAATATATACCAAGCAGCACAGGATATGGATTGGTATCATTGGCAATCTCTATAACTTTAAAATATGCAAATTTTGCAATCCTTCTACTGCAACAAGATTGCCTACCATTATTCCAAATGGAATTAGTTTATGTTGGTTGCTATTCTTCACTGGATAGGTGATCACATTAATTTAGGTTTCTCCATATTCTCCCAATTTTGCTTAGTAATGGTGTTCACATCAGACCCTAGATCGAGATTGAGAAAATCCATGTCATAGTATCCAATCTACTCGTTGAGTTGCAGATCCTCCCTATATTCATTTTATTTTTCAAATGGTTTACAACCATTTCTTGACTAGGTTATCCTTCTTCCTCATCAAGTAGACTATGCAATTCCGTTAATGTATCTCCAACTTTAATTAAGGCTAAACAACCCTTTAAAAATATTCTCAGGGCACTTACATTTCCTTGAGAGTTATTTGGTATTGATTGGTCAAAATGGGGTGGCATGTCATAGATAAGGAATTCATTATATACTAGAGGCATAATAGATGTTGATGCCTCCTTTTATTTCATCATAACCGTGTTCTTGGCTTTGAATAAAAAATCATTTTCTTTTTGGACATCGAATGATGTTGGTCATTGTACAAATGGTCTAACTCTTGAGTCACATAAGTTACTATGTATTCCCTTATTCTCCCTTCTCACAACTCCTCCTCTTGTAACTACAATGATAGTAGCTTGTTTCTCCCTTGGCTCTACTAATATTTTTTGAACATTATGGTTTTGGGTTTGGTTTCCTTTTACTTGCCACTTTTCTACAAGTTGTTGACAATCTTCAATGGTATGATTTACAGCTATATAATATGTACATGTCGAGTACAATTTGGTATGATCTCTAGAAAAGTGTTCTAGTTTTCCACATTTTTATCAAATCACCTAGCCTCTACCTCGACTAAAGCTGCATTTTCCACACCCAAAGAATCCACCCCATGTATGATTAAACTATGCACCACTTCCTTTAGCATGCTCCTCTCCTTTCATGCAATATACATCCATTGTGTGTTCTATGAGTAACTGATATGATCAGAAATCATTTTCATCATGATCCAGTGATATACAAATTTACAAAATAGATTCTTTGGAGTAATTAATTTTTTTTGCAACAAATAGCATTTTTCTAGTCAGTGTCCTCTAATCTAACAAATTCCACACCAGGATCCATCTCGATTGCTCAAAGGATTAGGATCTCCCATAGCTATATATTCTAGAAAGTTGGGCATTTTAATGTCCCCATTTTCGTGAAATGTGGATCATCCTATTAGCATTTAGTCACTATGGTTTTAGGAGAAAATTTCATTAAATGCTTGGGGCCAGATTTTGAAACAAGGCAATTAATTAGTAGTTGCAATTATTATTTCCTAATGTTTCGAGATGCACTTTGGATAAATTGCTTTTCATGAACATGTTTTTATTTTAATAAAATAATGGAAATAATGGTCCATAGGGGAGCATTATAAGATACAGGTTGAAAAAAGGAAGTGTGCAAAATAAGGAAGAAAGGAGAAAGCATCCAAAGCTGGAAAGAAGAAAAAAAGAAGGAAAGAGGATAAAGCAGTGAAAGATGGTATACAGAAGAATAAAGAAGAAAGAAGGACAAAGCAAGAAAAATAGGAAAAATAAGGATAATACAGAAAAGCAAGAAAAAGCACAGAAAATTTGTCAAAAGAAACAAAAAAAGGAAAACCTAAAGTAGAAATCAAAGCCAAAAGTAAAGTATGAAAGAAAAGAAACCTTATCCATCCATGAGGGCACACTAGCCTATCTATATTTTTCAATAAGTGTGAGAATTAATTCATAGTAGGATCTAGGATCCAAGGGGATTCTCACAATTCGATATTACACACAAATTATGTACAAAACATCAGAAAGGGTGCAATTATCATACACAAATGTAGTCAGTAACTAATATTATTATGACTTTCCAACATGTCAATATGTATGGATCGGGTTTATATTACATTAGGGAGAAATAATTATCCTTTGGAGGCCATTTGGATGCATACATGTGGAAGACTATGATTTAACCCTCAAACCCCCCTAGGTGGACCAATCATCTCACTAACCATCCCAATGTTAAAAAATTCTAGTGTGAACATGGTTGGAGAATGCAGGAACATAAATTAAGGCATTCTAGGTATGGGTGAGCACATGGGTGAGTGGTAATGGCTCTAGGAGGAAATAAATTCCCAAGGCCAAAAACCACCACAAACATGCACTAGCACCATGTTGCCACCTTTCACACACCTGGGTCACGTGGAAGAAATATTCAAGCCACTTGGTGTGTCCTTGGGGGCAAGTCTCAAGTCAAGGATGTCACCGTGTTCTTGACTCCTTTGTTTAGGATCAACTCCTAACGAAGCCAAGGGGGGTAGACCCTATTAAGTTACTAAGGAGAATTACTTAGTGTTGTGATGTTTAAACCGAATGAGTTATTTAGGAGTTTACAATTTAACTATAGATAATCAAAGATGGCAAGATGTAAAATATGAACACACGAAAGCAAAATGCTGAGACACAATATATATATATATAAAGCAAGAAATTAACCAGTGACTTAGAATGGAGTAAAAAATAGAATCAATATGCTTGCATGTGCTTGGAGTGAATGTTTTGTGATTGCCTCTTGGTATGTTTTAAGTTAAATGTGAAGTATGAGTTGATTAAATTAGGCAAAGGGGGGACCCCAGATATACCCGAGAGTACTTGGAGCATGTCCAAAACTAAACCTTCATGGCTACCTACAAGAAATATGTGGGCTGAAATGTAGTCTCTGGGGCTATTGTTCGTAACGCACCCATTAGGGTGTGACAGAGATCGGCGCCCCGAGGTCACTTTTCAGAAGTTCCCGCTTCCTTTGGGTATTTTGCCACCGTAGAGGTCTGATCTAGGTGTTGGATTTTCACCTGATGGTTTGTCAATTGGGGAGAGTGAGTCCTAATTATGCTAGTCACCCAAGTGCTTTTGACACAGCTTTACTGATCAGATGAACCGCAGCCAAGTGCAGAGCATACACACTAGAGTCTTGTAAATTTTAATAAGTTTTAAACTGGGTGTTCTTGTTTAAAAGAAAACCCTCCAAGAACCTCTTTCGATCCAAGTGGATCTCAATCGGGGAATCAAGGAGGGGTAAATTTTATAGTTGCTTATAAAAAAATGATAGAAAAAAGCAAACAGATACACAATTCTAGTTTCTTAGTTAATCCTACCACGAATCTCTTTCCCCTTTCGGGTCAATCGGGAAATCGTGGGGTAAGTATTACGATTACTTTGAAATGTAAGATATGGAGTATGGAATTAATAAAAAAATCAAGTATACTACCCTGCAAATTAGATCAATTCTAGTAAAAAATAAATAAGCAGAAAGCGACGAAAAGGGCACCAACACAAATCCCCCCAGGGGGGATGGGGAATGGGCTCGAAAGAGCCTATTCCAAAAATGATTTTATTTATTATTGGTTACAAAATCAGTGAACTAAAATTATCAGAAACTTCTTGGTCCTTATACAGGCCGAAACCAATATTTTACAACTTTGGAAAAATTTTGAGTTTCTAGTGAAAAGGGAGACCCCTGGGGGGATTTGAGCGCTCCTGAGGCCACTTCGGACAGAAGCTTCCTTTATTTTCTGTCATACCTGATAAAATACAGAGAACATGTTAGAATAACAAATTCCCAAAATCACTTTAAGAGTACCTTTGGATCAGCCTACCTTATCTTAGAAAAAATGAAGTTAAGACTAGCTAAAACAAACGAAAGGGAACCAAGGAAAACAAGCTTTCCTTGGGATCTTGGCTTGATTTTTGTGCAGACAATGAAAATACACTGATATTGCAGAATATTAAATTTTATAACAGTGAAAGGAAATCTAATGCATGTGATCTACAAGTTTTCTTTAAAATTCATGCAAAAAAGACGATTTCCCTAAAGCTAGATCTAAAATGCTTATGAAACTTTTTTGAGTGCAAGATCTAGACTGTGAGCTATGAAATATCAGATCTATGTGTATTTTAATTTGATGAAATATATCCAAATGAAATCAAATCTATGAACTGAACAAAGTAACCGGGTAAAGTGTTGATTTTGAGGGAGGAAGAGGAGGAAAGAAATGTTGGTTTCCTTGAAGATCCGCAGTAGAGCTTTCAGGTGGAATGTCGAGGGAATATTCCTTTGAAATTTTTTTAAGAGAATGAAGAAGCAAGCTAGATCAGCATCCTCTCCAAAGTATGAACCTGCAACTCAGCTGAAATCAAAGAACTTGCCAAGAAACCTGTGAGATCCGATTAGTACATACAAAGAGATTCAAGATACCATGCATATAAGCTTATAGGACATGCTAAATATAGATCTCTAAACATGCATCAAAGGAGAGTGACAATCAATAAACTTATTGAACAACACCTTTCCTATCAAGATTGTAATAAGCTAATTACGAATCTTAACCACAGATCTACAAGCAACTAGCAAGAAATGAAAACAGATACAGGTTACCTCAGTAAAATAATGCCAATAATCATCCACAAATGTAATGGCACAACACTGTCTGGACTCCAAAGATTTTCTTTATTTCAAATGAAGAATAACAACAATACAATAGCAGCAGCACCTCAATCCCAATTCTAACTCCACTAGAAGAGGAGGCTGTGCCTGGATATATACAAAAACCAGGAGATCCATCCCAGGGGGGGCGCAAATCCCAAGGAGATAGACCAAATATGCTGATGGAGAGTCCATCAATGCCTGATCTGTGTCTAATTGAGCCAGATCTGAGTCTCACTGAGTGCAATTGTCAATCGAAGAGTTGATCTGATTGCCACCTCAACTTGTTGACTGAAGCATCCACCAAAACTCATCCAGATGAGCCAAAACGTGTTGAGGAGAGAGAGAGGGAGAAATTCCCCACAAAGGATGCTAAAGATCAGGGAGAAATTCCCCACAAAGGATGCTAAAGATCAGCTCTAGATCTGATTTGATCACCTCCTTCAGTCAAGGATTTGTCAGATCCAGCCAATCTGCTTCAGATCTGACTGATTTCAATCAAATCGGCTGAGAATCCACTGATCTATGAGTTTGGATTTGCTCCATTATTCATTAATTTATTAATTAAAATAATCAATAATTGATTTTTGGGGCTTTATGACCTGAGTGATGGAAAATCACTCAAAACTAGGAAATAGTGGGTCCATGGGTTTACATGGTGCTCCTAGCTTGAAAATGAGCACCTACATGACTGAAACCGATTATTTGGCCCACTTTTATTACAAAACCAATTTTTCCAATTAAACTATTAAAAAATAGCCTAAGTTTTGGAAAAAATAAATTTTAATAAAAAACACTGAAAAAACTGAAAAATTGAAAAACACCGAGGGGGGCTTATACATGTTCATATGACTCAAAAATGATGTCTAGCATGTTTATACATTGACAAATAGACTCTAATAACCTCAATAGGCCTAAATGCCAAGCTAACCACCCCAACTTTGGAGGTATGGAGTGAAAAACTCAGAAATTATCAGTCATTTGTTCAACAACCAATAATAACCAAGGGAAAAAACACCCTGGGTTGATCGGATTGACAAATAAAGTCTAAGAGACCGAGTCTTTTACAGACACTATCATGCTAGAACATTTATTACAATTCCCCCATGGGGTATGAACATGTGATATGATACAACAAGCACTTCCCATAAGTACTTCCACAGGTCTTCTAAAGTCCGAACAAGTTATCCTTGTCCGGTTCACCAGGATCACTTGATAAAAAACTACTAAGTACAACTTAGGTGGTAACACACCCAAGGCCAAATATATTCCCCGAATCTAGGTATGGGGGAGCGCACCAAGAATGATCTATCATTAATGAGGGTTCTTGCTAGTCTAAATGATCAAAGTGGAGCACCTCAACTATAGTAAATAATCAATTTTCCTAAGTCTGGATCATAGGATATAGCATGAAGGCTAATGAAATGTGTCCTAGGTGTATGGTCATGGTACTAAATTGGATTATTTCTCTAACACCCTCCCTTAAGTCTAACTTAGTACAACTTGTTAAGACTGAAAATTGTTCCTAGTTTTTGTGTGTTATTTTTCTAAAGGTTTATGTCTGGTTTACCTTTCATTTTGAGTTTGTTTTAAATTTTAAATAGTTTGAATGCTTGTTTTTTGGGTTTTATAACTTATGTTTTTCCCTAAGTTATTTATTTTCTTTATTAGTTTTATTTAATGGCTTATTAAATATTATAGTCTTTCGAAGTCTGAAAATACTTTATAGAATTTATTTTGTGGTATATATATCTAAGGTCTAACCCTTGTTTCAAGATTTTGGTTAAAAAATGTCATGAAGAGATTCATGTAGTGTAGATTTTAGCATTAGAGGAAATTTCAACTCAAAATGGGCCTCCTAAAATGAATTAATAAAATAATAGTTAAAATAATAAAATAATATTTATTAATTTTGGAGGAAGAAAAGAAAAAAACTACTTTTTGTTTGTATTTTTGACATATCTCCCTGTGTTTTTACTCAAATTTTGATCGGGAGAGCTCGCTCGATGTGGAATTAAATTCCGCATCCAACGAGTACCCACTCAGCATACTTTTGACGGACCCCGCTACCCCAAAAACAAGAAATACTTGAAAAAATGGAATGATGACATCATCATTCCATTTTTTCAAGTATTTCTTGTTTTTGGGCTAGCGGGGTCCATCAAAAGTATGCCGAGTGGGTACTCGTTGGATGTGGAATTTAATTCTACATCCAACGAGCTCTCCTAATCGAAATTTGAACAAAAACTTAGGGAGATATGTCAAAAATACAAACAAAAAAAGTAGTTTTTTTTATGATACCTATCCCCAAATTTATATTAAAAAAGTGTTTAAGACCTATACGGTATTTCAAATTTAAAGCAATTTCATTGGCTAACACATGATGACATGTAATTTGATTAAAAGTTAAAAGGCCCATTTTGAGTTGAAATTTCCTCTAATGGATATTTACCGTAAAGCACTGCAGGAATCACAAATCATTAGCTAGACTAGTCTATTGATGATATAGTGTGGTCGTTGCAGTCGAGGAGAATGGGAACTAGTCAGACACATGCTCAATGTATAATGACACATGTACATAACCCTATTTCATCCATCATGACAAATGTATGCAGATGAATTAATATGGTTGAGAAGGTCATGATTCTGAATTGCTACGGTTTATGTTTTAAGTTCTGATTCTCACTATTCAGAGCTTAATCTGAAAATTTTTGAAATTACCTGAATAAGTAAAGAAGCTGAGTTATAGTTTAGATATGGGTAAGAGTGGGAAAATTAATAGGTATGAGCTGAAAGACACAATTTGGGCAGTTAAGTTTCCAGAATGTGCAGAGTTATTCAGAATAGCATGATGGTTTAATTTCTTTGAAAGGATCTCTGGTTTCAATCCCGAAGTTTCACATTACTTTTCCCAAAATTTTATCAGCAAGACCATAACATTTATTACTCTTAGGTTCGAGTTGACAGAAGATTTGATTGCTGAAGCCATAGGTGTCCCAACTAATGGGGAATCCTAGTTTTAAAATATCCCTTTTAGTTTTGATTCTAACGATTTCTTGATACCAGGGAATGAAGCCCTAGATTGGAGAAAAGGAGTTCCATTGGATAAATTCAAGCTTGAGTGGAAGGAACCCATTGGTATTATACAAAATTATATTACTTGTGATGGCAGATTTGTGTTAGTTTTGAAATACCATGTTAGATTTTTGTAGCATTTAAACCAGTAGTCCAAGATGAATTTGCCCTTTTTTATCTTGAGAAGTCTTCAGAAGATTTCAAACAGATTCAGGGCACGCTTCAATCATAATAATCGGTCAGTGTTTCACCATGGTTTGATCAAGTTGATCATATGTATAGTCTTACAGAAGAAGAGCAGAAGTTGGGACCACTTCTTATTCTGGTCAGGGTTTACAAATGAACAAGATGATCATATGAAGAAAATCCTGACTAATAAACAGTTTGGTTTTGCTAAAAGGTTTTAAAAAAAGGTTTTTGAATATTTGGTACAAGATAAGAACCAAGAAAATAGTTTAGGTCAATAATTCAAAGAGCATGTTGATGAAGGTCAAGATAAAACATTGGATGAGGAGCAAGGCCACATTTTAGAAAAGGAAAAAATGGGGAAGACACCTAATATAAGTCTTGATGAAAATATTACTTCAACAAAACAGAAACAGACCTCTACATGTATACAAGAAATCTCAAACAAGGTTTCTGTTGCAGCTGGTTTGAAGGGAAAAGTTTTGCAAGTCCCAGAGATTAACATTCAAAAGAAATCTCTATTACAGATGGGAGAATCGAAATGGAGACTGAAGACCAGTGCTACCAATAAACTCAGATTGAATATGAAGCAAATTTTAAAGTCTAAGTTGCATAATGAGAAAGTTACATTCATTGAAGATTCTTCGGGTGGGGAAGAAAATTAAACTAAAGAAAATCTGAGCCCACATCAAAATTACAGTCAAGAGGAGTGTTTAAAGTCATCACGGCTGGTTCAAGAGAATCAAGAAGGTTCAAGAAGGCAAGCTATTTCTGTCAGAGAACAAGGTATGACTTCGGGAGCTCCTTTTTTGGAGGAAGAAATAAGGGATAAGAAAGATGAAGATTTGATATTTAAAAAACTAAATTTTCCATGCCATGTCAAACCAAGATTCTATATTGCATGGGGAGGTGTACATGGATTCATAAGTATAAAATCTCAGGAAAACATTGCAACAACATAAGTCATAGATTGAGTTTCTTGATGAAACTAATGACCAGCTAGTAATGACAAATAGGAGGCTAACAGAATATTTGGATGACATCAATGCTCATTATCAGGAGTTGATAGTTGTGTCAAAGGAGGCATTGAAGAGGAAAATAGAAATCCAGAACCAAGTTGAAGACATGACCCAGCAAATTCATAAATTAAGAAGGAAGAATGAAATGTTATCAGATAAAGTTAGATGTTTGGAGACAGAGCAAGAAAAAACTAAATATAAATCTCATTCCTTGGAGGGAATCTCTATGCTGACAGAATCATCCAAGCAGTTATGACTGCTAACTAATCCTCATTTGTTATCTCTTTGTTATATTGCATGTAATGGTTAATAGTTTAGTGATTTTAAATATGTGAAGTTAATATGTAACTATTTTTTGTAGCCAACTTGAATTCGGACCTAAAAGACAGCTGTGAAGCAATTATGAAACTAATCTAGTTGGTAGATGATAAAAGTAGGAAAATTGATTGGAGTGGGGTTCGATTTTTGTTTTGAGAAGGGTTTTCGACCTAGAGATTTTGGGATGTATTCAAGATGATGCTTATGACTCTTATATAATTATTTGAAAGACTGAGACCGATTTATGATATATATAAGTCTTTTAATCCTTCATATTGTTTCTATTTATGGCCTTTTTACCACTCAACTCATAACTTCATTTCTTGATTAAAGTCTTTATTCATGTAAATGCTTATGTGTTTGTGGACAGAACCAGTACAGTGCTTGTTAATTTTCATGGTTTATATTTACTATTTATGTGTTTATACCTGAGTCTTTCATGTTATTTCATGTCTTAGTTCTTGTATTAGCTTTTTGTTTTTTACCTTCTTGCAAATGAACTTTCCAACAAAAAAAAAACACAAAAGCCAATTTCATTTATGTTTTTGTTCTGAGATTGTACTAGATTTTTCCTTTGTAGTCTAGGAACAATTTCTAGCACAAACAAAACTTATACCAAAATATTATTGAGGCCTTGGAAACTAAGGCTCAAGTCACCTCATACAACAGAAATTGTATTAGTCAATGTAAAACAGGGTAAGGAGGAAAAACACATGGGAACAAAACCTCCCCTAAAAATGGACATGGAGAAAAATATGAAAGTGAATGGTAGACATCACTATGTGTCACCCACTCCAAGAAGGGATCTTATATAGTTGAATTTATTCTCTATGAATATCTTGGTGAATATGTCAGCAATGTGCTCTGTGGATGGGAAATACTGCAAGGCTATCACCTAGTCATGCACCAAGCTCCTGATGTAGTTCATGTATATCTCAATTTGTTTTGTCCTTTTTCTCTGCACTGGATTAGTGTAAATATTTATTTCACTTTGATTATCACACCAAATGACTATAGGTGAATCAAATTCAAATCCAAGTTCCCCCAGAATACCTTGCAACCACACACATTCTGTAGCTGAGTTCATTGCTCCTATGTACTTGGCCTCAGCTGAAGAGAGGGATATGGTGTGTTTTTTCTTGCTTGAACAACATATGGGATCATGTGCATGCATTAAGACATAAAATAAAGTGGATTTTCTATCAATGGAATCTCTAACCCAATCAAAATTAGTAAATCCAACTAGTTCTAGTGGAGAACCAGTAGCATAGTGTACCCTGAAGTGTCTGCTTCCTTGCACATAATGCAGGATCCTTTTGGAATACTTCCAATGGATCTCATGAGGCTACTATATATATATAGAAACAACACCTACAACATATTCCAAATTAGGTTAGGAGTGTGTAAGATATTGTAGACTCCCAACTAGTTGTATGTACAACAAGTTGTCCACCGATCGAGATGCACAAAATTCACCTAGTTTTATTCTTGAGAGGAATTGAAACTTGGATGCCTTAAATTAAGGAATTTTAAACTTCAATTACAGGTCTGCAACATACTTTGGTTGGATGGCCTTGATACCTACTTCATATTTTTCAATTTCCAATCCAAGAAATTTCCTCAACAATTCAATGTCAGACATGGAGAATTCATTATGCAAAGAAGACTTATTTGATCCAATTTATTTAGTGCAGTTACCTGTAATCAAAAGGTCATAAACATAAAACACTATTACCTGAAATAATACACCAAAATCCTTCAAATACACATCAGGATCATATTTACATATTTCAAATCCAAGCAAAAGAAGAAAATTTTCCATCTTGGCATACCAAGCACAGGAAGGTTTGGCATACTAAGCACGGGAAGGTTTGGCACCTCGATGTCAGCTCTTCACCACCTGGGGAAGTAGTATGTTCTAAGGGTTGGGATGTTCACCCATTAAAGCACTATGTGAGCTGGGTTTAGAACGTCATGAGACAGTTTGGAGTCACAAATTTTCTTATCAACAGTTGTGTCGAGCCTTGAATTTCTTCATTGACCCGAGCACCTTTCAGCTGTTAAACTAGTTAATTAATGAATTTAAGGAACCAAATCGAACTTTGACCATAATGGTGCAAATTTTCCATATGAATTCCTTAATTTATTAATTTGAGAAACAACACTGGATCAGTGTAGTATTACTATATCTAGGAATAGATATATATACCACATAAAAAAATATAAGCAAGCCCTCAGGGCTTGCTTGAGGCCATAGAGAGAATTATTTAAACTGCATACAAGTGAAGGATACTCAATTGAACCTTTATGTTTCTGCATATATATATCCTCTTGAATGTCACCATGAATAAATGAACTCTTCACATCCATGTGATGAACCTCCTAGTGCTTAGATGCAACAATGTCTAAAACTAGCCTAATATTGTACATCTTTGCAACCGGTGCAAATGTATCTCTATAGTCCACTAATTGGACTTGAGAGAATCCTTTAGAAACTAATATATACTTATAATTTATCTTTGAACCATCATCAACCACTTTGGTCCTATATACCCACTTCCATTGCACTAGTTTCCTCTTGGAGGGAAAGGGAACCAATTCCCAAGTCTCATTGTCTTGAAATGATTTGAACTCTTCTTGAATGGTTTTTTTCAATATTGGGTCAAGAGATTATTCCTGATATGTTTGAGGATAATATATAACCATCATGATGCATATATCAACAAGATTCAATTCACAAGTAGAATAGGCATTGTTGAATTGAGATCTAGTCTTCCTATAATCTAGTGGATCACCAACTAGATCCTCGGTTGCTTCAATGGTTTTCTCATCCCACTTTGGCTGAATAGGTGAGTCATGATATGAATTCATGTCATTATAATCATCATCAATATCATAATAAGAAATATCAGAAAATGATTCATCACTTACATCATCATGGAGTGGAGCATGTCAGCATTCCCCATGAGCTACTTTGGTCTCTTGGATGAGGTCTTCTTCAAAATGTACACTCCTTTCAATGAAGGTATTCTGAGATGAGGGATCAAATATATTGTATCCATTTTTATTTTCAGCATATCCAACAATTATTGAATCCTTTCTTTCAGGTTGCAAGGCCTTTCTCTTCTCAGGAGGAATCCTAGCCCAAGCCTTTAAGCCAAAGACCCTGAAATGAGAAACACTTGGATTGTGACCACACCAAGCCTCATATGGAGTTTTTCCATCCAAATATTTGTGAGGAAATATGTTTTGAACATATGCATCATAGTTTATAGATTCATCCCATAGTTTAGAATTCCATCATACAGATTTCCATCTCCTTGAGAGCCTTGTTCTTGCACTCCGCAAAACCATTTTGTTGTGGTGTGTAGGGTACCAAATGCTACATTTGGATGCCACATTCTTCACAAATATGTTGTAAAATATTGCTCACATACTCCTTTTCATTTTAATTCCTAAGGACCTTTATCTTGTTCCCACATGCATTCTCAACTAGGGCTTTCCAAACTTTGAGAGTCTCAAAAATTTCAGATTTTAGTTTGAGAAAATATACCCAGCAATACCTTGAGAAAACATCTATGAGGTCAACACATACATTTAATTACCATAAGAGGGACTGGGAAGAGGCCCAGTAATATCTGAATGAACCAAATCGAGTACTTGGACAACTCTCCTTGCCTTCAATTTCTCATAGTTTTACTCAGCATGCTTTCCCACTACACATCCTTTGCATTTCCCAAATTTTGAGAACTTGATAGCAAGAAGCCCTATTACCACGCCTTATTTTCTCAATTATTGTAGGTACCTACATTTTATATGGCCATATATCTCATACCACAACTTTATTATCTCATTGGCATATGACAGGAGCGCATTTCCTTGAAAGTAGGGGAGAATGTGAGAGAATTTCTACATTCTCGAGTCATGGTCAACATAACCCAATGCCACAACTTTGATTAGAGATATTTTTTATATCTCCACTATGTCTGGAGTAAATGTTACTTTATTGGATTCACCAGTGTGTGTCATTTGATACAATGAGAGTAGGTTCGCTACTAGATCAGGCACAAACAACACCTTGTTGAAGTGCTCGTCTTCAAGATCAATCCTTCCAATCCCTTTGGATTGGATCTCTGAATCATCACCCATTAGAATGGATGGACCAATATAAGGATATAGGGCCAAGAAGTAATATTGCATGGATTCCATGTTCCTGGAATATCCTAAATATATGATGAAGTAATAAGAGCTTGAAGAACATGCAACCCAATCATGGAAGCTCTCTTTGTTGTCTAAGCTTGAACCACCATATTTCTTCCTTACGCCTTCTAGAAGGGGAATGTTGTTCCTATCAAGCAATTGTGCCATCATGTATATGGTCTTATTCATGCGTGAACTCTCTAGATGGCACCCCTTGTGACAATAAGTGCATTTGGTATTCTCTTTCTGCTTCTTTCCCTTGTCCTTGGTAGGATTCAAACCTCCATCTGAAGATTTGGGTTTCTCTTTATTCTTATTTCCCTTATCCTTGGTAGGATTTGAACCTCTATATGAGGATTTGGGTTTCTCTTTCTTCTTCTTCTCTTGTTGCTTCAAATCTATGGCTTTCTTCTTGCCTTTGGCTAGATTCGAAACACTTGCAGCAAGGGATTGATATTTACTAGATTTGATGGTGCCCATTTGTACCATCTTGTATTTCTCTTTTGTTATTGACTCCATGAAATATTCCAATGATGGAACAGTCCAATTTCAATTTGTGATCTTGCTAGAGTGGAATGTTGACAAAAACAAAGAATACTCTGGCCCTAGCTTCGAAAGTATTGAAGAGATGAGTTGCTATGATTTCTTCTATAGGCCACATTGTTTCAGTTGAAGCACCAATGATTTGAACTTGGTGAATAAGTCTTGGATTGTCTCATAGTGAGCTGGAATCAGTAATATTATCTCATTTTTGAGCTGGTGACCTCTCATCTCATTAAAGTCTCCCTAGATAATGCCTCAAGATTGATCCATAGTTCTTGGGGATTTGTCAGACTTTCTACATGGAAGAGTAAGTCTCTAAATATGTCGAGACAAGGCATTACAAATTCCTCATTAATCATTTTGAAGTACTTCGATTTATCCACAACAGAGTTGGGTATGACTTCAGCTCCCATGGTAAATTTGTACAAACCCTCCTAGGTGGACAAATCATCTCACTAACCATCCAAAACGGTCTCGAATGCTAGTGTAAACATGTATGGAGCATGTTGGAACATAAATGAAGGAATTATAGGTGTGTGTGAGAACATGGGTGAGTGGGAGTGGCTGTAGGAAGCAATAAATACCCAAGGGAATCCAAAAACCACCACAAACATGCACTAGTGCCCAAGGTAAAACATATTCCCTGAATCTAGGGATGGGGGAGTGTACCAATACTAATATGCCATTAATGAGTGATGTTTTCAATCTAAATGATCAAAGTGGAGCACCTCCACTGTGAGAATTATCAAAGTGGAGTGCCTGAACTATAGTAAATGATCAATTTTCCTAAGTTTGGACCATAGGATATAGCATGAAATCTAATGAAATGTGTCCTAGGTTACTATCATGGTACTAATGTGGATTACTTATCTAACAATAAGTCATCTCCAATATATAAAATAAGGGGTGCGCACCACTAGTCCATCATTTGACAATTTGTGAATTGAATTCAGAGCATTAGGTTACTCTAGACTTGGGAGATGTGCCCCTTGTCTAAGATGGGAGATGTTCCCATGCTTCCATTGTAGGATGAATACATATAGTATTAATAATTTATCCTATTTTCAAGTTTCTTGATCTGATCGATATTTTTTCCTATTGATTGAAGAAGCCAAAGATTTGAATCTTCCAATTCTCTAGTGAATAGTGTCTCCAATTTCACTATATTGATGTATTTGTGTTAAAGACTATGTCCTAAGATATCAATGAGATCCATTTAGATATCCTACAATATTATATTATGTAATGAAGTGTTTTTGAAGTTGTAATGGAATTTCAAATGTTTTTACTAAGAGTTCATATGAGTTGATTCGACCTTGTCTAGATTTACATGTAAATTGGACTAGTTTTATTATTTCAAGCATAAATCATCCTCATTGTGATGAACTTAATTAATTTATATTCTGATGGTATCTTGAAAATATTATATATAGGTTCCATACTAAAAACCAAGAATTCATTTCCAACTCCTTCTTTTTGGAAATCCCAAAAATCGATTTATATGATTTATCCACAAAACTAGTTTGACTAGTGTGAACCCAGAGCTCCCCAATTCTACTATAGGCCTACACAACATTATTAATAATTATTAATAACATATTATCATATTTATTATATTGTCCTTAATTCCAATCCTTACACCATGACTCTTTGGATATTGAACAATGAAGGTCTTTAGTTTTCTTGTGTTAGGACTACTAGGGGCCTGGAAGTAGAATTCAGCCTAAGTGATGCTTGAAACCTCTATGAGCCCAACACACTGTGCATAGGAACCTCAAAATTCATGATCCTATCCATACCTTGGTTGATCCTCCTGAATTTATCTTTAATCACATATTCAGCTAGAAATTCCTTTCTTATTAGTTTGTTTTGAAAATTTTCTTGTACAAAGGAGTTAATGATCAATTTGACCTGATTGGATTATTATAGTGGTATCAGAGAACTTTCCTCTACTACTTTGTAAAGTATGCTTTCAAGTTCATAGTTGCAACTATGATATTGGTACCTATCACAGTTGAAGAAGGTAATTATGAGTTGTATGAAGAAGAATATTATTCCATGGATGAAGAACCAACATGTAGTACTTCATCTCATTCCACATACAAGGATGATGATAATTTATATTTTTTAGAATGTGATTAAGTCATGAGGTTAATATCTATTCATTGTGGTTTGTATTTAGAGGGAGGGAAAGGGAATCATTTTAGTACCTTGCATATGATCGAGGAATAAATAATGGATGTTTAAATCACATTTC
Organism: Pseudotsuga menziesii; assembly: GCA_001517045.1. Taxonomy (NCBI): domain Eukaryota; kingdom Viridiplantae; phylum Streptophyta; class Pinopsida; order Pinales; family Pinaceae; genus Pseudotsuga; species Pseudotsuga menziesii. The sequence continues at coordinate 108,967 of LPNX010929042.1, read as the reverse complement.
TTTTCGAGAGTACTTTTCTCTTGAGATAAAGAAGTTGTTCAAGGACCCATATTGTAGGACAAACATGGAAAATATTTCAAATATGTTGTATGAAGTGTGCAAGAAGGTGGGAACTATATGGTTTCCACTTGGAGCCAAAATATATGGGGAGGATATGGATGTGTACCTTCATCGATCTACATGCACATAAAGGTTCCATTATCCAACTTACTTTACAGGGTATGAAGAAGAAGAGTCCACTATGGAGGAGTTCCAATCATTATTAGATTGTTTCAAGATATAAGAAGAACTAGTTCCTACCATCAATGATGTAGAAGTACAATCCAGAGAGATTAGTGACACTCTGGACATGGTTGATAGAGTGCCTATTGATGGGTGCTCAAGTTTCAGTGAGAGATATACGGATGGATGTCCACCTCTCTATGTTGGTGACATAGAGATTCTGCTAGAAGAAGTTGTTGTAGGACTGTTATCACTCCAGGAAACTCCTCTAGGTTGCAGCTCGAGGATGCCTGGTAACTTAAATGTTTTTTTATGGTTTTCTATATGGATCAAGTCAGGTAACCTATAGAACCTCACACTCTCAATACATGCATGAAACTCAATCAAGGATAAGGCTTCTAACTACCACTGTTCAGGGTTTTGATAATATGGTACAGAGATGGAGAACTTATCATGCTGGAAGATTCATACATAAAATAGATATATATAAATGGCTAATCATAACAAGGAAGGTACTTATAATTCAAATCATCAATATTCCAATAGGATGACAGCTATCAGACATCAATAAAACTGAATAACACATTCAAGCATAAGCACAAAATAGACAGAAAATGGAAGCTGAACATATGATAGCAAAATAGCTTATATTAGGTCATGAGCAATATGAGAAGCTTGACAATAGTAATGGTCTACAAGTCCTCGAATTCAAACTCTTTCAATAACATAAGTATTAGGCTTTATAGCCTTTACAAAAATATTTAGATCCTAAAAAATTGGATCTGATTTACTAAAAATAGACAAAAATAATTGTTTTTGTACAATTAGGTCAAAAACCCTAATTTAACTACTAGTCTATCTAACTATAGAACTTGTTCACTGTTTCAACCTTCTGATAACTAGAGTGAGTACTAGAAATAACTACCACTGGTCCTCTGCTGGATAAGTCACTGTTTTACTTAGAGAGTTTAGTGCAGGTGACCCTTTCATCCTTTATGTCACTGTTAAACTGAAACACACCTATCTTGATGTCATTATTCAACACCTTTCATCTTTATACTTCGTCCCTGAGCTATTCATGTTTTCCCAAAACTTGTCCTTCATTCCAAAATTTAATCATGTGCCTCTTTCTACTTTCAGTGGTTAAGAGGCCAAAATATCAGAACTGTTAGCTGTCGAAAGCGCTGCTTTCGGTGGCTAATGAACTGCCTCATCATCCTCCTAAGCCACTGAAATCCCTGTTCTTCAAAAAATATTAAGCAACCTCCAAAATTGTTCTTTCAAGTTTGTTTGCTTCACTTTTTATTCAGCAGGCTCTATGTTAGGAAGATTTACAGCATTCTAGCTTGATTCTGGAGGCCAAAGACTTACTGCAGCTTCAACTAGGGTTTCCAATGTGAGGTGAGTGATAGGGTTTGGCTTGGCCTCTTTCATCTGCAGTCTTTGGATCCTAATAATTCTATACAGGCTTGTGTTGTCTTTTAGGTATATTTTTTTTAGTATTTTTAGAAAAGCATACCTTTCTCTCATCTCTAGGTAAGAGTTGTGCAATAGCTTGTTCCTCCTGGTCAATGTAGCATTGTTTTTCTTTATCTCCCTTTCTAAAATTTCCATCTCATACACTTGCCTTGGCAACTGATTTATCCTTTGTGTCTTGTGCTTGCTAGAGGAACCCTTCTCTGCTGGTTCGTCTTGCTCTTTTGGTGTAGGTGATGGGATTTCTTCAATCTCTACTACAACTTGCAATGCTAGGTTAGTACCTTCCTCTCTTTCCTCTTCTGAATATGAGTAGGGAAGGTTCAATATGTTACCACTGTGTGTTGTAACTTCTTGGCCCTTTTCATTGAAATCCAACTTTCTTTTGACCTTCATGGCTTTGGAAAAGGAAGGAGGTTGTTCTGCTGTTGTTGGGGATATAGCCCTTCTCTTCCTTTTCCCACTCTTTGGTGTGCTAGACATTTTTGAAGGATACTTCCCCTTTTATTCTGGTTGTAGGCCTATTTAAAAACCATTCCAAAACAAGAAATATTCCCATGCCATATTTTTCCTCTTTAGCAATTCTTAGATCAGGAGTTGGATGAGAACATGATGAGATAGTCTTCCAGCAATCTTGGTTGGCTGAGCCTTCACCTGGTGTGTCATTTTTGCCAAGCTCCTATGTAAGTAGAAAGGTAAATTCAGTGGGATTTTTCCTGTGAAGTGGTTCATCAATTTAAAATGGTAAATCATGGCCCTGTTGTATCTCCCTTCACAAGTTATGTAGACCACAATGGCCTTTAGCAATTGTTTCCACCTCTCTTCTAGCCAGGAGGATGGTACACTTTTCTTCCACACCACCCCTCTATGTTCAGGATTCAGATAAGATCTGAACTCTACATCCTTTGGAATGGTGGTTTTAAACCACTTCTCTCCTGTGCTATGGATTTCAGTCACTTCAGTAATTAGGGTTTCATCTATCAAAAATTCTTCTTTACCTATGACTGCCTTGGAGCCATCGAAAGAGAGAGCAAATTCCTCAGCCACTTGCTAAACCTTGAATCTTCTCACAAAACATATAGCATCCAGCATCCTTGAAAAACTAACAGACTTTTGGATGTGCCTCCAGGTATATGATGTCTCCCAACTCTTGCCTAAGAGAAATCCCTCCCTTCTTCATTTGCTGAATGTCACTCCTGGGTGCCTACAACAATCAATTCAAGTTCTGTGGAATAGTGTTTTTAGAAGGATGCCTCTCAGAGATGGTTTTCTAGTGGTGAGAATTCCTAAATTCGAACGTGGAGTGTACCAAAGAATGGGCACTAATTACGAGGGCTTTCAACTGCATGAGTGACGCTTAGGTTAGAGGGTGATGGCTTTAGTTGATCTTTTCGAGACCCCTTTCCCAACAATCATGTTAAAATCAACCTTGATACCTAGTGGGGATCGTTTGCAGTTCTTTAGAAAGATCGAGGGAAAATGAGGGTTTCAAATCACATCGGTCCTTATCGTCTTAACAATGACCTCCTCACTCATTTCCTTACACCTTGATGCAGCCTCCTGTCTTTTCGGTGGTTTATCATGCCCTTTGATGATCGTTGTTTTAATGATGCGCCCTGATTTGATAGGTTTCTAACCTTTTCTTCTTTTTACCTTTTCGGTGGTTAAGGGCCCTTAGGAATTTGTCTGCTAGCCACCGAAAACAAGGATTTCGGTGGCTAATGAAATGCTAACCTATTCACCCAAACCACCGAAACCATTTTCCAAATGGCACTGTAAAATTTGGCTTTCAGCGGATAGTGGTCTCTTCGGATATCCCTTTTAATCACCAAAAGACCGGCCTTTCAGTGGCTAATGAACCATCAGAGATGTTTCCTAAGCCACCGAAACCGATTTTTCCCCAATGCCTTTTACCTGCTTTCGGTGGTTAACGCCCTTATTCGACTGTTCGCTAAGTTTCCGAAACCGACACTTTTTGGTGGCTAATGAGCTATTTGAATTCTCTCCTAAGACACCAAAAGTGCTTTTACCATTTATTCGATCAAGCCAGCTTTTTGTGGTTAACCTTTATCCTACGTTAAACTGTTAGCTACCAAAACAAAGCTTTTTGATGGCTAATGAGTTGTTAAGAACCCTACCTAAGCCACCAAAAGATAAAACTTCCAATTTTCTCAACCATAGCAAAACCATAGACATTCAATTTGTTATTCATCTTTAAATATTTCATAACATGACTCAAATTCTCCATTCTATCAAAATAAATTTATTTTGGGAGATAACAAGGACTAAATTTCTATGATCATGAAGACCTTGTAGAATCTAAATAAAAGGTACTAGGATCGATTTCAAATTCACCACATGAACCCCATGAAGTTGATCCTATGATGGAATATGAAGAGGATTCATATGCAATAACCATATTTTCTTGTAGGTTCATTGAATATGGATGAATAAAATATTCAAGTGGCCCTTAATATTCTCCATGGAGCACATGCTTTAGTTTCAAAAATTTGTTGGAGCATGGAGGAGAAATATTCAATGGAGCACACGGAAAAAATCCACAAAGCAATATCCAACACTAAAGGCAACATTTTTAGTTTTCTTTCTAATAGAGATTATTTATTGGAGCTTATTCAAATGTATCATGGAATGACCTTGAAATATGCATAATATAATGAAACTCTCACAAAATAACTGAGGTCCACCGAGGATTCTTTCGAGAGTTTCCAAAAATCCCTTCAAGAATATCATATGCAGAATGAGGATATTTATAAGAAGTTTTAAAGATTACTTTCACCTTCCTCTCTTTCAATCAATCATTCAAAGGATGAATTATTTCAAGTTTTGGAGGAACTTGATGTGATCATGGTACATGAGAAACATTCTTATTTTCATATGCTTGAGGAGGATCAAGCATTTGAGTTTCCATTTGTAGAAAGTCACACCTTCATGAAGGAGGTTGAGAAGCACACCCCTCTCAAACCAACCAATGGAGAAGTACATGAATCTATTTTCTTGGTGGATGAGAGTTGCAGAGGATTGGTTCATATTTCTTCACGCCACAATTTTTTTTCATCCATGTCATTTGGGAATGAACATTTGGTGAAATGATTCTTTCTTTTGTTGCCAAATGAGGAGTAGGAGGATCCCACCTTATTTGTTGATGGTTGTAGAGACATACCATGTGATGTGAAAAGTGCACATGTATTTATTCCAAAGGACATTGAAGAGTCCTAAGCTAAGGAAAATATATACGACAACATGTCATTTGAATAAACAAGAAAAGGTGATTATTTATTCATGTTTTTGGTAGATAAATATATCATCGAAATGGAGGATTAAGGATGAAATAAACTTGCTTGCATTAGTAGTTAGTGTTTTGACATTAATTCCTCAAAAGAGAGACATCATGAGCTTTCTGTATTGAATGATGACTTAGATTTTAATAATGTAGCTGATTACATCTCAAATATATCAGCAAGACAAAGTGTTTATTCATCCATGGATTTGGTGGATGGACATAGCTATGATGGATATACATCAAGGTAAAAATTATTTTTTCTGTGAGAATTTGCTTGATAGTGAGATCTAGGAGCTAGAGAAATATTCACACTCAAAGTATTTGAAAAAAAGTACAAGAGAACAAAAAAGGAGACATAAAATAGCCAGAATAACACATGTGAATGGTGCTAATAACTGATCATATTATTATGGTACATCTTGTAGATTTTATAGTACACATTTATAATACATTTTAAAAAAATCATGAGGCTTATGAATCCAATTAAAGTTGTACATGTCTCATGGTGAGATTTGACCTCAATCCCCCCTAGGTGTACCAATGCATCTCCAACTCAGCCTAAACAATCACGAACCAGGGTGTGAATGTTGGTGAAGTCTGTTGGGGCATTAAATATTCTAGGGCATGCATGGGTGAGAATATAGAGGTGAGTGGGAGGCTCAAGGTGGCAATAAATGCTCCTAGGTCAGCCAAACTATACCAAATACAATACTATCTCCCCTAGTCAACCCAAACTTCAAAAAAAGAGGAATGGGAGATCTCTTGTCATTAATGAGGGCATACATGTGCTGGTTGACTGATATGGAGTGTTGTTGTAGGTGTGAAAAAGCCGAAATAACTAGATATCTTGTTGAATCAACTCTCCTAAGTCTACACCATTGGATATCATTGCATGAAGGAAAATTAAGTTAGCCTAAGGTCAAAATTATGTACTAAGGATGAATTACTACTCCTACACCCCCTATTAATCTAGAATTAGTACAATTTAATAAAAAATGATTTATTAATTCCTTGGAAACTAAGGCATAAGTCACCTTTTACAACAATGTTTATTAATCCATACAACTGAGGTAAGGAGTAAAACCTCATGGGACAAAAACTCCCCTCAAAAGGGATATGAAAGAGATAAAAAAGTCTTCAAGAGGTCCTCTTCTTCACTCGAATGAGTTTAAATAAAAAATTATTGGTGATGGACTTGGTGAAAATGTTTTGGATGCCAATATCATGCATCAATGCATCAAAGTGCTGTAAACAAAGATCATGTGGAGAGGCCCTTTGATGGACATAATTTGATGATGGAGGGGAATCATATGAATTTATTTTGCAGCAAGAATAATCTTATCTAATAGAATAATATACCATTGAAAAGATATATCTGCAAACTCTTTCCCACATAACATCAAAAGATTCAACAAAATATGCATTATGTGGAGCTGCCACATCATGAATAAAATCATGAATATTTCTCTCAATTTGACGAATAACCTTCATAAATTTGTAAGGAATACCATGAGGCTATGAAATATCAGAATATATGTCATACACAGCAGAAAATATCATAGGTATGGTGTCTCCATGAGCGAATGGATCCATAGGAAGAGAAGAGTGAGCAACTAGATCACAATTGCAATTGAGCGAACCTGGAAGGTCTGAATACTTGAGATTTGAACCATGGGTGGTGAAATAAAGTCCAGACATATGGAACAAAAGTCCCATGAATTCCAATGATATGTATTTCCAAATAATTAAATACATACAAGACATAACAACAACATATACAAGAGACATAGCATTGGAAACTAGGTGATTTTCTGAATTTCCAACTAGTGAACTTGAGGGTTGTTGGGTCTTTTGGTAATGAAACGGTTGGGGAAATAAGTCAATGACTATGATAGGTTATATATCATCCTGTATATCATATTAAAAATCATAATTGGAAATATTTGATTGGATTGAGAAAGGCTTTTCAGAAGGCACATCAAAAGCTAGTGATGAATGACTATTTTTAGGAGGAAGCTTTGATAAACTGATTGGGAATTTTTTCAAGGAAGGGATGGAGGTTTCAGGTACTGATATATCAGAAGGTGAATCAGAAACAAATCTATATGGAGAAAACAGAAATAGGTTTTACCCATGAACCCAATGCATTCTTAGCCTTACCATTTCCTTGCTTGCGCTCCCATCTTTTTGCAAATTCTAGAAGAGCACTATGGTTCTCCTCAAGGAGCTTGGTCATAATTTACATCTCATTTATGAATAAATATTTATCAATATGTGAACCTATGCAATTGTTAGAATTTTATCATTCAAGCTAGCATTATGTTAGTATCTTTAACTGAGAGAATAACAAGTACATAAATCAAACACAAGAGACAATCAACACAATGTTTTTCCTCAGGGAAACCATAAATGGAGAAAACCCTGCAACTCCCTTAGAGATAGAATCGACACCAAAGTAAAACCCCAAAATAGTAAGATGATCTCCCAACAGCAGTAGTCTCTTTCTTTCTAGCCCTAGCAACTTCTTCTCCCTCAGCTATGCCCTACAACTGAGTGTGAGTGAGTATGTGATAAATAGAGAGGCTCACTCTCTATTTATACTAATTCCCGACTTGAAAATAACTCACTAGGTCTGACTTCACTAGGCGAGTCTAATAACCCTAGGGCCTCGGAATTGTGAGGATTTTAACCCTTGATCAATAGGAGGGTTACCCATAATGACTTGACATGACTTGTTTACATTATAGAAACTCTCGATCGGAACATCAGGGTATGACATGACTCAAACACTTCCCGGAATAAAAATTGGGGTTCAATACATAAGATATACAAGTGAATACATTTTGAAGTTACAATTACATCAACACTCCCTCTTGACTAGGAAGGTATTCTCTCGACACAAATTATCAGCATAGGTCTTCTTCTCTGTATCATCTGGATCATCATTGAGTCCTTGTCATATTCATATTCAATTCGTCTTCATCTTCAAGTCATCTTCATCTTGATATGGATCATCACTCGATATGGATCATCATCACTCGATCTGAATCATCTTTGCTGGATCAACATCACTTGATCTGGATCATCACTCGATCTGGATCATCACTGGGTCATCATTACTGGTGCTATATAATGACTCTTCTGGTCATAGGAATTTCTATAGAGCCATCCCTTTTCAATACTGGTTGTAGGCCTAGCCTCCATGTAGGTCTTCTTCAAGGCTTATATCTGACCCTAAGTCAGAATGGCCCACCCAGCACTTACATCTGACCATGAGAGGAACATATCCAACACCATGTCAGAAAGGCACACCTAGCACTCACATCTGACCATGCGGGAACACATCCCACAACCCTATCAGAAATTCCCAGCACTCACATTTGATCATGCGGGAACACATCCCACAACCCCATCAGAAAGGATCAGTACTTATATCTAGCCATGCAGGAACACATCCTACAACCATGCTACAAAGGATCTGCACTTACATCTAGCCATGCAGGAACACATCCTACAACCATGATAGAAGGACTGTGCACTTACATCTATCCTTGTAGGAACACATCTTGCAACCATGCTAGAAGGGCTCTCAACCCCAGGTTGAGGATTCCTGGTAACTGACCAGGTACTTCCATTCTCCCATAGAATGGAATCAACACTTATATCTAATCAAGTGGGAACAAATCCCTCAATCACATCAGAATGCCCATGCACTTATATCTGATCATGTGGGAACAAATCCATCAATCACATCAAAATGGCCCTTAGCCCCAGACTGAGTATTCCTGGTAATTAACCAGGTGCCTCCATTCCAAGAGTGGCATTCAGCACTTATATCTGATCATGTAGGAACCAATCCTACAGTCACATTAGAATGGCTCAGCACTCATATTTGACATGGAAGGAACCAATCCTCTCACCATGATAGAATGGCTCAGCCCTTACATATGACCATGGAAGGAACCAATCCTCTCACCATGTTAGAATGGCTCATGGACTCATCACTTCCCCTTGGAAGGAACCTCAATCTGGAGAACACCAAGATTCCCCCTGAAGTATTCAAACTTCACTCTGTCTAATGGCTTTGTTAACACATCATCTATTTGTTCATCCGCCGCAACATATTGGAGCTTCACTGCTCCTCTCTGCACCATATCCCTAATATAGTGATACTTAATATTGATATGCTTCGACTTGTCATGGAACATCGAGTTCTCCAAGAACTTCAAACAACTCTAGTTGTCACAATATATATAAGTAGCATCTAACTAGAGATCAAATAAATCAGACAGTAGCTTCCTTAGCCATACTACCTCACAACTAGTTGAACAAGCTACAACATACTCTCCTTCAGCTGTATTTAGTTCCACACAATATTTCTTCCTACTAAACCGCAAGATCACACCTTATCCCATACTGAAGCAACACCCTGAAGTGCTCTTCCTATCGATGCCACTACCTGCCCAATATGAATCAACATAACCCTCTAGTTTAATCTTATGATTCTCCTCATACTTGAGCCCATAATCAACTGTACCCTTTAGGTACCCCAAAATATGCTTTGCATCAATCAAGTGAACATTTCTTGGATTTTTCAGGAACTAGCTCAAGGTGTTCACAACAAAGCAAATATTTGGTCTCGTGTTTGTTAGGTACATCAAGGACCCAATCATTTGACGATACATCATAGCATCAACCGCTTCTGATGAAGCATCACTCAATAGCTTCAGGTTTGATTCCATCGGTGTGGTCATGGCCTTGTAGTCGATCATCCTGAATCTCTTCGGGATCTCTACTGTATATTTCCCTTGTTCCAGGGAAACTCCATCTCCATTCTGCCACACCTCCATGCCTAGAAAATAATGCATCATACCCAAGTCCTTCATTTCGAACTCGGTAGAAAGCTTCCTCTTTGTATCAACAATCAACCCATCCATACCTGTTAGAAATAGATCATATACATACAGTAGGAGCATCATTGGGTTGCCATCTTCAACCTTGTAGTAAAGGTTGGAATGTGCTTTACTCTTGGTAAAGCCCAAAATGGATAGAAAGCTGTCAATTCTGCCATACCATGTCATGGGTGCCTGTTTCAAACCATACAGGGATTTCTTCAATATACACACATGAGACTCCCTGTCATGTGTCTCAAAACCGAGTGGCTGCTCCAAATACACTTTCTCTTCCACTACACCATTCAAGAAAGCAGTCTTGACATTCATCTAGTGTATCTTCCATTTCATCACTGCATCCATAGAAAGTACTGATCTGATGGAAGTGTATCTGGCTACAGGTGCAAAAGTTTCTTCATAATCTATTCCTTCTTTCTGGGAGAAGCCACGAGCCATGAATCTTGCTTTATATTTCTCTATGCTGCCATCTGCGGCATGTTTGATCTTGTAGATCCATTTGGAAGTTACAACAGACTTCCCTTCTGGTCTTGGGACAACATCCCAAACATCATTCTTAATGATCAAAATATACTCTTCAATCATAGCATCCTTCCATTCTTTCCTTTCTTCCACTTCTTCATAATTGGAAGGTTCTTTATCGATGAAATCACATAATAAGGCTACATAACCAGAGTGGGACCTGGTCCTCTTTCTTTCTTTGTGATTCTCTTCTGGAGCCCCATATCTTTCCGCACCTTGGATAGCTTCTCGTACCCAAGCAAGTTTCCTCTTATGAGGATCCTTCTCTTGAGGTGGATCTGCAGGTTCTTGAGGTTCTTCTATTTCTCGATCTTCTTCTTGATATTCTTCGTTCATGGTTGTGTCATGAATTCTGGGTGCTTCTGTTTCTTCAGGATCTTCATCGGGTCTCTTTTTGGATTTGTTGTAAGCTGAGTCTTTGTCAAATGTTACATCCCTATTGATATCAATATTTTTGAATCCTGGGAAGTGTATTCTGTAAGCCTTCGAGCTTTCAGAGTATCCCACAAATATACCCTTCTTTCCTGAAGGATATTACTTTGTCCTCTTTTCCTTTGGAATGTGTATGTACACTTGATAGTTGAATATTCTGAGATGGTTGACTTCTGGTTTCTTGCCATAAAAGACTTCTTCAGGTGTCTTGTTCTCGAGTACTCTATGTGGAGTACGGTTCTGTACATACATTGTTGTTCTGGCAACTTCTACCCATAGATGCATGGGAAGGTCTTGATCATGAAGCATAGCCCTTGCAGCTTCCATGATCATTCTATTCTTCCTTTCTGCAACCCCATTCTGTTGTGGATTATATGGAGTAGTTAAATCCCTCTTAATCCCTGAATCTTTGCTTAATTCTTTGAATTCATTTGAAGTGAATTCTCCACCATTATCTGATCAAAAGGTCTTGATCTTCTTTTCTATGTGGTTCTCGATCAAGGCTTTGAATTCCTTGAACTTGCTGAATACTTAATCTTTGTTCTTCATGAAGTATATATATGTCTTCTTAGAAAAATCATCCACTTAATGAACTTGATAACATTGGACCGCATACATCGGAGTGAATAATCTCCAAGATTCCTTTTGCCTTGCTCTTACTACTTGGAAATGTTTTATTTGTGTTGTTTCCTTTCACACATCCTTTGCAAACTCCATCATGTTTTTCCTGAATTTCTGGAAGACCTTCAACAGCTTTTCTTGCAAGTGGTAGTGCTCTGTAGTGCACATGTGCAAGCCTTCTATGCAAAAGTTCATTTGGTTCTACTGTGTCATGGACTAAAGGTTTTTCTAGATGGCCCTTCAATTTGTATAGGCCTCCCTTTTGTTCCCCAATCACTACTGCATCATCAAAAGTCTTTCCCTTTGGCCACATGAGAACTTGGCCATCTACAAATGCAATCCTTGTGCCTTTTGCATCTAATCTAGATATGGAGAGGAGGTTCTTCTTTAGTCTTGGTACAAACAATACATCTTGCATCTTCATAGAATTTCCAGAGTCTAGCTTATAAGAGGATTCCCCAATACCTTTTATTGGATACTGGTAGTCATCCCCAAGTTTCACCTTGTGAGGTGAGTCATGTTCAGATAGTTTCACAAAGGAATCTTTGAATCCTTTAACATGTTTGGAAGCACCACTGTCTATAATCCAATCATTGCTTCCATGTGAGATAGTTCTCATGAGAGTGGATATCATCACATATTCTTCATCAATTCAAGAATCATCACTTTCTTGTCTGATTCTCTTTGTGGAAGGTTCATCATCCTCTGCAGCATGAGCATGATGTCTTCTCTTGTTTCCCTTCTTCTTATGGGATTTAATCTTGTTTCTAGGATAGTCTTTGGAAAAGTGTCCTCTTTCATCACACGTATATCATCTTAATTTAGATAAATATTTTCTAGCGTTATCTTTCTGGTGGAAGTTCTTACCTCTGGAGTGATGAGAGCTTCTTCTGCTTTTCTTGGAGTGAACTATGAGAGCTTGATCTTCACTTCCCATCTTTTCTTCTCGATCTGCTATCTGAGCTTCTTCTTGAGATAATTCTTCCAATACTCTACTAAACTTGACTAACTTCTTTCTGGCATATATTCCTTGAATAAAGGAGTCCCATGATCTAGGGAGACCATTCAAGGTGGTCATTACAATCTCTACATTCACCACTTATTCATCTACTGCTTCCAGTTGTTCCTTGATCTGAGAGACCTTTGTAAAGTAAGACTGAATGGTCTCTACATTCTTCTATTGGTTTCTCAGAGTCATCTTCCAGTTTATGTTCTTCCCTTCAAATAGTTTGGTTAGGGTATCAAACATAGATTTAGGTGTATTTAGGGAGGACACATGTGGTATGAGGTGATCCTTGATTGAACCAGCAATAATTCTCTTAGCCATAACCAATTTATTCTTATGTAAGTCCTTAGCCTCATCTCCCTCTGTAACTAGAACCTCCTCATTGATATAGGAGTCCAACTCATTTTCTTCCAGGACCGAGGAGATCCTATACTTCCAGGTTTAGAAGTTATCGGCACCCTAAATATTTTCATCAAGCTTGGTATGATGAGACATATTAACTGAGAACCTCAAATGTAAATACAAAATATTTAGATCTTACCAAGTTAAGATGTCGGATCTGGATCTGGAGATGAAATTCTGCAGTTCTGGTTCAGGAGCAGATTAGGGTTTGACTTTTCTAGAGCTATGTCCAACCAAAAGCTTTGATATTGATCTCTAAACTTCAATTTTGAGTAGGATATTAATCCAGGCCTGGGCTCACTCAAAAATTCCACTTCTATGGAAATCCCTATTTTACGGCAGTAATGTCGGGTCGAAAACTGAAAAAGCTCAAAATCAGATTCTGCTTCAACAGAAATATGCACCCTAGGGAGGAGATTTATCCCAACCTTATTTTGCTGAAAATATGTGGAGAGAGATACAAAAATTAGGAAGCCCTAGTTCCCATAGTTGTACAGTGTCTTCTTCTCAGGTTAGCTCTAATACCATGTTAGAATTTTATCATTCAAGCTAGCATTATGTTAGGATATTTAACTAAGAGAATAACAAGTACAGTAATCAAACACAAGATACAATGAACAAAATGTTTTTCCTCGGGGAAACCATAAATGGAGAAAACCCCACAAATTCCTTAGAGATAGAATTAGCACCAAAGTAAACCCCCGAAATAGTAAGATGATCTCTCGAAAGCAGTAGTCTCTTTCTTTCTAGCCCCAACAACTTCTTCTCCCTCAGTTATGCACTACAACTGGGTGTGAGTGAGTGTGTGATAAATAGAGAGGCTCACTCTATTTATACTAATTCTCGACTTGAAAATAACTCACTAGGGCTTACTTCACTAGGTGAGTCTAATAACCCTAGGGCCCCAAAACTACAAGGACTTTAACCCTTGATTAATAGGAGGGTTACCCATAATGACTTGACATGAATTGTTTACATTATAGAAACTCTCGATCGTAACATCAAGGCATGACATGACTCAAAAAATTCCCAGAATAAACATTCGGGTACAATACATAAGATATACAAGTGAATACATTATGAAGTTACAATTACATCAACAACAATAATCACATGTGGGTGTTTCTCTCTTGCTTCTCCTCCTCCTGGATCTCGAGCTCCCATCAGTAGAACTGGAGCTTTCAGAACTTGATTCCTTCTTCTCTTTCTCCTTTTGCTTCAAAAATTTCTTCTTGCTATGGCATTAATATGATACACCAATAGAAAGGGCTTGATATTTGGATTTGATTATGGTACCCATTTGTATGAGCTTGTCCTACTCTTGATTCAAAGACTCCATGAAATTTGCTAGCGCAGGAATATTTCAATTTCTAGTTGTAATCCTTCTTGAGTGGAATGTTGAAACATACACTGAATACTCAAGGCCTAAATTAGAAAGGATGTATAATATAATATCATCCTCTTTCTTCTATATGCCACATTGTTTTAGCTGAATTACCAATGCTTTAAACTTGGTAAATAATTCTTCAATGGTATCATAGTGAGTCAGGCTCAAGGAGATTAGCTCGTTCTCAAGTTGATGGCTTCTCATTTCATTTGTCTTCCCGAATAGTGACTCAAAATTGATCCAAACTTCATTCGATGTCCCAATAATTTCTATATGAAAGACAATTTCCCTTGAAGTGCTGAGGAAGAGCATATTGAAGGCCTCATCAAGTCTATTAAAATACTTGGCTTTCTCCACAGCATAATTTGGCTCATGTTCATCTCCCATGGTGCCCCAATAGAGGCCCTTGGACCTCAACTGGATGACCATCTTAGTTTTCCATTCAAAATAAGTGAATGGAGCAAGAAATGATCGAGTTTTCTCCATCCTACTTGCGCACCCTATGACAAAATATGTTGTCAAACCTACAAGGAAAACACTCAAGTTGTCTATAAATATGTCCTAAACAACAACTCAAACCTCACAAGATTGTTTGCAGCTACAACTAGCTCTGATACCATGTCAGAATTTGCTTCACAGTGAGATCTAGGAGCTAGAACAATATTCACACTCAATGTATTTGACAAAATGTGCAAGAGAACAACAAAAGAGACAGAACATAGCTAGAATAGGACATGTGAATGCTGCTAATAACTGATCATATTATTATCATACAACTTGTATATGTTATAGTACACATTTATAATACATTGAACAAAATTTGTGAGGTTCAGGAAGCCAATTAATATTGTACATGTATCATGGTGATATTTGGCCTCAATCCCCCGTAGGTGGGCCAATGGAGCTCCAACTCATCCTAAACAATCACGAACTAATGTGTGAACATTGGTGAAGTGCGCTAGGGAGTTAAACATTCTAAAGCATGCATGGGTGAGAAGATAGATGTGAGTGGGAGGATCAAGGTGGAAATCAATGCTCCTAGGAGATCTAAACTAGACCAAATACACTACTAGTGCCCCTGGTCAACCCAAAATCCACAAAAAGAGGAATGGGAGAACTCCTGTCATTAATGAGGGAGAACATGTGGTGGTTAACTGAGCTGGAGTGTTGTTGTAGGTGTGAACATGCCAAAATAACTAGATATCTTATTGAATCAACTCTCCTAAGTCTAAACTATAGGATATTATTGCAGGAAGGAAAAAGAAGTTAGCCTAAGGTCAAAACTATGTACTAAGGATGTATTACTGCTCCTACATTTGATTCTATGATAATTCTTTTGATTTTAATGATATTGTCTTACCATGTGAGCAACAACAAAGATATGTTTTTCATCCATTAGATACCTCCCATGCACATGCACATGAATATTAGAGGTGCAACCACATGGCATATTTTAAATCACCATGCAAGAGAAATTCATCTTGCACTCATAGCATGTTGAAAACAGCAGTGCATGCAAAAAGGAAATTGTCCCAAGGTGAGATACAAACATTGTTGTATAGAACTACAATGATGTTTGGAGAAGTTCTACATAAACCATGGGATACCATTTAGATCAAAGAAATGGGTCCAAATTATTGATGCGGTGAATAGGAATGACTTATCCAAACTAAACAAATAAAATCTCATAAGAAATAGACAAGTATTGCTCAGAGAATTACAGTATTATCTTCATTACATAATCCAGTGTTACAATAGTGTTACATAGGAAAGAATTTGAATCATTAGGGGTGAATTCGAATCTACCAACTAGATGTGACTATATTTGACTGCATGGCTAACTAAATATGTCTAAATCACTATCATATTCCAAGTGGTTAAATCTAGATGACTAATTAAGTCACACAATCAGTTATAATCAGTTAACTCAATCTAACTGAAGTGATAGGTGAGAAAAGGTGCCTTATCCACATATAGCCATGCATAACTAGTGCTAATTGAAATGAAAGCGAACTATCTGAAAGTAACAGAAGAATAACTAAGATTAGCTAGTTACAAAATCGAAGTCACTGAAGGAGGTTGGTGTTGGGACTCCAAGTGGCTCCTAAATTGTAGGGATTGGTCTAGGAGGTGCCTAAACTGATGCATGCAATTGTATTCAATCTCAATTCACCTATATTGGTGTTTCCCACACTCTAGTGATTGGTACATGTGTTCCCATTAGGACATATGGACCCAATAATTAATAAAAATTTCTAAGTTAGGATAAAATAATCTAATAGACAGTTTGGTCAAGGGAGGATTATAAATCCTAACACAACCCCTGAATCAAAACTTGGATAGCTGTGGGCCCTAGAAACAAGGCCAAAATTCACCCATATGCAATCTAAAAGATAAAAAAAATGTTTCTTAATAAATCGAGGAAATAGTGGAAAACCTCATGGGAAACCCGTCCTCAAAATAAGAAAAAAATAGGAAAATACAAGATATATTTTACAAGAAAGAAATATGCTCCTTAGAAAAATAACTTGCCAAAACATTGCTACAAATTTGCAGTAGTATGGTCCTTCTATGCAGCAGCATCCTGAAGCTGTGCATGTCAACCTCTCAATGTCTCTCTGAACTGATGAATCTATGTGTTTCTTCTTAATCGTAAAGGTAGAGAATGATCAAGTTTCTTCTTATGTGGGCCAAGTATCTGATCATTCACTGTCATCAAGTAGCACCGACCTAGAATTTTATCGCACCACTCTATAAGGAGCGAATCTAAGAGAGAGATTGCAACATGCTCATTCTAATATTGAGACCTAGTTCTCCTTCTATCTTATGGATTTCCAGCACCATCCCCAGTTGCATCAATGAGATTTTGAGCCCATCTAGGTTTAGGCCTTTGATTTGGAATGGATACTAGATCTGGATATAGAATCTCATGAGGTTCAACCTCAATAACAGGATCATGTTGGTCTTGATCCTCTTCATCTGAATATGAAACATGTAACAAATAATCATCATCAAAAATGGGAGAAAGAGTTTTTATACCTTCTTGTTCTCTAGATGGTGGTGCATCACACAATTGATCTTCTTCAAACTGAACACTTCGCTCAATGAAGCATTTCCTAGTTGCAACCTCCATCAACTCGTATGCTTTTCCATATTTTGCATATCCCAACAGAATGCATTCTCTAATTTGGGATTGGAGGGTCTTCCTCTTGTCAAGTGGTATTCTTTCCCAAGCATTGGAACCAAAAAATCTCAAATGAAAGACATTGGGCTTATACCCATGCAGTGCTTCGAATGGAGTGGCCCCAACCACTAATTTATGAGGCACTCTATTATGAAAATATGAAGCACAATTTACAGCTTCTTCCCAAAGAGAAGGAGGGATATTCTTACCATGGAGAAGGCATGTTTCCTTATCCTTCAGTGATTTGTTATTCCTCTAAACCACACTATTTTGTTGTGATGTGTATGGAACTGAGTGTTCCATTCAAATCCCCTCTGACTCATAGAAATACTGAAAGTCTCTTTTGATGTAATATCCTCCTTTATCATATCCTTTGGAATTTATTTTCTTACTGAAACTATTCTCAACCATATATTTAAAAACTTTAAAAACCTCAAAAATAATTGATTTTTGTTTCATAAAGTAGATCTAGCAGTGCCTAGAACAATCATCAATAAAGGTGAGGAAATACCCGCAACAATTAATGGAATTTGTGGGCATAGGTATGGACACATCACTATGTATCAAATCAAGTATATAGGTAGATCTATGTTCCTTCCCAACTTCATACCTCTCCTTTGTATGCTTACCTACCAGGCAACCAGAACATATTCCATTGGAAGTTTGGATGAGAGGAAAACCTTCAACCATTTTATCATTGTGGATTTGTTGGAGATATTTGAAATTGAGATGGAAAAATCCCTCATGCCAAATCTTAATGGTGTTGTTAGCATGAGACAATAAATATATGGGAGGTGAGATAGGTTAAAAATGTGAGAACTCATAAGCTTTAGTATAATGATTTGCAATACCTTTCGCTATGATATGTCCAGTGAATTTTCATGTGATCTCAATTGAATCTGATTCAAATGTAACTCTCTTGGGAGAGCCTATATGGTTTATCTAATAAGAATTCAACAAATTAGTTGCAAGGGAGGGAACATAGATAAAAATTTTGAACTCACCATGCTTCGCTTTGACTGAGCCCCTTCCTTATGCTGGAATTCAGGAATCATATCCCATGTGAATATTACACACTTTTGATAGTGTGATGGTAGAAAAAGATTATTTAGAGGAAACCATCTGGTTGGATTCTCCAAAATCAATCAGATATGTGGTTGACTGAGTAAGTCTATCCTTCAAGGCATGGAACCTTTCATCATCTTCTATCTATGGTCCTTCATCAGGATTCTTTGCTCTTTGTGGGAGAGAAATGTTATTTTGCTTGAGGAGGGAATTCAAATGGTCAACTTGCTTCTTCATGCAAGATTCTTCTGGATGAAAACCCGTCATACAATAGGGACACAACTTCTTTTTGAAATTATTCTTCTTATTAGAGCCCGAATCTCCTTTAGAAGTATTCTGATTATAATTAGGATTTGAAATAGTTGTTTTATGCTCCTTCCCCTTAGACTTCCATTTATCTTGCACTTTGTTAGAGTTTGTCACTTTGAGGGATTGATCTTTGAATGCCTTAATGAATCCCATCTGGATCAAATTCTCTTGATCTTGTATTAGGGACTCGACAAAGGAATCAAGTGAGGGAATATTCCAATTAAGAATGAATTTCTATCGAAATGGAAGATTGAGACAAATAAATAATACTTAGGGCCTAGTTTGTTGAGTATGGAGAGCACATGTTGCTTATTCTTTCTTTTAATTCTACACTTTCTGCATTCAAGTGCAAGAGAATTGAATTTAATAAATAATTACAACATAGTCTCAAAACTGTTGGGATGTAAGGCTATCAAGTTGTTCTCTAGAATATGTCCCCGAAGCTTGTTGGCGCAACACACCAAAAAAGCCTCATTGACAGGGTTTCCCACTCTATCGACGCCAAACTAGCACGATCTCCCTAAGCACTGACCCAGACAGGTTTGACCCTACCCAGCAACACTTGCAGAGCGGATGAAGTCTCACCCAAGGTGTCGAGGGAGAGCTGTCGGAACCAAGTTTCTTGCAGTATGAAGGGAGGGTATGGAATCAACAACTTAAATTCATAACCAACAGATACTTTAGAGATAGAATCACATCATTCATCCAAACTTTATTAGCATAACCATTAGATAGCTAATGGATCTCATTAATTCATTCATCATAGCAATAACAATCATTCATAGAATAGATACAATAAACATCCATCATTATAATTGCAGATCATAAAACAGGAAAATAAGAGACAAAATAACTTTATGGAAACATCTATCATGTCATATTACTTCTGTGAAATACATGTAGTATTTCCCCATAGCACGAGACTAAAAATAGATCGACACAGACAGAGCAAAAACTTGCTCACAATAGACATTGATGCAAAAAGATATAATTTCTTCTACAAAATTCTCTCTTCAAGTTTCTCTTGAAAATTATATTTTCCAAAAATATATCTTTCCCCCATATATCAACTGTTGCAACTCTAGCTCTATATATAGGCTTGTGCCTTTACATCCAAGGTCCACTTCTAACTAACTTTTAACAAACTAGTGACCTATGTCCACGAAATGTGGTCAATTGGTACATAATTGCATAAATAATTCCAAAAATAGTTATTCTTCCATCTAACGCATTGTTGTGGTCCTTCATGATAGCATGTGAGCTTGCATAGCCTTCACGATGCTGTGCAACTCACTTACCCAAAACCCCTACCAATAGGCCCCCAACACAGTCTTGTGGCTCATCCTTGAGCCACGTCAGGTCAACAGGATATACTCCATCATTTTGGTCTTGAAGTCTTCAAACTGCTATGAGATCTATTGAACTTGGAGATGAATGCGTTCAACCATATCCTAACAATTCAGCATGTCCTGCTACAATGGGTACTACACCTCAACCTTGCAATCCACCAGCTTCATACCTTCTTGTACTGCCTGTAGCGCAACGACTACTTTCACGGCTAATTGTCTGCCAATGTCTTGGAATTTGTCGAGCTGGGTGTTGCACTTGTGCTGACGTTCTTGGAATCAAGAGTCTCACTACTACAAGTCCTTCACTTCTTTAGCATGCGTAATATTGACCATGAGAGGCATTGTGTGTAGTGACTTCTTCAATGTTTTCAACTGAGTTTTAGCTTCCCATGCTTGCTTGGCCAACTGTTCCAGTTGGTCATCCTGAATGACACTCTTCAAGAACTGTGTTGTTTCATCCACGATCATCTTCTCCTCCTAATCCATAGCTTCAAATAGATCTACAAACTCTTTAATCGTATTCTTCCATTCAGCAACTTGTTCCGGCGGCATGTCAAGGTAAACCAAAGAATTCAGCAGATTGTTAGTTAACTAAAGCTGGGAAAGAACCTCCCCAAGTCACTTAGCTTTATCAATGGCAGTGAGTTATGCCATGCTCTCATATATGTGTTGAGAAGCCTCATCAACATATTGCTCCACCTCTCCGCAACTATCACAAAGCTACGCTTTCTCAATAATGAGGCAGTCTTCCACCTTCTTGAGCTCCATGATTTCATCGATGGGTTTCCTCTATATCTCCGCATGGGTTTGCTTCAATGCGGAAATCTCCTGCACCTTTTCTTCTACCTACTGCTCTTTGATCTTCTGTATCTCTTTAGCCTACTCCTGTAACTTATTTGCAGTGGCCTGTGACTGCACAAACCCATCGCTAAGCTCCTTCTTCCTGGCATCCAACTCCTGGCCGGCACCCTGTTGTAGCTGTACTAAAACTTGGGAAGGTAACATGTTGAGATTGACAACAATTCTTGGCAATGGCTGCAGTAGTGAGTTCACTTATGTGCTTCCCACATCGATTACAATCAAGGGAACTTGAACGTTCCTAGCTCACGGCTTAGTGCTAATCCTCAGGAAAACTTGCAACACAGCCTTCTATGGTGTCACTTTTGAAACAACAACAAAAATATAATCGAGTTTAACACTTACCACGGTGAAACCTTCTTGATGGATACATGCATAGATTTTGTCGCAGCATCAGATGCGTTAGTTAGAACCTTGAGGAACCATTGCAGGTGGTTCTCCATCACCGAGTGGGAGCTACTAGAGGTGTCAAAGTCCATGCGTATCTTAGTGTGTAACTCCTCCAACATGCGTCAGGCATGTGGATCGGAATCCATTGATGAATCACCATCGAAGGCATGGAGGTATTTACCTGGTTGAATTGGCTCATTAGGGGCATTTGCTGGTGGTCCTGCATAGATCTCCTCCATTCTCATAGGTTCACGCCAGTCAACTAGCCAATCTTAAACAACGGCCTCCAATTCTTCGTCAGTGATTTTGTAGGCCATGGGAAGCCATTGTTTGTAGAGATACCTATGCTCCTAAATGTAAATGGAATGTCACTTGATAGAAAAATGATTGATCCTCTGATATTAGGATGCACCGGCCATGGATAAATGGGGATCCTTCATGGCCACGGCCTGTAGTGCCTCCCAATAGACCCAAAAATGGATCGCATAGTCCTGTTGTCAACTGGGTTCCACTACTCACCAAAAGTTTTGATATTGTGAACCTTTGCACACCTTTTTTGCAGCAACTGACATGGGTTGGTAGTCCTCTAGCTGTTGGGGCGCGCACCCTAATGGTCCTTAAGATGGGTAACTCCGTGGAGTTACGGGAGTTGTAAGCGGAGTTATGACTCAAAATAGTCTTAGGGGTGTCGGGGTTGAGTAAAAACCTTCTTTTGTAATAAACCCATGGTTTAAATCCAGGGTTTAGGGTTTGGGGTGCCCATGGTTTAAGCCCATGGTTTTGTAATAAGTGCACTATAAATAAGCACTCTTGTAAAGAAGTCAGTTTAGGATTTTTGATGTAAGATGAATTGATGCGAAGCTAAGGATATTTTGTAAGAGAAGTTTAAGTCCTAGCTATGTGCGTGGATGACCTCTGCAACTGTGTGCACAGAGGGTTTTGGGTGATAAAGGAAATCTGCAGCTATGTGCGCAGAGGCCTGCTGCTGTGTGCGCGGGTTTGAGGACTTGAATGATCTGCAGCGAAGTGCACAGATCAGAACTGTGGTTTTTGTAAAGAGTTGAATAAAACACAGTTCTGTGGACGTAACCCCTACACTGGGGGTGAACCATGTTATATCGTGTGTTGTGTTTTTTGTTGTGTTGTTGTTTTGTTCTTTATGCATTGATAAATATACATCTGATAAGTAAGATCACTGCTAATTAAATAACTTCGCTGTGAATTCCCAGGAAAGGGTTAAGCAAGTCACTGTTTTTTTATTTAGCTGCGAAGTTATATATGTGAATGTTGAAGTTCTGTGTTATATGAATATAAGTTATTAAAGGCTAAAGGTACAGTAATATCCCTCTTCTGCTTGCAAAAACCTGATTCTACGGCACCCCATAGCTGTTTCGGGTGAGACTGCAACCTGTTCACAGGTTGTTGCCGAAAGGGCCAACACTGTGGGTCTTTTGTTGGTGCGAAGTTAATGGTATAAAGCCCGGGTCTGCCCTATAGCCCAACAAATTGGTTCCATTGATGGTTGAACTTAGTATCTGCTCAAGAGGGGTTTACATCGTACCTCGAGGGCTATGTTTTGGAGACCCTCTGTGAAAGAAATCGGTGATTGGCTTGATGAGACTTATCTGAAATTTGCTGAGCAAGAGAACAAAGATCTACGTCGTAGTGCAAATGACTTTTTAAAAAGGTATGTTTTTTGTGATGTTTATGAAATTTTCTTTGGTAGTATCCACATAGAGTTGCACCAGTGGTTATCCAGGTTAACAGAGAGAAGGACAAACTTCCAAGAATGTGAGTCTCTTGAGTGGACCCCCGCAAGAATTAATATACTGAAAAGGGTGAACAACGAGATATCCCGCGTTGTTGATTTCTGGACAATGTGAACTTTTGAAGCATTTGTGACAGAGTTTGCCATCAACATGAGTACTTCCTTTAGTGAAGCCAAGCAGCATTTTTTCAAAGGACCAAGGGGTAAGTTTTTGAATTCATTTAGTTTGAGAATTAAAATTCTATTAGCTGAAAAAGGTATATTGCTAATTGAATCAGACTGTTAGATTTAGTATTACTAACCTATGTTTGCAAGTGAAAATACCTTCGACGAGCAAAGCGGTTTGCTGCGAAGTGGAAAAAGGTACAAGAGAGATTTTAGATCCTATTCCTAGGGTCATCATATCGAGTATTCCCCTGTAAATCCCACAGATTCAAAACCCGAAGAAACCCCTTCTGTTGGAAACCCTCCTGTAACCCCGCATCGAAGACCTATTATCCCTGAGAACCCGTCGCAGTTTGAAAGTCACCATAGCCCGAGTATTCCTATCGCAGGTAAGTCTACCCCAGTAAGTTCCCCCCCACCTACTTCCAGTCCCCCTCCAACCCCCCCTAGAACCACTATGGCCCACATGCATGATGACATTAAGCTACCTGTTTTCAAAGGAACTGGATCAGAGGATCCGGAAAAGTTCTGGTTTTTATGTGAAGCAGTGTGGACTGCTAAGACCATTATGGACCAAGATACAAAAAGAGTGTAGCTGGTTACTTCTTTCAGAAATCGTGCTCTGACCTGGTTCATGAAGTTTTCCAGCACTCAGAACCATGCATTGGCTGAGATAAAAGCAGCAATGATAAAGGAATTTAAGAAGCCGAAATCAGAGTCGCAGTGCATCACTGAATTGAAAGAGATTCAGTAGAGGCACGGTGAATCAGTGTTGGATTTTGATCAAAGATTCAAAGTTCTGCTAGACCAAGTTAGTTTCCCCATTGGACTTGCGCAGCACAAAGAATGGTTCATTGCAGCTTTTCTACTGCATATTAGAACTCCACTCATGTAGCAGAAGATTGCTGACCAGCAGGAGGCTCTGGAAATCGCGATGAAGCTTGAAACCGCTCCTGTCGAAGATAATTCTGGTATTTCTCAAATCCAAGCGCAGTTGGCAGCGATGGCTCTGGAGCTTCGCGATATGAATAAAGGAAAAAATGGTTGCGAAGAGGTTTGGTGTACACAATGTTGGACAGAAGGTCACGACAAGGATCAGTGTCCTGTGGTAAGAAACTACCTAAATACTGGTGCGCCAAACCCGTTCAACTCTACTGTTCTATATTGTGAGATCTGTCGGACAACTAGCCAGCATCGACCTGAAGACTGCTATCTTCTGCAGAGGTATGTGCAAGTCCCTAAGAACCCTTATTGTAAGTTCTGTAAATCGGTGGGACACAACAAAGATGAGTGTCGCAGCTTTGACCTCATGAGAGAATGGACTCACGATGCTTATTGGGTACAAAATGAGGGACAGAGCAATGATGGATATTGTTACCACGGTGGTGCATCAGGTAGAGGTTCTTTTGGAGGTCGTGGTCGAGGTGGTATGGTCAGAAGAGGAAGAGGCCAGGTTGTGTGTTACAACTATAACCAGGCTGGGCATCTAGCGAGAGACTGTCGGAACCCCACTATGAAATGTCGATATTGCCGAGAAGTAGATCATGGGATCGAGCATTGCCCACAATTGATAGCTAAGATTCAGGAAAGAAGGAGTGCCCCTATTTAGAATCTTCAGATGATTTCCATTGAGCAAATACCTGCCCTAGACATTAATGTTGTTACCCAGAGTGGAGCTACGACAGAAGTACAGAATAAGAAGCAACAGCCTGAGAAGGCTTGGGTTCGTAAGGCCCCAGCGAAAGTCCCAGAATTTGATATCGAAAGAGAAAAAGAGACATTCATGGAAGCCAAGAAATATTTTGCTGATCCTAGCACATCAGTAGCACCTGCGCAACCACATCAGCAGCAGTTGCAGCCGTAAGAAGCTCCGACGGAAAAAGTAAGTACACTGTCCATCTTTTTACAGAGTTGTCTGAAGCTCCTAAGAAATCAGAATGCTTTAAGTGAGCTGCAGAAAGTTATTGCTTCCTACGAACCTCAGCAAAGTACTAGTCAGGCAAAAGTTGTTAATAGAGTCAGAAGAACTGACAGGGAAATGAGATTGAATGCTCAGATAGGAGAGTATGATATGACTGATGTTATCTTGGACCTAGGATCAGAGGTAAATGTCTTAACTAAGCAAAATTGGGAACAAATGGGAAAACCTACCCTTGATTGGTCACCTATACAATTGAGATTAGCCAATCAGCAGAAGATTGTGCCACTAGGACGATTCCGTAATGTCCCAGTAGATATTGATGGTGTCTCTACTGTAGTAGACTTTGAAGTTACTAAGATCATTGATGACAGCAACTCCTATGCATCCTTGCTAGGAATTGAATGGGCAATGGAAAATGCGGCAGTCATTAAACTTAAGAAGAGACAGATGACTTTCGAAGGGAAAGATTTGCAAGTCATAGTACCACTGGACCCCTCACAAGGAGAGAGATACACAGAGCCAGTAAAAGATGAAGACCGGGATGTTTTGGATCACATATACAATATCACAGCTAAGGAGGAATATTATGTTGATCCTACTGCCGAAGGTATCATGGATTGGTAGTGCAACAGCTCCTGCATGACGGATTCAGATGATGGGTTAGAAAACTGGCAGAATAGACTTTATGAGCTGCATGGACATAGATGTGTCAAAATTACCAAGTCTCTCAGATGGCTTGGCTCACAGACACGAACCTTACCTATTTTTGATGGTTCAACAGACCCAGAATAGTTTATTGTGCAATTCTTAGAACAGGTACCAGACTCACAGAAAATGGAGACTCTGGATTCATCATTTAGAGCCACAACAGCCAGATGGTGGAATGGTCACAGGAAGTGCATTCATAGTTGGGAAGCATGCCAGAATTCATTTTACCTAAGATTCAGGGACCAACCTCAGGCAGTCCGAAGCAGGTTTAATGGTAAGACGAGTACTCAGGGACATTTGGATCAATGCTATGAGGCATGGAAGCATGTAACTCATGAAGAATGGGTACATAGGTTTGTGCACACCCTGGAACCCATAGCAAAGAATTGGTATCTCGAGGTTGAGGTTCGCCACGGTACTGTAAGTTGGGATTGTCTTGTTGATATTTTTGTGCTGAAATTCTCTATTAATGAGGTTTCTCCTGCTTTGGACGCAGCTGTTAGGTTGATTCATACTAAAGTATTTGATGATCAAGAAATAGCAGAATATCAACTTGATTGGAAGGTATAGGAAGCCAATGCAGTAGAATGTTATAACCTCGCAATTGACGAGGATGACGATCCACACAACATTAATATTCCAGAGTCAGAAGGACACTGTGAAGTGCATGGACCAGCAGTAGAGGCACTTGAAGTAACTCAACCCCTGAAGACATGGACTGTAAACATTGGGTCAGAAGAAAACCCTAAGTATGCTACCATTGGAGATTATTGGGATGACGAAATGGTAAGCAAGGTGACCCAACTTCTCCATGAATATCAGGATCTCTTTTCGACAAAGTTCTCAGAGATGAAAGGTATCCTTGGGGATATAGGAGTGATAAAGATCCAGTTGAAACCTGATGCGAAGCCTGTGAAACAGCGCCCTTAAAGGCTGAACCCTAAGTATAAGGAAAAAGTCCGAATGGAACTGGATAAGATGCTTGCTGCAGGAATCATTGAGCCTGTTGAAGAATCTGAGTGGGTCAGTCCTATGTTGGTGCAAGAAAAGAAGACTAAGGGAGAAATTAGAATCTGTGTCGATCTAAGGAAGCTGAATGATGCCTATTTGCATGATCCTTTCCCCACTCCCTTTACAAATGAAGTTTTAGACAATGTGGGAGGTCAAGAAGTGTACTCTTTTACTGATGGATTTTCAGGTTACCATCAGATTCGAATTGCTCCAGAAGATTGACATAAGACAACCTTCACTATAGAAATGGGATCCTTCCAGTATACAGTTATGCCCTTTGGATTGAAGAATGCACCTGCCATGTTTTCTAGAGTAGTCATCTCTGCTTTTAAGGAATTCATACATAAATTCTTAAAAGTTTATTTTGATGATTGGACTATCTTCGGGTTAGTAAAATACCACATAGCTAGTCTAACAATTATGTTGGATAAATGTAGACGGCATCAGATTTCCTTGAACTTGAAAAATTGTATCTTCTGTGCCCCTTTTGGAATTCTGCTAGGTCACATTGTCTGTAAGCAAGGACTGATGATGGATCCTGCGAAGATAGCCATTATCATGAACCTGCCACCTCCGAAGTTTGTTAAACAACTGCGCACTACACTTGGTCACACTGGTTATTACAGGAAATTTATTAAAGGATATGCTCAGATAACAGCCCCTATGGAAAAGCAGTTGAAGAAATATATTAAGTTTGAGTGGACACCTGAGTGTCAAGCAAGCTTGGATATTTTGAAGGAAAATATGGTAACTTATCCTATATTAATATTCCCTGACTGGAATAAGGAATTTCATGTGCATGTCGATGCATCCTCCATTGCTATGGGTATAATATTGGCCTAGTCAGGTGAAGGTAATATTGATCACCCCATTTCTTTTGCAAGTAGGAAATTGTCCACAGTGGAGAAAAATTATACTACGACAGAATGAGAAGGTCTAGATATGGTGTATGCATTGCAGAACTTTCGACATTATCTATTAGGATCTCATTTTAAGATGTTTACTGACCATTCTTCTTTGAAGTATTTGGTTAACAAGCCTGTGCTAGGTGGAAGGATATGCAGATGGCTGATTCTGTTTCAGGAATATGACTTTGAGATCATAGTCAAACCAGGAAGATTGAATCTAGGTCCTGACCACTTGTCGAGGCTCGAGTCGGGAGAAGAACGTATCAGCTTGGACGAAGGTCTTCCTAATGCCCAGTTGTTTTCCATATAGATGGTTGATGAATACTTTCAGGATATTGTTCAGTATTTGTCTACAGGTTTTCCACCCACTGAGATGACAACACAGCAGAAGAAGCAGCTGGTGGTTTGAGCAGCTGACTTTACCTTAATAGCAGGACAACTATATAAGATGGGACTAGATGAAATACTGTGCAGATGTGTCCTAAAGCATGAAAAGCTGTTAATTTTGGCTGAGGCACATTCTGGGGCAGCAGGAGGTCATTACGCAGGAAAAGCTACAGCACAAAAGATTCTGACAGCCGAATTGTGGTGGCCCACAATTCATAAGGATGCAAGAGAATATTGCCACAGCTGCGACATTTGTCAGAGGAAAGGAAAACCATCCAGGAGGGATGAGATGCCTCTAGTTCCGCAGGTTACTTTACAACCCTTTGATAAATTGGCTATTGATTTTTTTGGACCTATCAATCCCCCTGCAAAGAAATCTGGAGCAAGATACATTATTACAGCAACTGACTACCTTACTCGTTGGGCTGAAGCTCAACCAGTCAAGACCTGTAGTGCTAATACAGCCGCGAAGTTTATCTTTGATAACATCTTGTCAAGATTTGGGTGTCCTAGAATCCTTATGAGTGATCAAGGATCACATTTCTTAAATAATACTATTGAAGTATTGACTGAAGAATTTCAATTATATCATTAGAAGAGTACTGCCTATCATCCTCAAGCAAATGGAACTGTCGAAGCCTTTAACAAGATCCTTGAACATGCTCTAACAAAGGTTTGCAATGCTAACAGAAATGATTGGGACCTTAGAATTCCATCAGTACTATGGGCTTATAGAACTACCTGCAAGAAGTTGACAGGCCATACACCTTTTAGGCTAGTTTATGGACAAGAAGCAGTCATGCCCATGGAGCACATTATACCTAGCCTCAGAATATCTACTTTTACAGAGATGGATGACCCGGATATGATGAAAGAAAGGCTGGAAAAGATACTAGAACTTGAAGAGGACAGATTCATTGCAGGGTTCCAGTAGCAAGTTCAGAAAGCTAGAGAAAAATCATGGCATGATAGACACATCAAGAAGAAGTAGTTCCAGCAGGGTGATCTTGTGCTCCTATATGACAGCAAATTCATGAAATTCTTGGCTAAGTTCAAGACACATTGGAAAGGACCATATATAGTGCAGAAATTTACTGATGGTGGCGCAGTCCAGTTAGCTAAATTGAATGGAGAAATTTTACCTTCTATGGTGAATGGAAGTAGGTTAAAGAAGTATAGGGACAAACCAGGACCCCTTGATCAAGAGTAACAGCATGAAGGACAGTCTAAGTACCAAGAACAGTTGAAATTGGGTACTAGACTATAATGAAGCTGTTCTCAAAGCTACGAAGTGTCGAAGACTATCAAAGTCTGAAGGTTGAAGTTTGGTTGCCGTATAGGTCAGGATGGGTCGAAGGTGCATATTGTGTCAAAGGTTCTTGTCAAGGTGAAGCTGAATTTAGTAGTTATGTCAGAGATTAAAGGTGTGTCATAGCTTAAAATGTGACGGATGGGACAAACTAGACTTGGCGGCGCCGGCACGTGAACTGTCCTCACTGCCTGCAATAATGAGATATTGGGAAAATCTGGTGCCATGTGGACAGGATTTCCACCACTCCATAAGATTCAGTGTCATTAATGCACCATGATGACAGATTCTGTTGCAGGATTCTATAAGAAGCCACACCGGCCTGCGACTCGTGCATTGTGCACATCTTTGAGTTTCTTCAGTTAGCACTATGTCGAATGACCGTGAAGTCCAGAAGTTATTACGAGTGGTCAGGGAGAGAGGTCTGTTGAACCTTCTGATTAATCCACCTAGGCTGCCATGCTCGACCAAATCATGAAGAAAGGAAGAAGTTCACTCTAAGGGGTCAAAAGAAAGGCATAAGTGCGCTCTAAGCCACACAACGAATAGCACCGGTCTTCACAGAAAAACTCTGAAACATCCAAAGATGTATCCTCCTAGTTTGGTAGAACCACGGAGGCTATTTGTCTTATGCATCTTGACACACAATTCTGGGGACCCTAAGTTGTGGATGGTCAAATTTTTGGCAAGCAGATAGAAGGATGGGGTCACTGACAGATCCAGAAGGCCTTAACCAGCATATTATGAAGGAAAGGAACAAGCAGCTAACAACCGCATGTATGGCTTCAACAAGCAGCACACTATGTTTCGCCAACAAGATTCTACCACCAGAAAAGCAGCTGAGTGTCCCGGGGCGGGCCACTGGTGAGTCTTAGGGGCCTGTTGGGGCACGCACCCTAACGGTCCTTAAGATGGGTAACTCCACAGAGTTACGGGATTTGTAAGTGGATTTATGACTCAAAATAGTCTTAGGGGTGTCGGGGTTGAGTAAAAACCTTCTTTTGTAATAAACCCATGTTTTAAATCCAGGGTTTAAGGTTTGGGGTGCCCATGGTTTAAGCCCATAGTTTTGTAATAAGTGCACTGTAAATAAGCACTCTTGTAAAGAAGTCAGTTTAGGCTTTTTGATGTAAGATGAATTGATGCAAAGCTAAGGCTATTTTGTAAGTGAAGGTTAAGTCCCAGCTGTGTGCGTGGACGACCTCTGCAGCTGTGTGCGTAGAGGGTTTTGGGTGATAAAGGAAATCTGCAGCTGTGTGCACAGAGGCTTGCTACTGTGTGCGTGGCTTTGAGGACTTGAAGGGATCTGCAGTTGAGTGTGTAGATTAGAACTGTGGTTTTTGTAAAGAGTTGAATAAAACATAGTTCTGTGGACATAACCCCTACACTGGGGGTGAACCACGTTATATCGTGTGTTGTGGTTTTTGTTGTGTTGTTTTTTTGTTCTTTATGCATTGATAAATATACATCTGATAAGTAAGATCACTACTATTTAAATAACTTCGCTGTGAATTCCCAGGAAAGGGTTAAGCAAGTCACTGTCTGTTTATTTAGCTGCGAAGTTATATATGTGAATGTTGAAGTTCTGTGTTATATGAATATAAGTTATTAAAGGCTAAAGGTACAGCAATATCCCTCTTCTACTTGCAAAAACCTGATTCTGTGGCACCACATAGCTGTTTCGGGTGAGACTGCAACCTATTCGCAGGTTGTTGCTGAAAGGGCCAACACTGTGGGTCTTTTGTTGGTGCAAAGTTAATGGTATAAAGCCCGGGTCTGCCCTATAGCCCAACACCGACTCCATCCATGTGACTAAAGCAATAAGAATTAACAACCAACTATAGGAAAAACTATGTTCCCTGGCCTGAGCAGCAACATCTTCTAACAACTGGTTTAATAGAAACAATGAACAGTTTGTTTGCACCCCCTTTGCACATTTTTGTGCACACGCAACCACACCCAAATTGCACTGGAAAAAAGGGTTCTTCCAGATGATCTTGCTAGCAAAAATGCGTGCCCCAATATGCACTGATTACTCATAAATACTGTCGATGCGATATGCCCACCCATAGTGCTGCAATCTGAATCTCTCCTTCAACTGTTGGGAAAGATTCTTGTCATTATCCTACCCTCTAAAATACTTTTTCGGATCTTCATTGGCCTTTGGTAACCCTGTGATGTCGGCAATTAGTTAAACCATGACTGAAATCAGGTGATCCAACCAGAACATCCCCTCATGAAAGCACGCAAACAACTATTTGATGTAGGCATTTGCTTCATTCAACCTCCCAAAATGAGGCATGTTAATGAGCCCCAACAACCTAGACCTATCCAATACCCGCGTCCATGATTGAGGAATCCGTTGAATAGGGGTGCCTAGTACCATCGATAGAGACTAATAAGGCTCCTCAAACATGTCCTTTAGTAGTAGTAAGTCATGGTCTAACCAAGGTGGGTATGATGTCCATTGGGCAAGTCATCCCTTTTGGTAATGGTGTCAACTTCGGTAGATACCTCTGATTCTTAGTGAGCTTCCTTGGCTTCACCCCCGACTGTGTTGGAGAAATATATCTAGGGATATCATTGATAGAGATTCCCCTGGGTGCTGCGGGCTCAACAGCTCCCAATCTTGATGGTCTGACCTATGTTGTTTCTTCTCCTTGTGCCCTAGCAGTCGTGCATGTGTATCTTTTCGGCGGCGGCGTTGAACTAGGATTATAGGCCTTCTGCTTCGCTCTAGGGATTGAATAGGATCCAATTGGCATGCTCATGAATTCCTCTTCAACCCACATGGGACGGATGGGGGATTCTTGCTTGCTCAAAATCTCAATTGTGTCAAGCGTGTGCAGCATGCCACACTCTACAATCCTCATAATGAAAATGGAATATCATTCCTTACCTATCCCACTCAATTCAACTTCTGCACCAAGCTCAACACTTCACTCAACTCTATTGAACAATACCTTGTGCTTGCATCCGACACGTTCTTATAATCACTCACCCGATCCAACTCATCATGAAACATTCTACTGTCTCCATCATGGCCAAATATGACATCAATAACCCCAAATATGTCGGCGATCCTATCTTGCTAGCGGTCGGATCAGTCATAAATGCACATCGCTTCATCAAGCACCACTAGCTAACTATATTAACTATCTATATTTATTATTGATTTTACCACCTCACAAGCTTGCACTCATTGTCAATGGTCTCCCTCTCAACACTACTGAGTGTTATCCTTGCGTAGCTTCTCCCTCTGTGCTTGCCTCACTGTAATCTACCCAAAATATCTATTTTTTTTACTTGCGCAGTTTCTCAAACATTACGTGGCCTAGGCCTCATTCTATAGGATTTAAGTGACTTCCATTCATAAGGTTAGGCAGCACCACACCATCTAATTGTTGTAATTGAACTACACCCCTAGAAGTAATTGAATGAATGAGATATGGAACTAACTAGTGCATCTATAACTTACCTAGAATATTTATGAAATTAATGTCATATGACAGCACCAAATCTCCCTATGTAAACTGCTTGTTCTTGATGTGGCGATCATGCCACACCTTTTGTCAATCCTCTTCAACACACTGGTGGAAGCCTGTGACAAAGCGATCCTCTTCTAGCTGGACCAACTGTGCGATGTGCTCCTCTAATTCTTCTATATCATCCATGCTTGTCGCAACAACAATCCACAGAATAGGAACAATGTACTCCATAGGCATGAATGCCTATTTCCCATATACTAATTTGAATGATGTATGTCTCATCAATCTTTTACAAGTGGTACAATATGCCCATAGTACTGCTGGAATTTTCAAATCCCAATCATCGCGATTAGTATTGCATACCTTGGAAAGTGCGGTTTCCAATATTTTGTTGAAGGCCTCAACTATTCCATTTTCATGTGGATGGTAGGGTGTGATTTTTTTATGCTGCACCTACAACTCCTCTATTAGTGCTTCCATGGTTTGATTGATGAAAAGACTACCCTAGTCACTCATCAATATCTTAGAACATCCAAATCCTGTCACAATATTCTTGAATATGAACTTGGCTGCTATCACAACAGTGCAATCCATGGCTAGTGTGGCCTTTGTCCACCTTGTTAGATAATTGGTTGTTTTAATTATGTACCACACACCAATCTTCTTTCCTGGTGGATTGATTGGACCCACAAAATCCACACCCCATTTATCAAAAGGTTGTAGAGTTACCTATGTCATAAGCGACATCTCATCCCGTTGCAATGGTCTGTCGACACACTGACAGATAATCTATTGCATCATTATGTAAGGTAGGCCACCATAGCCCAATGTGCAACACCTTATGCATAGTATCCCTACCTCCGTAGTGTCCACCTGCGATTACCGCATGTGCTTCTACTAGAATGGATCCTTGCTCATGTGGTAGGATGCATCGTCACAATATTTCATCTGGTCCAAGTTTATATAACTTCCCCACAATCAATTGGAAATATGAGTCTTTCACTACCAACTGCTTCTTTTGATTGGTCTATAGATCCATGGTAGAAACTCCAGTTGCTCAGAACTAAATGATTGGAGCATAATGGTCATCTGTGATCTCTACCCAAAACAACTGCGCATCGAGCAATCCATCATAAATATTGGCAGGTTCTTCACATGTCTCAATGCGAGATAGATGATTGGGGCCAGCATTCAACCGTCCTGGCTTCACAATTATCTCAAAGTCAAAATCCTGAAAAAGTAGCAGCCGTCGATAGATATTCCCCCCCAACACAGGCTTATTGACTAGGTATTGCAATGCGGAATGGTCTGTGAAAATTTTGAAGAGATCGCCCAACAGATAGTGCCTAAAATTCTGTAGCACATAAACCATTTCCAATACTTCTCTCTCAGTGGTTGTATAATTTCTTTTTTCAAAAGACAACTTCCTACTTTCAAATGTGAATGGATGATCCAGGTCGCCCTCACATGCTTGTGCAAGTACTACCCCTAGTGCAATGGAAGAGGCGTTAACATGGACGTGGAACTCCTTGTTCCAATCATGGAATACAAGGATAGGTGTCAATTCCATCTTGGCCTTCAGTGTGTTGAAACTCCCTTGACACTCCTGATTCCACTCAAATGTAGCATCCTTTTTCAGCAGCTTCTCCATGGGGGTTGTAATCACGGTGTATCCTTTAATGAACTTGTGATAGTATCCCGTGTGTAGCAGTGTTGCTTGAATCATCCTCACATTAGTAGGTGGTGGCAGACTAAGGATAAGTGAAATATTTGCAGGGTTGACCAACATCCCTTGCTTGCACACAATGTGACCTAAGAGTATTCCGAATGGTGCACAAAAAATGCACTTCTTTGAATTCAATGCAATTTGATGATGGTGACACCTTTCCAAAATCAATCGTAGATTTTCTAAGTGATCTTTAACCAAACCATAAACTATCCAATCATCAATGTATACCTATAAGAACTTCTAGATAAATTATTTGAATGCAGCGACGACCACCTGAAAAAATATTACTGGTGCATTTTTCAATCCAAAAGGCATGATTATGTATTGAAAGAAACCCCATTCAGTGACGAATGTGGTCTTATGTTGATATTCCTTCATGATTCAGATCTGGTGATACCTTGAAAAGCCATCCGTGAAAGAATACATCTCTTGACCACCTACCACTTCAAGGACCTCATCTATAAAGTGGGTGGGGAACAGATCATGCAGGAAGGCATCGTTTAACTTCCTTAGTTCGACACGAATGTTAACTTCACCGGTGTTTTTGTCCTGACCCACCATGGGGATTATCCATTCTGACTCTTCAATAGGCTCAATGAATCCAGTGTCTAACATCTAGTCAATCTCAGCTTTGACATGTTCTTTGTATCATGGGTTTAGTCGATACGGCCTTTGTCACGCAGGTTTTGCATCTGGTTTAAATGGGATATTCATCTCCCCTAGATCCCCTAATATCCCTTTCATTTTCAAGAACCATGTCGTAAATAGATCCTGGAACTCATGCAGAAGATCTGTGATCTGTTCCATTGTCTTATTCTCTCATAGTCCCCAACACTAGCAAACTTCAAGTTTTCCTCTGTCCCAATGTTAACTTTGCGGATCTTCAGCAACTGACTCACAGAGTCGGTTGGTATGTCCAGTGCTTCAACATTACGAATTCCTTCTAATTTTGGAATATTAAGATTCCTCATGTTATCATCATCTTTAGGTTCCCTAGATATATTGTAGCATGTCATCAGGGATGGTATATGGCATTGCGCATATGGATCTACAGGGTATGCGGTTGGCACAACCTTCAATACTACTTCACGGATGAGTTGGAGTGCATTGTGGACCTCGGGGTTATCATCCTTGAAACTAAAAGTCTATGGAATTTGAATTGACAGCTCCTCCTAGGTATTTATGGTTATACACAGCTCTGCCACTAGATACTAGGATCTGGGCATTTCATCCAAAGTATGAACAAAATAATGGACCCACTCATCCTTGGGTCATGATGCCCACAAAGCTTGACATTTCAATAAATGACTGGTGGGGTGAGTCCACCCATCATATTTTCTAGTGGGATAAGTCTCTAAATCACTGAAGTGCACTAGCATCATTCGTCGACATGGTGCCCATTCATGGAGTGTATGTTTGTGAGCTTCACACCAACGTGATG
The DNA here is from genome assembly GCA_001517045.1 of Pseudotsuga menziesii. Lineage (NCBI taxonomy): Eukaryota > Viridiplantae > Streptophyta > Pinopsida > Pinales > Pinaceae > Pseudotsuga > Pseudotsuga menziesii. Next base: position 72,698 of record LPNX010929042.1, on the reverse strand, counting down.
GGGTAGCCTTCAACGCATCCTCCAGTGCCAATAGGCTCTGTGGTTCAAACACTTTCTCTTCAAATTATTGGAGGAATTCAGACAACTCTGGTAGCCCTTCATATATCGGCAGCTTAAGGACCTCGGTCATAACATAGCGTAGGGATTGCGTGATTAGTCCACATTTTCTAAAAGACACCTCGTGAAGCCGATTTTTCCAATTTTCTAGAGCATCATCAGAATCATAGGACGCAGAGCTAGCACTATGCCATCCGAGTTCGCCATCGGTAGTAGGGTGGATTTAGTCCTTAGAGATATTGTAGGAATGATCCCAGCCTCTACCATCCTCATCCTTAATAAGTTCAATATACCGGCATCCCTCCTGAGGGTCCATGGGAGCAATGACTCTGATATCTTGAGTCTCGAATGTCATAACCCACTTCTTGAAATTGATAACTGAAATTCTATCATTATCCCATCCAGTCCCCAGTAGCATGGGATAGGAGCCTCCACTATAAACCACTTCAATTATGTCGAAATCAACATATGTCTTCATACTTTTGATATCAATAACCAGATTTGAGACATGGCTAATAGGCTAAACCTTTGCCTAATTTTCTAGTCGCAATTGCACAGGGGACCACCCCAATGTTGGCTTTCCAATCAACTTCCAAGTTTGTTTGGTCAAGATATTCACATCCAACCCTAGATCCAGAATCACATAATTGACTTCATAGTCCCCTATCTGGATGTTCATTCTCATCTCTTTACCTGTCTTTTTCTTATGGAGGGAATTTATGGCGGAATCCTTCAGTGTCTGAATCTACTGGCACAACAACTTCTCAATCTCTTTGAAAGCCTCAAGATATCTAGATAATGATATATAGCTCTCAAATAACTGTTGCAAGGTACCATGCTGTCACGATGGTCCTGCCTCGACAGAAGGATCAAAATCATATGGCATTTCAACAAAAGGAAACTTACCTGGATTCCTCTCGATCGCATGTTTGGCCTGAAAGAGCATCTCCTTCTCTGTTGCAATATCAAATTCTACCTTTCTCTTCCCCACAAACTGAACTTTCTTTTGGGGTCCATCTTCTCCAGTTGTCACACCTGCACAAGTGACAACAGCAACGTCGACAACCTGGGTTTTGGGTTTTGCTAGAATTGTCGCAACTATGGGACCTCAATTCAAGTTCTGAGCTTGGTTTAGGGGTGGATTTTAGATCAATGGTGGGTTCATGGGCTAATTCATTGGATGATTCTGATTCTGTGGCAGGATCTGAGGCTGATTCTGCAATGGTTGCTGGGTTTGTTCTTGGTTTTGGTTTTGGAACTGGTTCTACAATTGATGGATGTTTCCATCCTGCCACTTCATAATCAATTGAGGGAAAATTTTTACATTGTGCTCGTTGGCCACATAGTAGGTACACTGTGCATGGGGATTGTTGCCACCTTTCACACACTTGGGTCACGTGGCAAAAATCTTCAAGCAACTCGATGTGTCCTTGGGGGAAAGTCTCAAGTCAAGGCTGTCACCTTGTTCTTGACTCCTCCATTTAGGCTCAACTCCTAACGAAGCCAAGGGGGGTAGACCCTATTAAGTTACTAAGGATGGTTTCTTAGTGTGGTGATGCTAAACTGAATTAGTTATTTAGGAGTTTGAATATTTTAACTATAAATAATTGAAGATGACAAGATACGAAAATAACACATGAAAACACAAAGCTGATAAACAATATATATATATAAAGCAAAAATGACCAGTTCCTTAGAATGGATTCAAATCAAAATGATCAATGTGCTTGCATGTGCTCAGAGTGAATGTTTTGCAATTGCATTTTGGTATGTTTTAAGTTAAAATTGAAGTATGAATTGATTAAATTAGGCTAAGGGGGGACTCCAGATATACCCGAGAGTACTTGGAGTATGTCCAAAACAAAACCTTTACGGCTACCCGCAAGGAATATGTGGGGTGAAATGGAGTCTCTGGGGCTATTGTTCGTAATGCACCCATTAGGGTGTGACAGAGATCGGCACCCCGAGGTCACTTTTACATAAGTTCCTGCTTCCTTTGGGTATTTTGCCACAGTAGAGGTTCGATCGAGGTGTTGGATTTTCACTTGATGGTTTGTAAATTGGGGAGAGTGAGTCCTAATTATGCTATTCACCCAAGTGCTTTTGATACAGCTTGACTGATCGGATGAACCACAGCCAAGTGCAGAGCATACACACTCGAGTCTTGTAAATTTTAATAAGTTTTAACTAAGTGTTCTTGTTTAAAAGAAAAAAGCCTCCAAGAACCTCTTTCGATCCAAGTGGATCTCAATCAGGGAATTGAGGAGGGTTTAATTTTAGATTTTTGATAAACAAAAGATGAAAAATAAAACAACTACACAAATCTGGCTTTCTGATTAATCCTACCACGAATCTCTTTCCCCTTGCGGGTCACTCGGGAAATCGTGGGGTAAGTATTATGATTACTTTGAAATGTAAGATATGGAGTATGGAATTAACAAAAAGATCAAGTATACTACCCTGCAAATCAGATCAATTCTATTAAAAAGGAAATAAGCAAAAAACGACGAAAATGGCACCGACGCGAATCCCCCCAGGGGGGATGAGGAATGGGCTTGAAAGAGCCTATTCCAAAGGAAATTTTATTTATTAATGGATAAAATATTATAGGACTGATATATCAATTATTCTTGGTCCTTATACATGTTGAAACCAATATCTTACAGTTATACAAAAATTTTAAGAATTTTATGACAAAAGGGAGACCCCTGGGGGGATTTGAGCGCTCCAAAAGCCACTTTGGACAGCAGCTTCCGTTATTCTCTGTCAGAACTGATAAAGGAAAGCGAGCATGTTATAATAACAAATTCCAAAAATCACTTTAAGAGTACCTTTGGGTCAGCCTACTTTATCTCAAAAAGTAATGAAATTAAACTAGCTAAATCGGCGAAAAAGGAACCAAGGAAAGCAAGCTTTCCTTGGGATCTTGTCTTGCTATTTGTGCAGCCAATTAAAAGCACTGATATTTTAGAATATTGAAATTTATTTTTCAGCAAATGAAACTACCTTAACAGCAAGCTATGAATTTTCAGTAAATTACTTGCGAAACTAAGGTACTTTTGGCTAGATCTCTTGAATTTGAACTTTATGAGCAAAACAAAACTAAGATCTAGAATTTGGAAGGGATATTGATAATTATATATATGTGTGTTTTTCTTGATTATATAGATCATATTAATAAGAAACCTTTAAAGTAACCAGTTTGAGGAAAGTTTAATAATTTTTAAAGGAGAGAAAGGGGAAGAAAGGTGCTTGTTTGTTGAAGCAGATCTGCAAAGGGAACTTGGTAGAGAAGCACCGAGAGGAATGATATTAGAAATATCTGATGGAAATAAATGGAATCAAACCTGAACCATAGATCTTCCAGCCACGGCAAACCTGTAAGCTACAACACAACTCCTGCAGACAGAACTATCAGATCTGAAGATACATATGAGAAAGGGAGGATACAGTATGCAAATAACCTTATTTAACATACATGTATTAACTCATTCAAACATATGCAGCAAATAGAAAGTAATTAATCTCACTTACAATGATCTATCCTTAAGATTTCAGAAACCATTCAGGCAGACGATAATTAAGTGCAAAAAATTGGAAAAATAGTAGTTTCACCTCGAATGCAGCAAGACAATGGCAATCCACACATGAAAGGTACTCCACAATTGAGCCTTAAAAGCTTCTCTTTATTTCAACAAATGAAAATAAGTACACAGTTACAATGGCAAGCCCTTTAGTCCAGCTCTAACTAGCTTGGAAGAGGAGGCTGTGCCTGGATATATACAATTTGCAGGCCATCTAGCCCAGGGGGGGTGCAATTACTCATGGAATAAAGTGAAATCAACTGATGGAGAGTCCATAAATGCCTGATCTGTGTCTAGCTGAGCCAGATCTGAGTCTCACTAAGTGCAACTGTCAATCGGGGGGCTGATCTGACTGACACCTCAACCTGTTGACTGAAGAATCCACCAAAAATCATCCAATTGAGGAGAGAGGGAGGGAGAAATTCCTCATAAAGGATGCTCAAGATCGACTCTGGATCTGATTTGATCACCTCCTTCAGTCAAGGATTTGTCAGATCCAGTCAATCTGATTCAGATTTGACTGATTTCAATCAAATCGGCTAAGAATCCATTGATTTATGATTTTA